>JAQISU010000162.1:9370000-9957500 GCA_029339505.1 Unio delphinus
CAAACAGGATTGTGCTAACACCGATACATAGACTTGCAAGAGGGATGAAACAACGGGGAATTAATGATTGCACTTGTCATAGTTTTTTTCCATGGAAAGGTGACGAATGGACTCCTGATCGATAGAGCGAGAAATATATTCCTGAAATCCTCATTTGGGATGAGATATGCTCAGTGTCGTTAGATGTATTACAAAAGTTTATTGATTGGTGGCTGCTAGCGAATGCAAAAGTGATAATATGTGGCGATCATGGTCAACCACCACCATCTGTCGGTTCGTCTCCACATAATTGGCTAAAGAATTTTGTAGACTATTATGAACAAATTATTACCGATTATAGAGCACTTGATAATGAATTACGCGAGTTCAAGAAACTAATCAGATTACAACCAGATCGAATCCTGTGTGAAATAACACGTGAAATAATTTCAAAAGCCCCATTAAATGATGTCTGGGAAGCATAAAGGCCAAATGGTTTGATAGTAGCAAGTAAAAATATAGGCATAGGTACACTTCAGATGAAGTTATTTAACACACTGAAAGAAAAATTTGCAACACTTCCAGTGCCGATATGTTATAGACCCAAGAGTACACGATTTCAAAATTTCGAAGTTGATTTTCCAGGCCTGACAGGAAAGCAGATTCTAGTGTTAAATGATATTGTGTTGGTTGTTATCAGTGTTGTCGAAGATCCATTGCGCGTTAAAAAATCGCCATGGAAGCTAGGTTACGCATCGACGATACATTCTTCGCAAGGGTTGTCTATATCCGATACAATTGTTTGGATCATAGAAAATCGCATCGAGTGGTCGAATTTAGTTTATCTTGCTGTGTTTAGAGTACGAATAATAAATCAACTTTGAAGAGTTGTTTTAGATGATAATGACACTAAAAAAGGTGATATTGTCAGCGATGATATAATCTCTCTGGTTATAAACAACAAGACAAACAAAAACAGAAAATTTTAAATTGAGACCTAGTTTATAATCACTCTGAAACATCAACAGAATAATCATTGCGTGACTTGCAATTGTATAATGCGTTGGTGTTGGTCGGATAAAGAATCTCACCAATTTATCGTCGACAGAAAAAAATTAGTATTTGTCATACAGAGATAATGTGATGATGACTTGTCTTGAGTGCAACAGACGCAGATGTGCTAGTTAAGACATCGCGGCGGTAATTGAGTATCCTCGGGTATCACTTGTAGTTGTTCTCGAGTAAATCCTCGCTGAGGAGCAGTTGAATCCAATTTATAGACAGGCGGTCTACCCGTAGATCTCGTTTTACTAGATATTTTATGTGCAGTAACAATACAAATATTTTCATTAGCTCTTTCTTGCCACCTTCGAGCTCTCCTGGTTCATATAAATATCTAACAGTGACATTGCCGAGTATTGGTTGTTTTGAAAAATTATTTTGCGGTTTTACAGGTATATACGTTTTTAATCGCGTTGTTAGGTTTCATGTTGATTGTTCGAGTGATCTCATTATTCAGCGCGGTAATTACGCCTGGTAATCTCTTGACTCATTCACGAGATCGTTTATCCTGAATACATTCCTTCGCGTATTGATATCCATGTAACCGCTCAGCAAGTATCCGATTAAATCTTTCAACAATTGCCTGATCGAGATGTAGTGCAGTATGCCCTCGTCTGATGGTGACATTATTATGCTTCATTGTTGATAACACTGCACCGTGAACATCCCTGCCAGGATTAACTTGTAATAGATTTGGCCAATGCAGAGGATCCTTTCGATAAATCCTTTCAAACGCAGAAAGCCACTTCAGTTGATGATTTTGTCTTTAGCGGCTTTGCTTGTTTATATCTACTCGTAGCATCAACTACGCTTAGCGCATACTTGTAAACACCATCAGGCGACAGAAATAATATATCGGCCTGATGAACCTCATTAGGTGCGCTGAGATCAAAATGCGACAAGTTAATTTGTTTTGGCGGTTGTAGATAAATTTGCCATATCGCCCGTTTGGATAGCCTATCCGCTGCTGTAGTATTTTCACCCTTGCAGCGCTAGCGAGTTTACTGATTGCTGATTTACCCCTCCAGTATCCTCTTGGAGAATGATAAATAGATTCCGTGATGTTATTAATTACCAGCACCAAACATCAATATACTTTTCATCACCGATTTTATCAACCATGAAGCCAATTTTTCTTTGAAGGATTTATCAATGATAGAATTCAACGCATGATATAATTTTACATGTGCGGTATGTCTACGTTTCAGATTGCTGCATTTATAAGCAATATCATGAGCATGACACGTCTTATCGATAGCGTTTATTGGGTTTTCACCGGGTCGGGGATGGTTTTGATCATCTTGTCTGATGTCAAGTCTGGTCCCGGATCCACAATAACTATACCCTGGAAGGTGTTTTTCTCCTGGATATTTTGCCCATGATGTTCCTGGGCGTTTTATTAACTTGTCTGAAATATCACCTCCTCTTTTTGTTTTGAAAACATCTCCAGATTTCATAGAAACAAATCTAAATGTTTTGGTTCCACATTGTACACACTTACCAGGAAGTGCTGATCTGTTATTTTTAGTTGTAATCGTCAAGTCATTTGTGTTAGTACGCTTCTTACATGTCACACAATATAGATCCATAATTTATTTATAATAACATAAATGTTATTGACTTTTCGGAGAAGAAAACACGAGAATCAGTTAAGCATTATACAGCGCTACCGAATTCTATTAGCATGATTATAATCGGACCATCTGTAAGTGGCAAGACACAAC
Source organism: Unio delphinus (assembly GCA_029339505.1). Classification (NCBI taxonomy): domain Eukaryota; kingdom Metazoa; phylum Mollusca; class Bivalvia; order Unionida; family Unionidae; genus Unio; species Unio delphinus. Next base: position 9,372,766 of record JAQISU010000162.1, read on the forward strand.
TGCTACTTAATTTAATAACGAGATGGATGAAATGGGACAAGTTGAACTTAATAGCCCCTAGTGTAGATGATCAGCGATGTTACGAGGTGTTAAAAGATTTTATCAATAAAGGAAAATCGGAAATCGATGAGGATATTAGTGAGTTTATAACCGATATCTAGGAAGCACCGAGCATTGATGATTTTGATGGAAGTGTTAACAATTTAGTCGTATATGATGATGTCATTTTAGACATTCAAAAGAATCCCGCTAGAATATTTTCCAGAGAGAGGCATAACAATACCGATGTGATATATGTCACTCAACCATACATTCAAATACCAAATGTGATCAGAGATAACTGAAATATTCTTGCTGTATTCAGCGGAGTTGACACACATTCGCTACGAAATACTTGGCAAACTTGGTGCGGCGGTGATATGGATTATAATCTCTTTAGAAATTTCTTTAGTCACACTCAGTCAATCCCACCTGGATTTGTAACCATAACTTTTCATGAACCTAAATAAAGATATCGTATCGGACTTGATAAAAAATTCGGTTGAAACAATTCGTCTCCAAAACACAATCAGCGTCGAGTCTGTCTGGAGACAAGAGTCTCAATAGCGTGACAAACCGTAACCAATTCAGGCAGACAAAAAAAGATAAATAGTTTCGGTTTGCTTGAAATAGTTTTGGTTTGCTTGAAATAGTTTCGGTCTGTCCAATCTCTCTGCTGTTGATCTAGTTGGCGGAGCTAAGTGCAAACTTATTGACAGATTAGGTAAACTGTTATTTTTTTTTGATTAAACTATGTTTCAAAAAGTAATAAAAGCGAAGTAATTATCATTATTAATAGAACAAAGATAAATATGCAATGTCAGTTTATTTTTTTATTGTTTTCCTGAACCTATTATATATTTTCGATGTTGGCGATTGTCGTTCGCCCCCCCCCCCTCTCCCCCTGTAACTTGTTGGAATTATTTGGCTTGCGAGTTGTCGTAAAAAACCTTGTTGGCATTATTTGGCTTGCAAGGTATCATAAAAAACTGTGAGTTACTTAAGGTTACAATTTTTGAGGGTTGAGTGTAGTCACATACTTACCAACTAAGACACACCGTATTAGATAGTTGCTTGCCTAATATAATGGCTTACCACCTAATATAGTGGCCTGCCATGGTTCCGCTCCACAGCTGTTTCTAATTTTGCAAATTATTTATATATGGTGAATCCAGACATTTGGAGAATGGTAATACCCATGTGGAAGACAATATGTGCAAGAGAAGCGGTGATATAAAAATTTTCAACATGGTCGCTGTGCTGGACTGTCAGAAAGAAACCACTTTCATTTAGGTCCATAGGCGCCCCAAGTGGCCGAGTGGTCTGCCAGTAGCTTCTCGTGGGTCGGTGGGTCTGTCCGGGGTTTCCCCTGTTTCTTCTTTTATCATTACACTGGCCGCCATGCAGAGCCTATCTTGTGCTGAAAAATAGCGTTAAACCCTATAACACCAACTTTTAGGACTACACGTTTCAAGATGGAGGCAATGTTGGTCACATTGAATGTCAGATCAGCTCAATTCTAAATTGGAAACAACCAAATATAATCAAAAGTCTTTGAGCAGATCTTTTTTTATTTACGAGAAACCAGATTAGTGGTTCAAATTTATTTGTTGCTGAATTGATGAACATTGCTTAATTTTTCGGCAGATCACTTAATGATCGTTCCTAATGTTAATTTTAACGTCAGCCAAATACTCTAAAGTGCTTTGAATAAATGCAATATATATTTAACAAAATATAACATTTTTTTAAAAATACAAATAAAAGTACCCTAGATATATATATATATATATATATATATATATATATATATATATATATATATATATATATATATATATATATATATATATATATATATATATTATTCTTTACTAACGTGATGGATGAGAGTTGTCGATTGTTCCGCAACCCTTGAGTAAACCTCCTGAATGCAGATCGCAGATCATCAGTGGTCCGCATACGAATTAGAAAACTCCTGAACTAGACCACAGGATGAATATGTACATGATCAGAAAAAGAAGTGGTAACTGATCAAAAAGAAAAAGAATTAAAAAGATACTCGAAGTATACTATTTTTTTTTAATTCAAAAATAGAAAATACACAGATCTTGAGTTAATTGACAATAATACAAACAGTCAAATCCAATAATGAATACATTGTTAAGAGGTTATGACAGCAAAAGACCAAAACTAGTTGACCAATGAACATATGATGAAAGTAACTACTGAGAAAACATTAAGAAGACTGAGTTAAAAATTAAAGTAACATTACCATTATACGAAAGTTAAAATGATTGTTTGTTTGAAGGAAAAGGTGTAACATATGCTACTGTTTTCATAGCTCCAACACGTCTTCAATAATCCACGATTTTTTAAATAAATGAACTAACAGAAGGTACAAAGCAACCTAGTGGTCTTGGCAGCCAGGGATAGCAAAACATTAAATGATAATACACTTATTTGTAAAAGTTACATTGCAAGGTATCATTGGCGGTGAAATATCAACTAGGACAATTGTTGAATTGATAGCCGATGCTACAATAATTGCAGTAAGAAAACGACTTAATGTTTGTTTCATAATGAATTACATTAAGTATGAAAGGTGTGTATTGTTCTTAATAGGCATCGTAGGTTTGTCTATATGCTACATTTAGTCTTGTAGTGTATTTTGTTGTTTATTTTGTTGTTGTATGTCTGTTGATGAATTATTACAGATGTTTCGTCCATTTATGTTGCTACCGTGTAAGAATTTACTATATATACCCATATTTTAAACAAATCTGATGAATTTAGTATGTTGTTTAATTTCAGTCTTCTATACATGACATTTTCATCGCCACATCACTCTGTATAAAATAAACTTACCATCCCTCTGTATCCAAAAGAAGAAATCACTCTGTACAAAAAATATACCATCACCATAGCAATATGTATAAAATATATACCATCACCATATCAATTTCTATAAAAAAGATATACCATTACCATTTCATTTTCTATAACAAATATACCATCACCATATTAATTTCTATTAAAAATATACCATCACCATATAAATTTGTACAAAAAACATACTATCACCATATCAATCTGTATCAAAATTAAACCATCACCATATCACTCTGTATCAAAATTAATCCATCACCATATCACTCTGTATCAAAAGTATACAACCACTCCATATCAAACATCTACCATCGATCTGTATCAAAAACATATCAACACTCAATAACAAATATACCACCACTCTGTATCAAAAATATACCACACTCTATAGAAAATAGACCCCACTCTAAATAAAAAATATACCACCTTTGTGTGTCTAAAATATACAACCATCATACAACCATTCTGTATCAAAACTATATCACTCTGCAACAAAAATATGCCATCCCCATACCACTGTTTCAAAACTATACCATCACTCTGAATCAAAAATATACCATCACCATACCACGCTGTATCAAATATATACCCCACTTTGCATCAAAAATATACCATCACCATATTATCAATCTGTATAAACAATATACCATCACTGTGCATCAAAAATTATGCCATCATCATATTATCAATCTGTATCAAAAATATACCACCACCATTTCACTTTGTATCAAAAATATACCATCACCATATCACTCTGCATCAAAAATATCCCATCATCATGAATATCTTTTTTTTTCTTTAGCTCAGCGTCTTTACCAGAAACGTTTTGTTAAAATCTCCTAGCAATTTTTTTCTTTCATTTAACAAATCCTTGTTTAAGTAAAAACAAAATATGGTAATTTTCAGTGTTTTAAACAGGATATTGAGACTCAGAAAGTTTTTTTCTACTTCGTTTTGTTTGATTAGGATTTTTAACGTAGTTTTAACAATGTTTTTAGTAATATCGCTACGATGTCTGCAGTGAGGCAGTCTATAGTCATGTCTAGCACTGGGACATCATGCCGCAGACATGTAGAATTATGTCCCACCCAGTCACATTATCCTGACACCAGTCCTAACACTTACCTCTTAATGCTGATCGTGTTAGTACCATTTTTGTAATTCTTTGGTATGACTCGGCCGGGGATCGAACCCACAACATCGTGCTTCCGCGGCGGACGCTCTAACCACTAGGTCATCGGAGCGGTTTTTCTATTTTCTATTTTGTACTTGGCCAACATTTGAAAGCGAAAATGTATATGCTGATGTCAGTAACCCAACTCCATAAATAATAAATTTCTACAACATATTCCACTTGCTGCTATTACACACCATTATACTGTCCAATTTAAATGACTTTTTAAACATTTCATTTCAGTCAGTGCCATGTCTTCTTTCAATATATTAGTAAAATCACTTATGTGACTGCTTGAAATGTGACAAATTCTTTAAAACTTGTTTTAGCCACATGCCTTTAAAGCTAAACAAAACAGTAAGACAGACCAAAAATGTTTAGTGACTGGCTCAAGGACTTTATGATGTAAAATTATTACGTTTGGTCTAAGAATGGTACACTGTATGTAGTTTCTTTACACATACATCATAAACAAAGGGATGAATATATATTTTACAATAACCACACATTTTATTTTCTGTTTGTTCTACAATAGTAAACAAATGAGTTTGTTGTGTAAGTCTATGTAATATTTTCATCTGTGCATCTGCCTATATTATCATATGTTAGTCACACCATGAATGCGTTTGCACAGTCAGTTTGTTTCTGTTGAAGCCATCTTTCATTGGTTAAGATGAAAACGGTCTCTATCCATCATGAAATGATTAGTTAAGGACCTTATTTTATGACCTGTGTGTCCTTCACACAAAATTTATGAGTTTATCTGAAAATAACTATAACGGAAACATTTAATTGGACTGGACCTAAAATCTGGGACCTCCCTAACTCTAGATGGGCTCTCTACCACTGCTACCCTAGGAGACATGCATAATCACCCTGTAGAGAATGTACTTGAGGCCGTGAGATATACCTGTGTCAATTTTCACTTGATTAAACTCTCCCAAGTCTGGCATTAGGTGCTGCTGTGAAATCCTGCTTGCCAATGGAAAATACACAGCCAGCTCTAGGACCCAATCCAAGAGCACTCTCAAAAGGATAGGTACCACCTAAGCTAGGGGTGGGCTAAATACAGTCAACCTCAAGTTAATTACTGGGATATAGATGCAGATGTGGAATCCTGCTTGAAGCATCAATTGTAACAGGAAATAATACATGGATGGGCTACAAATTCCAACAGCATTTACATCTTCAGTTGCATTCCTACCAATGAAAAGCAGGTTAATGAAACCTGAAAATGTGTCAATTCGCTTGTGTTAAAAATTGTATTTATTGGAAAAATGACATCAGAATAAATAAAAGTCCAAGTAAAGGATTAAGTTAATAATATATGGCAAAGTATCAATATGGGCTGCCAAGAGTGTGAGATATTCTAAATCTTTGGCCTCTCTTTCACCAAACGGTAACCAGGAAACACTACATAATGCAGTTATTTACGCCGAAAGATGTTGACCCAAAAACATATCAGGTTACATGCCTTATATTGTAGAACTAAGGGTCAGTTGTGCATAATATAAGACTATGATATTTGTATATAGTCTGATAAAATATCCCCTAACTTGTATTGGGGATGGGGTTGGGTGTAGTTTAATCCTCCAATACACCAGTTTGGAGAGTGATTTAAAAGGTTTTAGTTTTATGCTGCACATAAACATCCTAATTCAATTAGGTAGAAACAAGAGTTTCTTTTCTAGCTTCTGATTTCAGTTTTGAATATGAATATGTCCACAATTGTTATGATTTTATGTTGAAATCTTGAAGATTTATTTATCTAGTCGTATAGCACAAGATACCACACGTTTATACCAAGATTTAAAATTTGACATTATCATACATAGTTTTACACGGTTTATATAATGTGATTACATTCTCCTGAAAAGTATGGAAAGACAGCTTATCAACATAATATATTATATTGAAATATTATAATGTGATGTCAGAACAACATTCTGTCTAGCAACGATGACAAAGTTGATGAAGTTGACTGGGTGGCATTAGCAGGCCTACATTATACTGGAGTATAAAGGAATCATGGGTCTTGAAGTTAGCGATTGGCAAATACATGTAAGTAGATAAAGTCACGTACCTTCATATTATGCATATTTGTTGTTCTTTGCTCTACAATGAATTTTTTTTATTTCCAGTTTAAATTCGCTGATCGCAGGAAACGATCAATGAAAAGATACCATGTAGATTCCAGAATGTGCAATGTGTTTTACTGTGATAAAGGGGTAATACTGAAAATATGTTTTTATGATTGTATATACTTGTCGTAATATTCAGAACTGGATGTATCGCACAGTGCAAATAAACTTGAAAAATGGTCAATATTTCCATGGCTACAATACTGCCACCCATTCACTCCACCTACAGAAACATCTGAAAGAATTATAAAATAGATCTGTGATCACCAGTGACCGGGGATTATCGTTGTCCTACAATGTAAGATCCATCACATATTTTTATTTGTGTGCTTTGTCTAAACATTTTCTGAAATATCTCACACTTGGCAGCCCATATTGTCATTCTCCCACAAATTTAAATTATGATTATAATTACCTTAATGGAATCAAAATCAGTTGAATTATTGTCATGTTTTGCTCATCTGGTTGGAATGCTATGGAAGCCAATAATGCTAAAATCAGAATTGATTGAGGAATCTTTCATTAGTGAAATGATAAAAATATATATTAATATTGAAGATCCATGTTGTTATAGAGCTTCATTCCATTCAAGATATGTATCATCTTTTTAACCAACTTTGCCATTCCTTGTTTCCATTGCATTCTGATCAACTGAAATGTACATTAACGAAACTTAAAAACACGTCCATTTTAATGTATGAGAATTTGATATAAGACATCTGAGTAAACGAAATGCCTGCCTAATCAACATGACTTTATTTGTTGACAAGCTTCAGTGTGCTGTCAAGTATGTGAGAAACTTTCTTGAAAATACGACCTCTCATTCCGATATTTGTCAACATTAGAACATGTAACACAGGGTTGTTATTTGGGTAGTAAGAGAGCATGCAAACATAAATAACATGTGATATGTCTTACATTGTATGACTTGGACTGTTGGTGAGACTGGACTTATCAACACTAGTATGAATGTATATATCGACCACAAACTGTGTTCCAACAACAATTAATAAATCAGATACGACAGCATCCATCATCTCTGAATGTCCCCAGAAAACGAGCACATTAACATGCTTAACATTTTGACTTTTATGCTATTATTATAACAAAAACAAATAATAATTTGTGTGTGGAAACAGAAAAATGCAGTGATAACAAATAAATACACGAGTATTTCGGTGTTTCTAGTAACCAATCTTTAGGCACTTGACAAATATGGTAATCATTAGGCCAACAAATTGTTCTCTGCCTTTTAATGAAAATTTTGACTAGCCGCTAATCAAAATAAAAAAGGTGGAGAACAATATGTTGGTCTAGGTAATCATGTGATCTGACTCTTGCATAACATCACTGACCATTATCACTATCAGAAGATAAATAGGTTAACAGATTTGTTAGTAATATCGTTTGTAGAAATGAGATGCAGATTCTAGTTTAGAAAAAGGGTTCGACCACTTTTTGCCAACAATGATATTAGTCTTTCATGGGTACTAGTCAACAATTCCGTGATTTTCCTGAAATCAACTGGTGATGCAAATGCCAGTAACCTATTTCCATGTAGTGTACAAACACAACGGTAGCGCTATGCAGAATATTACAGAAACCTTCAAATCCCGTGATATCAGAGAATCCACGATATCGTAGAATGCTACTGACACTATGCTACTGTCAAAACCCACTTTGCATCTTTCCGTTAGACTAAACTATATAGACTCAAAAAGTTAGGTCAACTTACCAATCAGGCTCAATTCTCTCAGCTTTAAGTCGAGACAAGCTATGTGACATACGTGTATAATGTGTCAATGTACCGATATCTGTTCATGATCTTCTACTATGGCATTCGCTCCACTGTGTGATATCACGCGCATGCATAGCACACGAGACGCAGCCGTGTCATCATGAAAACAAGGTATTCAACGCAAGGGAAATAACTCTAAATTTTTCATTCTGTAAAACTACCGTTGACATTCTTTCTTGGTAAAGAAAATGATGATATTGATAATAACATATAAATAATACACACACAAACACACACACACAAACACACAACCACAAACATACAGAGGCGCGCGCGCTTCTTTTATTATAACGATGTCTGTGACCTTTATACTGTCTTTATATATTAGGAAGCCTCAATTTTTTTATAGTAGTTAAAATAGTTCAATGAGGTAATGCTAAGCGTTATCCACCACCCACCCACCATCCAAAACTGTTTTAATAGAGATTTTGATAAGATTTATCACGGCGATGCCAGGGGCGTCATTGCGGGGAGGGTTAAAGGTTAGTGTGACTGCCCTTCCGCCTCCAAATTTGAATGTGCTGTAAATCTGACATAGCCTATATATGAAAATTAATAAGCCCGTCAAGTCACTCCCCCGAAAAATTGAAATGACTTCCAATGGTGTTATAATTATTATTATTATTATTATTATTATTATTATTATTATTATTATTATTATTATTATTATTATTATTATTATTATTATTTCAGGTTTACAAGCTCTAATTTCGACATCACAGGTGCTCGACGCGAGCTTGATTTGAAGAAAAATTAAACAATAATCTAAAGAAAAAAATCATGACAAAAGCACCTTAGATAACTATATAGCATGATAGTGAGGGTCCTATGTCAGAATTGGTTATTGGGGTAATCTAAGGTATTTTTGTTACTCTGTATGATTTTTGTTCCTTTAGATTTTCTTCCTCTTCAAATCAAGAACGCGTCGAGCACCTGTGGTTTACATCTATTACAACATTTAAAGGATCGATGTATTGCATTTAACTGTGTATAATACATTTTCTTTTTACTCCAGTATACTAATAAGTACTTTGACAGGTTTGCAACTTTAGTTGATAAATCGTATAAACATTCTAAGTCAGAGTCTGGAAATGTTAACATTTTTAAAAAGTTCAATATGGGAACGTAGCAGAATTCCAATAAAATTTATCTTTTTGGGGGCTGCGGGCGTATATAATGGGAATGGGAGGGGTATAGATACAGGCAAAATAAGGAGGAGGATGGTGCGCAGGGGCTCGTACCATTGTCTATAATTTAACTATCAGTCATACGTATACTATAAAAAAATCAAAAATAAAAACATTGCTTTATACTAATTTACAGTTGAGAGTTAAATTGTAAGCAACGATATAAGCTCCTATGAGATTGTGGTGGTTCGAAGCAGATGTGTCGGTGGAGGAGGATGGGTAATGCCAGATTTGTGCTAGAACGGGGAGGGTACGTTTAATTTAATCTTCTTTGACAGACATTTGGGATGAATATTGTAAATTTAAATTACGGTATATTATCAAAAATGACTTACAATTTTCTAACATTTATTGCGTCTGTAGTGATAATCATTTGTTTTTATTTACAAAAGCGGCCAATTAATTATAGATGTTATATATGTATGTATGAAACCGTTTAATTTTAAACTCTTATTTGAATTACATATATAAATATGTAATTCCATTACACCATCCAAAGATGATATATTGCATATATCCTTGAAATGGATATTATATAATATATAAATGTGTATGTGTGTGTGTGTGTGTGTATCTTTAAATAAATTTGTTTTAGTCATATCTATCTGATATATGCAGTGTGGCAGTTTATAGTAATGTCTAGCAATGAGATATCATACCGAAGACATGTAGTATGATGTCCCACCCAGTCACATGATCCTGACACCAGGCCGACCAGTTCTAACACGAACCTCTTAATGCTCATCTCCAAGCGAGGCAGCTTATACGCCAGTTAATATATATATATATATATATATATATATATATATATATATATATATATATATATATATATATATATATATATATATATATATATATATATATATATATATATATATATATATAAATATATATATATATATATATATATATATATATATATATATATTTATATATATATATATATATATATATATATATATATATATATATATATATATATATATATATATATATATATATATATATATATATATATATATATATATATATATATATATATCTTTATATGCTCTTTTGGTATAAATCAGCCGGGGTTCGAGCCAGCCACAACCCGCATCCGAGGCAGACGCTCTAACCACTTAAGCCACCGGAGCCGTCAATATATTAAGAAAATCGCACAATTCAGAAAGTTCATAATTTTAAATTAGACAAAATCTACTATATATCAAATGATGCAGTTCATGCAAATAATTCAATCGGATATATGTTTCATAATGCTATTGTAGAATACTTATTTTCAACAACTTGGAATGTTTTGACTTAAATAATTAACTGAATAATTCAACGATTTTCTTCCTTTCCAAGTTTGAACGTGAACATACTCAATTATTCAAAAGGGAAATACTTGATAAATCCAGTATTTAGAACTGTCATAAACGTATCTGTAGCTGGCAAATTCTTTTTATTTGGTATTTAAGAACCCAATTTGAAATTCCAAATGCCACATTAACAGTGATTTACACCATTATTGCCATTCTGTATATTGAAAATTATTGTTTTACTGTGATAAGCAATTTGCCGAATTATTTGATTCCATTTCTTGAAGTTGCCGCTTGTTATGCCCGCATGTTATGTTTAACTGTTCGCTAAGACTATTGCAACGTTCATGGAGCTTAGTTGCTATATGTTTAATAGTATGATCTTTGTGTATTTTTTAATGTCGTTGTCTGCTTTTACCGAACGAACTATTTATTCATTTTCAACCCATTCATTAATCCACCAGCAATTTTAACAATCAGTCGAATCCATCTCTTTTAAATATGTGGTATTTCTCTAAAAGTTTGGACAAATATTAATCTAGTTAGCTATTTATATAATGGCTATTTATTCTCTTCAATCTAATAACACGATTTCAATCAATATATATTAAAATTGGAAATGTAAGTGCTGGACGGACAAATATACGAAAAGATAATGTATTTTGTATGTGGATGGAAATAGAGCAGGAACAGAAAGTATTCGTATTTCCTGTAATGGAAACGTAAGAAAAGAATGCATATAATAAATATGTTTTATAAAAACGACATTTAATTATATTGTCTTATTTCATTCTGATTTCATGCAAAACTTGTTTGGTTTTCACGTGTCCGTGTTGGTCAGGATGTTCGCATAAATAGGTGCCCGTCAAACATATTTCAATGACGCGGTGTTACGAAACACCCAAATCCACCCAAATCCACACCCAAATTCACCCAAATCCACCCAAATCCACACCCAAATCCACCCAAATCCACTAAAAACAGCCCAAATCCACCCCAGTCCACTAAAATGAACCCAAATCCCCCCAAAATCACCCCGATTCCACTAAAATCAAATAAAATCAACCCCTAATCCACCCAAATTCACTAAAAGCAATCCCAAAATCCATTCAAATCCACTAAAATCAACCCAAAATCCACTAAAATCAACCCAAAATCCCTAAATCCACCCAAAATCACCCCAAATCCACCCAAATCCACTAAAATCAATACCAAATTTACCAAGAATCACCCCAAATCCACTAAAATCCACTAAAATCAATATCAAATCCACCCAAATTCATTAAAATCAACTCCAAATCTATTCAAATCCACTAAAACCCACTAATATCAACCCCAAAGCCACCCAAATCCATTAAATTGAACCCCAAATCCAACCAAATCAAACCAAAATCACCCCAAGTCAACCAAAATAACAATAAAATCTACTTAAATCCCAACAATAATCTTTGCTAATATGATTGGAAAACTGACAATTGTTCAAAATAGGGTTCCAAAGTCTGACATCTTGTATCAAATTCCGTATCATATGAGGAAAATATTATTCCATCATTTTTTTCAAAAATTATATGGAGTATTCGTTTACTGATAGTAAACATGCAACACAAACACACAAATCAGGGCCAGATCAGGCCAGGGGTCGAGGGGGTGGGAAGGGCACAAAAGCTAAAGTATATTTGATTATTTACTCAAAGTGTGCATAATACAAAATGAGAATAAGATGGTGGTCGAATTTAAGTGACGTGAATATATATATATATATATACTAGTTTTACGTAGGTTGTGGGATTTGATCCCCAAAGTGGGGTTACGGGAAGGCAGTGTTCTCATGTAAATTTCAAATCGAAAGTTATATATATTAGTGCCTTATCTCATACAATAACCATGTACATGTTCAAATTCAATGTGTATACGTATGTGTTAACCCTATTCGTCTTTTACTCAGCGGGCAGGTATATAAATCTTGTGGGCAGTATTGACCTTTGATTACTCAATACCAAGTACTATACATAGCATTCTTCTGACTAGAATGTATAAAAGTTCTGCCCACATATACAGTGCATTTATTCAAAGTTCAAATTACTGACGACGTGATATGTTGATACCTTAGATGCTCTATTATATATGCAGTCTGAAATATTTATTCCTCACATGAACATAATTAGGTTAGGAATACGATGATTTTTTCAACTTCTACTAACTTATTAGAAAGTGACACATAACACAAACTGTGTTATATGTTATCCATCTGACCTTCATGAACTTATGGGGATGACATAATCTTAATATATATCAAATCAAAATATATTTTAAAATCTATATAAAAAATTGATTTACCACATCGATAATTATATTACTTACCCGGGGCAGCATACGTTCCGTTGATGGAAATTTCAACGGTGTTTGGTTTTTTTTTGTTTTTTTTTTCTAATCAACGACATAAGCTTTTCTCTTGCGGTGTTGAATATGGTACTGGCGAGAAATCACCAACCGCGTTTATGACCTTATAGCGAATAACCCTAATTGCTTTTATCGATAACTCTTAGATGCATGGAATGCTTTTCGGAGCGATTCTAGTAAATAACCCTTTACTGATATCACCGAGTCGATCTCCGTAGTATACTTTATATACTTGCAATCGTGAATGTACCGCACGAACATTAGTTGGTCTATTATGACTGCGATATATGATCATTGTATTTAAATGTTATTTATCTAATCGGGGGTAATTAGTCACTGTGGTAACCGCTGACGGTAACACCGTCCACGAGCTCATAGATGAATTCACGATATACCCAAACATCCGTGATACCATCTTGAAATAATCGTTGACAGATATCAGCGGCTTCATTAATTATCTCCGGGGAATTATTTTCAGCTCGTTTACCCCCTATGTGAGTCTCCAATCGCACCTATATCAGCGAGAATATATTTAGGACAAGAAACTAGACCGCTCCCTGTAAAACCATCTCCGGTTGTTTCTCCTCTTGCTCTTTTAAGTCGAGTTTCGGCTTTTTCGTACATCAAAAAGCTATGATGTTCCAGGTAATTGAAAAAGTTTAAATTCGGGCCGATTATCATTTTTTTTACACATTTTTTTTTTTATCCAAAAATTCCCTATATGTTTTTTTTTTTATTTTGTAGCTCGTTCTTTTCGATTAGTTACACAATATATCTATTATAGAAACAATAATCTACCTGTTGATTTAACATATTCAGCTTTAAAATATTTATCTTTGTGTCTGAAACCTCCTACAACAAACTTAGCCGAATCCGATATAGTCCCAGACAGCATTTTCCTGATGTCATATATTTTACCAGGAAGAGTGTTATCAATAAAAGCAATACCTATTTTCTGAGGATCAACAACATCAACAAGTTGTTCCGGTTCAGGTTTTACGGCAGGAGGAGGAGCCTGTGCAGCAACTATATTAACTGGAAGAGCTCGTAAAATCTCTTTTGTTTGTTTGGATCGCTTTGCTATTTTTTCAGACACGGTAGCACCCTTCTCAGTAGATGTAGTTATTTGCTTAAATAACTTCGCAGCATCAACATCAAAATCAACTCGTGCTTGTTGACTAGCATGCATATTATCTCTTGAAGAATCTCTTCCCGGGAGAAATTTCTTAATCGCGGGCAATCGCTCTCTATTCAATCTAGTGATTTGTGCTTCTCCGATATTTGCCATTATACTATAAAATATATGGTTACTTAATGTCATCGGGGAATTAGCCGTATATTTTATCTAATCCGATTCGATATCTTGTTCGAGGAACAGATCAATTTATTGTTATAGATCAATGTTGGGTTGCTTGAGCAACACTAAATAAATTTCTGAATTTTATTTAATCCGTATCACCGCACCTCCAAGTTTAAAAAAAAATTTCTTAGTGTATGAGTGTAACGGAGTGAAAGACCGCGAGGATATTACAGTTATGTCTGATCACTTTTGGAATTTGAGTGTATCGTTGACTGATATATATCACGTCGGTGTTTTTGTGTCTTTCCCGGGAGAATATCCTAGCCGAATGTTTTTTTTTTATCTAACATCGTATCATCTCACATAACTAAATTATTAACACTGGAGTCAATATCTCCATCGGAAGACGTTTCATCGATATCGGTGACAAAATCAATAATATCTTCTACGCTTATCATCGCTGCTCTCTCGTTGAAGTCTTTTAACACCTGATAGCATCGTTGCTCGTCTAAAATCGGTGCCACCAACTATACTTTATTCCACTTCATCCATTTCATTTTCAAATAAAGTAGCAGCTGCGTTTTACCGCTTTCAGAAGGACCAATGATGATCATTCTAATATAATTTGGTAGCATCGGATGATGTTCAACTCGCTCGTGTTAGTCAAACGCGGCAAGTCATTAATTTCCATTAGATATAACGTACAGATATTATGGATTTATATTGTGCGAAATGTAAATCGTGCACATCATCGATTGACCCAACTCCTATCACAAGTAGCAGCAGAGAGGGCGAACCATACGATTACTTTTTAAGCAAATTATTTTAAGTCTCCTTTTGCCAAATAGAGCCTTAGATCAGACGGTTGGATTCTAAGCAAAATATTTAAAGCCTCCTTTTGCCAAATGGAGCCTTAACGGTTTTAGGGTCCTATTTGTCAAATTAGGGGAACCAGAGAGGGTGCAAAAACCTCAAAAAAAATATCTTACAACATCGTCGTCGCCGCCCTCTCTGCTGCTATGGGTTAACAATTTTTTCACGATGAAAATCACTTATGATTTCACAAACAGACTAATTTGCAAAACTTCACCTCGCAGATCAATCAAATTATTAGATTGGTCAGTGAGTTTGAAATTAATTCTCGTTAGAGAATCATTATGACATCGCATAAAGACTGGATTAACTGGGTTTTCAATAATTAAACATCCTGGAGGAGCCGTTGGTGCAAATGAATATAGAATATATCCCTGCTGAGCTTGATTTGATTGCTCGAGATTTATTTGATAGCTTCCTTCGATAACGTCACATACTAAATTCAGCGCAATCACTGAGGATATATTCACATTTTGAGGAGCGATATGTCTCCCACCGCCATCTGGGTCGTTATTAAATGTCAGAATATTTGTTTGTTGTCGGGATAATTTCTTCCAATCGTCGTGGATTTTCTTAAACCCAATATCGATGGCATAACTGAGATATTTTTTTAATTCGTCGGGGTTATACCTAGGAATTTTAAATGTTGGGAGATCTTCTGCTCTGCCTTCGGGTTTTCCCCATATTCGCAAAATTTTAACACCTCCTTCTTGAATAATTTGCGAATGAAATGTTTCCATATCGTTGATGATTTTGTTACCTGTTTGTACAACACTAATAAATTCAACTTGGGTGAGAGAGCCGGATTTAAGGGATATTAACAATAATGAAAATTCATTATTCATCGCTGTTAAATTTTCTTCGATTAAACCAGGGTGAAATGTCAGACTCTTATAGTTGTCATATCTCATAAACTTGTTGGGATAATAATCTTGATAACTTTTCAATGGATTATCGGGTTTTATCACGTTGGAGACATAATCAGATTTGACAGGTTCTGGTATATTAACGGTTTCTTTCTGTCGAGGTGGTAATTCAGGCCATCCTAACACTGATCTTATAGAACTCTGATAAATATCAACGACATTTCCAGTTGATTTGATCTCAATCGCAGATGATAACGTCGGCTCGTGAATCGTTATAGTGATAGATTTTATTCTTCGTTGTAATTCGTTATTGATTTGTTCCATTTGATATGACCCAGTTGGTAACGAGACAACGTTCCAGTCTGGAGTTCCGTCTTTACGATTTTTCCACGCGAACACCAAGGAATTATTTGGTTGTTGACCACCAAATGCTACAGATCTGATATTGGGCCAGCTATGATACACTCGTAGTTTTGCCAGCGCTATCTCTTTCACGGGAACGGGAATCGGGAAATTTACACTGAATTCAGGACGCGTTGAGGTTATTGATATCACACTTGTTTTCACCGGTGTTGTATTTTCTACTATTTGTTGAAGTAGTTCTTGTGACGACATTGTTGTTATTATTATTATTCTGCTCTAATTTTAGCATTGTTGATTTATATAATTGAGCCATCGTTGAGAATTCGCTATCTGATATTGTAGTGTCATCGAGTGATGATGATATCAACGAGGAGAATTGCGAGTAACCGGTAGATGCAACGTGAAATTTAATTTCATAGTCGTGTAGTTTACTCTCGCTACACGATGATAGTTTTTTGTGATCCCCGTTAATATACCCGCGATTGTAGCCACCGCGGAAATAGCGATTGGAACTACGACCGGAGCAATCATTGTAACCGAAGATAGTATTATCCCAGCAGCAGTGATTACGCCCGACACCGAATACACAGTGATATCAACCGCGGTTATTCTTCGTTGGTATTTTTTTATTTTTGTTTGATACTCCTCACAGAGCGAGCTGAGTTTAGTTTGAAATTCTCTGACCTGATCATAGCGATACTGATACACTGAAGGGATTGTCATTTTATTTTAAAAACACTAGCGTTTTCAATTGTCAAATCGTGAAAATTCTTCGAATTTCAACAAGGATTTCCCTTTCAGTTGAAACCACTAGTGGTTTTATTATTTACTTAAATCCACCACGAATTCTACGTACCACGTTACTGAAACCCTGACTAATATTCTATCTGCGGTCGTTATCGTGAACTGTTCATATACATCCTTGTCGATGATCGTTGATACTGTATTATTGACTCCAGATGAACTACTTGATGATATATTGAATTGAGTCGGTGATGCTATTGTTAATCGATAAATACCCTTGACGGCTGCGGTTACGTATAAAATGTTGGTTGTGGGAGTCCACGTAAATGAACCGTGTTGAATCGTGAATACGATATTGTTGGTGCTCTTATGAGGAATTTTTATTTTTCCAATAACGCCTAGCATCCTTGTTGTATCATCCTTCATCGCCTCGTTGAATGTTTTTAGATCATCGATGGATTTTTTAATATCAGGAAGGGTTATTTCAATTTTATCAAATGGAGTTCCAATAAATTTATCAATGATATTTTTACGAAACATTGAAAACTGTTTCACGTGCTTTTCATATTCGGATTGAAGAGTTGCTAGTTCCAACATAGAATCTTTTATCGAGGTGACTTTTGGTGTGGTCACTGGTGGATTTCCATAGAATTCTAGCAGGGGTTTATCAATTTTGTCAATTATATTACTTTGTACTGTAGTAAACTGATCAAATGCAACTATATGATCGTCATACTTATCATTGAGCGATTTCAATGAATTCACCGTGTTATCGAATGTTACTAATTTATCCGTGATCGTTGAAATAAGTACACCTGGTTTTAGTTTACCCTGATCGGAAAATAACGCGATAGTATCCTCTGCTGCGTCTCGTCGTTTAACTAAAATATTATCAAGGGAGACATTATTAGTTTTCAATTTACCCTGACGATCGCCAAATACAACTATTTCACCAGGATCAACATCTACTAGGTTCAACGTTTCGGCTATTTCATCTTCGATTAGTTTTTTAACATCCTTGATTTTATCAAGGATTTCAACTCCATCAGTATCCGGTTTCTTCAGCGCTGATAAAGGTCGTCCCCAAATATCAATCATTGTTATCATAGAAATCTTTCTCTCTGTTTAAAATCTAAAAGATTTCCAATCAAAGATTTCACTGGTCAACAGTGAAATCATTACTGACTTGAAAAGGCCCTAATCTGTAGTATGTTGGTGTGCCGAACACGAATATAACCGTGAAATTTTTTTATTGGCTCACGTTTTGAAGATATTTATATACCTCATTTTCTATGCTTCACTGTGTAAATTTCTCCAGTAGGACTGCAGCAACATCCCGAATAATGATGTAACATTGCATAATACCATCATGCTCACATCATCCACAGTTGATTGCATCATTTTCTGATGCAATGCAATACTAATGCCATGCCGCTGCTGAAGTAAGTTGACGTCAGCTGTGTACTATACATGTGTAGGCCTATTATACTAATGCCAGGCGGCTGCTGAAGCTGACGTAAGCAGTGTACTATATAAAGCCCAATCAGATAGGTTCAGCATTTAAAATATTTTAGACGTTGTGCGAGACAGTTCAAGCTACTATTACATAAAACTTATTATTTTATCCATTTACGTACAATAAAGAACAGTAATGCCTCGAAAGTGTGTTAATACCGCGACCAATTTTTGCTATATTTGTGGGAAAGTGACATTTGCCAACCAGAAGAAAAGTATCAATTCTCAAGTGAAGAAGGCATATCATCTTTACTTCGGATGCAAGGTTGGTGACCAAGACAAGCCTTGGGCTCCGCATATATGCTGTGCTACATGTACAACACAGCTTTCACAGTGGTTGAATTGCAAAAGGTCATCAATGCCGTTTGCATTCCCAATGGTGTGGAGAGAGCCAAGCAGCCACCTAAATGACTGTTACTTCTGCTTGGTTCCTCCTCTTTCCGGCGGAATAACGAAGCGAAAGAAGTCGAGAATAGTCTACCCAAACATTCCGTCTGCATTGAGACCAGTTCCACATGGTGAGGGACTTCCTATTCCAGAACCTCCAGCAGAATATTCTCTTGATTCATCTGACGAAGACAAAGGTGAGTCGACCTGTTCTTCTCCTGGTCCATCAGCATGCAGTGATCCAGATTTTCACTGTGGTGCATCATCAACCCCACACAAAATAACACAGGAAGAACTAAATGACCTGATTCGTGATTTGGACTTATCAAAGAACAAGGCAGAATTGCTAGGATCAAGACTCCAACAATGGAATCTTCTAGAAGAAGATGTCACAATTACTGCATATCGAAAGCGCCACCAGCAATTGGAGCCTTTCTTCAGAAAGGAAAGTAATCTGATATTCTGTTCCGATATTGAGGGCCTCATGAATGCTTTAAAAATCACTCATGACCCACAAGAATGGAGACTATTTGTGGACTCTTCGAAGCTGAGTCTCAAGGCTGTGCTTTTGCACAATGGAAACATTCTTCCATCTATTCCAGTAGCGAATGCTGTCCAGATGAAAGAGACATACGATAGCTTAAGGCAGCTACTGAATTCCATTGAGTATAACAAGTACAGCTGGCACCTCTGTGGTGATTTGAAGGTAGTTGCCCTTTAAATGGGACTGCAGCAAGGATATACAAAATACATGTGTTTCTTATGCGAGTCGGATAGCCGAGCAAGGGAAATGCACTACATGAGGAAGGAATGGACTCACAGGCAGAATCAGAAAATTTTGCTACCACCCCTTCACATCAAACTAGGTTTGATGAAGAACTTCGTGAAAGCCATTGACCGGACTTTGCCAGCATTCAGATACCTGCATGAAAAATTCCCTCGACTCAGCGAAGGAAAGATTATAGAAGGAGTTTTTGTGGGTCCTCAGATTCGAGAGCTTTTCAAAGATGACCGGTTCAACAACTTGCTGGAAGGTGACGCGAAACAAGCATGGAATTCTTTTCGCCAAGTTTCTACAAACTGCCTCGGAAATGTTAGGGCAGAAAACTATAAGGAACTAGTAGAAGACATGTTGATGAAGTATAAGAACCTTGGCTGCAATATGTCTCTAAAGATTCACTTTCTTCATTCCCATTTGCATTTCTTTCCTAGCAACTGTGGTATTGTTAGTGATGAACACGGCGAACGTTTTCATCAAGATATCGCAACAATGGAACAAAGATACCAAGGAAAAAGGTCCACTACAATGCTGGCTGACTACTGCTGGACACTCCTTAGAGATGCTCCAGAACAGCTGTACAAGAGACAGGCGAAGAAACCTAAGATGTAGTCAATGACTTGATTTGTTATAGGTAGGCTATTACAGTTGAACTTTTACTATTGGAATGCATTTCGTTATGTAAACATTAATTTCTTGCAGATTACAAAAAAACTAGAGCCAATTTTGCAATTTGACTGTCATATTCGTGTTCATCACATAAAAAGTGATAAGAATTGACTAATTTTATTTCAGTAACATTACTTTTGTAAAAATTTGTTGTCCAGTGTTTTCAATCCAACAACTGCTAGTATACTCATTTACTACTACATGGGGTGGTTTTTGTTCTCGTGAAATAGCATTAAGTACATTTAATACTTCATTGCCACATATGGGTGGGTCAATCATCGTTTGTGTTGGTAACGTGGAATACCAACGGGGTATTTTTAAGCGCGTTGATAAATCAAGGATATAGCGGTTAAATTCCTTCGGAGGCGCTTGTCCATATGAGTCAAAATAAATGATCCCACGTGGATCAATCGCGTATGCAACCCAGTGGGTTCCAGGTCCATCGCTGTTATCTAGAATAATAATACCCGTTTCAACATTATTTGGTTGTGCCGGTAACTGATCTTTCATAAAAACACCTCTGCAGTTTTTAATCGCGAGTTTTTTAGCGGCATCAATTAAATCAAAATTGGACATTGGAAGATTTTTCACTAGTAAACAGGTCCTAGTCTCAGGCCGCTTCCGATGTACCATGAATACGGGGTTCCTGGTAGTCTTAGACCTTTCCCCTTTTTTTTATACCCCTTTCTCGTTGCCTTCTTTAGTGCCATTCTTGCCGCGGTACCAATAGCCCCTAACGCTGCCGCTTTAGCTACCGCTGGGGCCGCTGCAGTAATCAATCCTGGAATCAACCCTAACAGCGGGAATATACCACCTGTCTTTTCCATTTTGTAATAGCGCTCGCAGAAAGAGTAACCTGAACTCCTTTTTTTCTTTAAGCGCTTATTAAAATGATTAACCTGAGTTTTCGTCAGTGATAGTTTATTCGCTCCGCCATTCATTTGATTAGGTTTCAGCGTTATTGTGGTTCCACGTTGCTCAGCTGATTTGGATTGTAATTTTTTTAACTGACCAGGTGTCAACGTGACATTGATATTACTATACAACATTATACAAAACAGATTGATTCTAAATCGCAGAGAGAGAGATGGAAAATATGTAATCAATCACAGATTGTCCACTGGTGCATCTACCACTCTCATTCGTCCACCAACACCTTCGAGTATCATTGATTTATCACTGAGAATGACAGCAACCGCTCTATAATTCGGGATAAGGATAGTAGGTACCCCACCAACTATTGGACCAATCGGACCGGTTACACGAGCTCGGAAATATATGTCAACGACGGACTGTCTCATCAAGTCAAGATGTTCCAACGAAAAGTAATAAATCGAATATAGACTTTTAAAATCCAACTGTGATATTTGTAGACCAGTATCAACATTTTGATCGCGTCCCATATACGACAACAGGTTATGATAAACTCGTGCAATATGATTGTTTTCATAGTTAAGTTGTATATCCTCTGATGGTTCTTGCTGTCCGTTTATTTTCAGCGAGACTTCATTACACCCAATTTGATCAAATATCATATGGGAACGTTCTTGATTATCTAATCGCGCAGTATTCTGTAGCGCAACAAATATGTGACGTGGATCTGAAATACCCTGTTTTGATGCTAGATGCCATGAAATTGTACCATCCATATTATAAATCATGGTATCTGTGGACGTTGACAACCAACTCAACAACGTCTTTCCCCCACGATCCATAAATGATAACAATCGCGGTTCTGTTGACATCGACGGAGTCAACACCGGCATCCACAGAGTTAGTTTTGATAAAACGACTTTACCAGCGGCAACGCCAGCACCGCGCCAGATTGCATTATCATCAGTACCTTTTCTCACTAGTGCTACCGTATGCTTTTCTCCATAGATAACTTTTCTGACGTTTCTACGAAATCCAAATATGTGATGCAACGGAATCGCACATGAAAACCTTCGATGTTGACCCTGCAACGTTGATACTCGTGTTGCAAATCCTAGGTTGTAACCGGGAATATTATTTATGACATCAAATTCAGCAGCTGGTCTTACATACCCGGCTGGTGCTGGATCAACTGCTGTATCTCGTGTTGCTTTTACTCTAGAATATTGGACATGTTCAGCTTTATCAGTAATATCCTTCGTGAACATCATAGACGGACCTGCTGATCCAGTATAGTCATCAGAATATCTCGCTAACCCGATTATTCCCGTTGCAATATCAACTTCACGTTCAATAGATTCGATTTCTCTTCCATCAATGAGATATCTAGCGCTTTCAAATAACGCCATGATGCCGTTGTTAACAAAACCAACTCGGATAGTTTGGTTATCAGCATATGGTGTATCATCAGCTTGTAAAAGTTCACCTTCGACTACAATAAAGGCTTCACAAGGCAAAAAGTATTTACTGGTATCATGAACTTGAAGTTCGATTCTCCACCGAAGATCAGGTTGTACTGCGTGATAGGCAAACAATTGATAATCGCGTACAGAATCATCCTTGAGTACTGGGGCCTCCATGTCAAATGCACTATCAGGGTTCTGTTTGAACATTTTTTATTATATACCCGCTGGTCTAAATTGAAGGTAAAATCATAAATGATTTTCATCGTGAAAATTCTCATCAATTTTTCATCGACGTCTTTGACTTTTGTAGAAATTCTTTGAATTTCCAAGACAACTTCCCGCTATCATATTTGCTGTTATGTTATCCTGGGCGGTCATCGATGATGAAAGCAACGACTGTAGTTTTTCATCTACTGCGTTATTTATTATTTTACTAACACTAACAGGCATAACCGCAGTAGATGGTAACGTAATGGCTTCTTTGAAAATCTTCCAGAATTTCGCCGTCGAACTAGCGCTGTTAGTTTATCCTTCGCGGCTGAAAACGCCTTCCCGGCAAGATCACCCACAGCGCTAATACCCTTATCCCTGATAACATCAATGGCTTTCATTGATAGTTGTTTTGCTAGCGGCGCTACTTTTGAAGCCATTCTTGAAAATAATCCCATTATAGTATTACCGAGACAATCTCCATAGTATGCTCGGTATTTTGGTAATCGTGAGTTCACTACGTAGACGTTAGTTGGTTTATCAAGGTTGTAGTGTATGATCATTCTCTATTCAATTGCTATTTATCTAATCGCTATGATAACCGTGATGAAAATTCGTAGACTTTTCCTCTACTAACTCTTCAATAAAATCTCGATATGTTTCAATATCCATGATAACACCTTGAAATAATCGCCTACAAATATCAGCAGCTTTATTGATTATTTCTGGTGAGTTATTCCCGGCTCGTTTCCCCCCTACAAGTGTTTCTAATCGTGCTATATCACCAAGAATATTACCAGGACATGAAGTCACAGGCAATTTCGCTGATATCCCACTCCCAAACGTCTCAACGGGGGGAGATTCCTCATCTTCACCAATTGCACCTTGTGTATCTATTTCTGAACCGAATTTAGATGTTTTAGGTGAAAAGGATATTTTCTTCGAAGATTGTTTCCGCCACTGCAATTTTTGTGGTTTTTGTTGTTGTTTTAGTTCTTCATATTTATTGTATACGTCCTCCACTATTTTCATGTATTCAATGTATGATGTATCTTCATTTTGTTTAATCTGACTTTTTCCAGTTTTTATTTTATAAATCACATCAGCGTAATGTTGTATATTTTTAATATATCCATGTTGCCCTGGGTTCAACATTTTTTTTCTGTTTTCATAAGTCGTAACAACAAGCGCAGGAATATCTGCTGGTTTGGTATTATCAATTGCTGCTATCCCCTCCTCGTTAAATCTCCCCCGTAAACCCTCTACTGTTCTTCTTGATTCAAGTGGCAATTCTTCAGGGGGATCTCTTCGAGATTCATTCATTAACATCAATACCACTTTGTCGTTGTATTTCCATCTGAGTTGCCATATCACCTGAAAGTTTTTGTATAGCCTGTTTTGTTTGTCCAGTTTCGATTGCTATTTTTTCAAGTTCACCAAGAAGAGGTCTCTCTACTCGTTTCCCCTCCTCAGGGACATCGCCGTATATAGCTCGTTCAGTAGCTGTTTTCACATCTGTAGTTGCAGCAACAATCGGCTTAAAGAGTTCCTGTGTATCAGTAGAAAAATCAGTCTGAATTAACTGCCGCTGTTGAAGTTTTTCGCGTATACGATCACGAAGGGGTAATAGTTTATTAATATCGCTCAGTCGCTGTTTTGTGTTACGTGTGGTCAGTGATTGTCCTACCATTATTGAAAGAGTATCACTATTGTTAAATTGCAATTAAAAATCCTTTGGATTTTCAAAGCAGTTTTCACCGAGTAAAAAAAAAGAAATCACTAGATTATACACCAACCCCTACTTCCTTGTTGTACGGGGGTTAATTCACATACACACAATTTTACTTACTCGTTACATGATACACGTCATACAATTACCCGTACCGGTTAGGCTCTCTACGCGTGGGGCTCAGCTTGCTCCGTTAACGTTTTTAATTGTCTCACCTTACAATTAATAAGTTTTCTGCTTTCATACTCAGAACTTAATTGCTTACGTATATGTTCAACGATGTTACATAATGGTACAAACACATTAACGTCTTCATGATAAACTAAACTCTCACGAATAAGTTTTTGTACGCGCTTAATTAAAAAATATTTCTTAGCGAGTACATATTTTCTATTCTGCTCTGCAAATTGTATATCCTCGAAATCGGTCATGATTTGATCACAATCTAACCCTGAACATAATTTTACATTTTGATCTTTAAGTTTGTTGATTTCAACAATAACACATTTGAGATTTTCAGAATTCATATATATGAAAAAGTATATTTATTTAATTGTTTGAAATAAACTCTACAAAATGAATTCTGGACACGCTAAGGTGTTGGTCATCTTAGCATATCCAGAAGCTTAATGCGATTATAAGTGATTATGATTATATGCAATAGATGACGACGGTAATTACAACCCCTGATCTAGGTGTATAGGCGGTTGTATTTACATATACAACGGCACATCAACCCCATGATCTAGTGTGTAGGCGGTTGTATTTACATATACAACGGTACTTACAACCCCTGATCTAGTGTATAGGCGGTTGTATTATACACATAGGACGGTACAACAATAGATTATAATGACAATTGTATTTACAATGAATTGATTCAATGACAATGGTTATGAATGACGACGGCACAACAATAGATTATAATGACAATGGATGACGCGGGCTATTCTACATTCAAGTGCAAAAACCAAATCACAAAATCCAACTTTGTTTGAATGTCAATAATAACAATCACACCACGTGAGACGGTGTGGTTTGGTTTTTGCACTTGAACTTCGGCTAAAGCCCAAATATATAACAGACCAGGTTGTATATAAACACTCATTACAGCGAAGTTGGATAGAACGGTGTCTGCTTGTAATTGTTTGTTGTGTTTATAAGCGATCAATGACAACGTTGAAATAACACATAATACTTTAAAAACACACTAAAAAAAATAATATGATTTATTTGTAAACGCTATAATGATTTTGTTTCGAGGTCTAAAAAGATTTCAGAAACGGATAATTGATTATTCATGATAATTACAACAACCAATCAAAAACCACCGAAACAACAACAGTGTTTCAACGATAACTCTGTCATTGGTAATTTGTCACTCGCGCGTTACCAGTGAGTTATCTTCGTTAATTCACATAAACAAATCAAATTTTTTTACAAAAACGTTTTGAAAAAGCGGTTTTGGTTATATTCTTTGCAACGCATTGAATAGAAGACGGATAAATATCGAAATATCTACCGGCTGAAGTAATAGACTGAAATATTATTTCCTCGTTGTCAATACTAATTGATTTTACTGGTCTAGCATTTTTCGAGTATTTCCCAGTCCTACCTCGTTTTGTGTTTTCACGTTGTGAAATAGCTTGAAGATTCGATAAAGAATTATTAGTCCTAATACCATCAATATGATCAATAACAAACCCATCCTTGATCAATCCGTTAAATACTTCATAGACGAAACGATGATTGAGATATTTCTTCTCTCCAGCGCTAAGCCTCAAATACCCCATACCATTATCACACCCAACAGATTTCTTATTTTTACAGTATCTAACAACACCATCACGAGAAGCTCCGTAATTTTCAATAACAGGATGTCTTTGAAATTCTTTGCTCATTCGTATACTATATACTTCTATTTGTCTAATTCATTATTTGGTTGAGATATAACATTGAGAAATCTTTCTATGTACTCTTGGGCATTTTTTTATGATTTTGCCATTGACGTTGTCGTTGACAGAGTCAGGATTTTTTATTCTTCGCTTGTCATCATAACGCTTCAACTCTCTATAACGCCTACCCCCGCAATTGATGCATCATTGTGAATTGCCTCTAACACCTACCCTACAATGGATGCATGGGAGAGGACCTTTTGAACCGTTTCTCACGCTTTGTATATGATACCCACAGAATTCATTTCTGCATGATTTGTTACACGGAGTCTTTGATCCAATCATAAGCCATTTGTAATGATTCATTATATAAAAAGTTTTCTATTTAAATACTTGTTTTTATTATTATATAAAAAACTTTTGATTTCAATACTTGTTTTAATTATTATAATATGAAAGAATTCAAGAGATTATCGAAAATTAAGCCTTGGAAAAATGCTAGATTTAATCTCGATAGAATCTCTAATATACCAAAAAGTCTAATAGATGACAAAACCCTGTTGAGTAAAATCAGAGACTGTTTTAATGAATTTAAGCGTGATGGAGCATCTCATACGTGGTCGACATATCGAATTATCAACAACATCGAAGATGTCGGTGTCAATGTACCTAAAATTGATGCTACCATGAATGATACAAGAGCAGCTGAGATAATCTCACATCTTCGAAAACGGTATTTTTTCAGAATAAAATTCATTATCGAAGTCGAAGGTGAATGGGTTATCAGAGATAAATTTGAACCAATCCTCAAGGATACAAAATTTGTCATTGTGAGTAGAGATTCCTAACCAAGAATTCTAACTGGAATTGACAAACCATACTACGAGAAATCTTACCCTGTAACAGCAGTTGTTTACGGAATATATCAGCTAAATGATAAGCCGAGTATTGCAAAACTAGCTCCTATGAAAACGTCGTCGGATTCAACACTCAATTGTGAAGCAACACGGATAATGGAACACTTCACAAATGCATCCCGAGGAAATAAACTAACTGATCTGCGACGTAGGAAAATAACCGAATGGGAACTGACAGTGAAACAGCACGGTGCAAAGATTTCCGATATAGCTAAATTAGAAGCATCATTAAGATTCCCAATATCAGTAACGACAATAACCGGAGGAGTATTATACGAACCAAAATATAAATCACAAGGAGCTCCAATTGAAATTATTGATCATAACAAACACGCGCGGACACCTGCAGTAAATGTATTTCCACGAGAACGAATCGTGAAATATATCCCCCCGGAATTTTCCATGGAATTTTCCGGGGATGTTTTCTATGAAGAGAAATTATTCGATGTTATTGTTGCGTTGTGTAAAGATGATCCTGTGTCAGTGTGGTTACTTAGAAGTAATGAAGATCCCGAAATAGGATTTCATCAATTTGTAAGACCGAATGGTGAATTATATCGCGTTGAAGATTTAGATAACAGAATGAGAAAAATTGCTAATGATTTTGCTTTGCAATTTCCATTTTCAAAAGAGATTTCATTCAATGAAAAACTACTTGCGGATAGCTTCACAATTCCATCAGTGTTAGCTCACTTCGCAAGAGAAAAAAACTCATGGCGTCCAACACGAAATGATTTTCTCGAGGACGTTAAATTGAGTTACGTCAAATTTGGTCATGGAGGATTGTGGAATACAAAATACTCACGTGATGGTATAATTTCAATTGATATATCCGCGTGTTATCCTGGAAGTTTTCTCGGGTATGGATAATGCTCTGAGTATTTTAAACGATTTGGACACCCCACGCATGAAATGACTCGTGTTGCGATTAATAGGCCATTACCCGATTTTGATTTAACGGGATTCCCTCGTGTGATATCATTCAAATTCGCTGCAGGGTTACATCCGTGTAGTTATGTTTGGCTTGGTAGACACCTATCTGAAAAGGCGTGGATGCCAATTGTGTTATCGCGGTATATGATTGATTGTGAGATGTTAGAATCGTTGATTGTCAGTGAAGCTATTATATGCTATCGGGCGCAGAAGGATGTTTGGTTACCACAACCCAATTTAGATCATATAATACGCGAACAGCGAAAGAATTTTTCAGATCGAAAATCGAAGATTTTAAACGAAGAACAAATCATGAAATGGTCTAAGGAGTTATTTGAAATTAAAAACAAAGAAGCCAAAGATTTCGGACGAAAACTCATTGGTAAATTTACTCAAGGTGGAAGATATGATAATGCAAAATACTCTTCGAGGTTGATCATACACAACGCAGAATACGATTTTATCATAGCGGATTTAACGAAACATGGAAAACTTGTATCCTGTAGGGATGCTTTTCTATCCAACGGTGAGAAATTAGGTACGGTTGTTACCTACTGTGATGGATGTAGCCCCCAGTATAGACATTTGAGACATTCTATGCTAGAAAATGCTTGTATTAATCTATTTTCGATGATAAATAGATTTCCAGATACCGCGGTTAGAGTAGCTACTGATTCGATGTATATCCACGAGAAATACAGATCGGATGTAGCGGCATTCACATCCTCGGAGGAAGCGTGGGGATGTTGGCGATTTAAAAAGGAAAAACTACACGAGTATTGTCAATCCGCAGACGTTACCAACGACGATAAATATCTTTGTTGTAACCGTATTGAAATTCAATCAGAATTTTCTAATGCACCACCGGTATCTGATCCCGTATGTAGATACAAGACAGTTTATTTAAACGGTTGTGGTGGGTCAGGAAAGACAACTCGTGCAATTGAATCATTTCGTCGGTCAACCATGATTGTGTTAACACCAACTCACAGACTCGCCAGAGAGATGATAGCGCGGAGGGTAAAAGCCTGTGCTTATCACAGCTTCTTTCGATGGAAAGGCGATACATGGACTCCTGATCGAATGGGCGATAAATTCATTCCTGAAATCATAATCTTGGATGAAATATGCACTGTATTGTTGAGTGTATTACAGATATTTCTCGAATGGTTGTTATTGAAAACAACAAAAGTCGTCATGTGCGGGAATCACGGTCAACCACCGCCATTTTTTGGTGGATCTCCACATGAATGGCTAAAGGGTTTTGTAGATTATTATGAAGAAATTACCACTGATTATAGATCACTTGATGAACAATTACGAGAGTTCAAAGCGCTAATTAGATTACAACCGGATAGAATCCAATGTGAAATAGCGCGTGAAATAATTTCAGAAACTCCAATGAATGATTTTTGGGAAACATGGAGACCAAACGATTTGATAATTGCAAGTAGAAAGATAGTCAGAGACAAACTTTAGATGAAGTTTTTTGAATTGCATAAATGTAAATATGCAAAACTTCCAGTACCGTTGTGTTATAGACCCTCGGATACACGAAAGCAGACTATTGAAGTTCATATTCCTGGACAACAACAAAAGCAGAATTTAGTGTTAAATGATATTGTGTTGGTTGATATCAGCGTCGTCGAAGATGCATTGGGGAAATCAAAGAGTTCTGCTGATAAATCCCCGTGGACGTTAGGTTATGCAGCAACAATACACTCTTCACTGGGATTAACTATCACAGATACAATTGTTTGGATGGTAGATAATCGCATTGAGTGGTCGAATTTAGTTTATCTCGCAGTATCCAGAGTACGAAGAATAAATCAGCTTCGAAGAATTGTCCTGACAGAGTCAGGTGATGATAATGACACTACAATCAGCGCCGACAACGTCAAGGACATAATCAGAAAAAAAACCTCTGGTTATAAACAACAGGATAAAAAAATAATAGAAAATTTGACATTGATGCCGAATTGATAATTACGCTGATGCAACAACAGAATAATCACTGCGCGAGTTGTAATTGTATAATGCGTTGGAGTTGGTCGGATAAAGATCCTCGCCAATTTACCGTAGACAGAAAGAATAGCAGCATTGGTCATACCAACGATAACGTTATGCTGACTTTTCTTGAGTGCAACAGACGCCGGGGCGCTAGTTAAGACCACGCGGTGGTAATTGAGTATCCTCGGGAATTACCTGTAGTTGTTTTCGAGTAAATCCTCGCTGAGGAGCAGTTGAATCTAGTTTATAGACTGCAGGTCACATACCAAAGTTAACGCTATCACCGAGGATATATTTACCTTTTGAGGAGCGATATGTCTACCACCACCATCTGGGTTGTTGTTATATTTGAGGATTGTAATTTGTTGTCGTGATATTTTTTTCCAATCATCGTGGATTGTTTTGAACCCAATATCGATGGCATCACTGAGGGATTTTTTTTAATTCGTCGGGGTTATACCCAGGAATTTTAATTTTTGGGATATCTTCTACGCTGTCTCCGGGTTTTCCTCATATTGGCAATAATTTAAAACCGCCTTCTTTAATAATTTGCGCATGAAATGTTTCCGTATCGTTGATGATTTTGTTACCTGTTTGTACTACACTAATAAATTAATCTTGGGTGAGAGATCCAGATTTAAGGGATATTAACAATAATGAAAAATCATTATTCATCGCTGTTAAATTTGTTTTGATTAAACCAGCGTGAATAAATTCACCATACTCGCGGGATCCCATAAACTTGGGAGAATAATCTTGATAACTTTTCACTTCATTGATGGGCTTTTATCCTGTCGGTGATATAATCGCCCTTTACGGGTTCATCTGGTATAACAATTTCTCGTCTAGGTGGTAATTCGGGCCAGCCTAACACTGATCTTATAGAACTCTGATAAATATCTACGACATACCCAGGGGAATTATCTCGATCGCAGACGATAACGTCGGCTCGTGAATCGTTAAAGCGATTTTTGATTCTTTTCCAGCAATAGATTTTATTCTTCGTTGTAATTCAGCATTGATTTGTTCGATTTGATATGACCCCGTTGGCAACGAGACAACGTTCTAGTCTGGAGTTTCGTCTTCACGATTTTTCCACGCGAACACCAAGGAATTATTTGGTTGTTGACCACCAAATGCAACCGATCTGATATTGAGCCAGCTATGATACACTCGTAGTTTTGCCAGCGCTATCTCTTTCACGGGAACGGGAATCGGGAAATTCACACTGTTTTCTCTACTATTTGTTGAAGCAGTTCTTGTAATGTCATTGTTATTATTATTATTCCGCTCTAATTTCAGCATTGTTGATTTATACAATTGAGCCATCGCTGAGAATTCGCTATCTGATATTGTTGTGTCATCGAGTGACGATTATATCAGCGAGGATAATTGCGAGTATGCGGCAGATGCAACGTGAAATTTAATTACGTAATCGTGTAGTTTCCTCTGGCTACACGATGATAGTTTTTTTGTGATCCCAGTTAATATACCCGCGATTGTAGCCACCGCAGAAATAGCGATTGGAATTACGACCGGAGCAATCATTGTAACCGAAGATAGTGTTATTCCAGCAGCAGTGATTACTCCCGACACCGAATACACGGTGATTTCAACTGCGGTTATTCTTCGTTGGTATTGTTTTATTTTTATTTGATACTCCTCACAGCGCGAGCTGAGTTTAGTTTGAAATTCTCTGACCTGATCATAGCGATACTGATACAATGAAGGGATTGTCCTTTAATTTTAACAGCGCTAGCGTTTTCAATTCATTTCAAATTGCTAGCGTTTTCAGTTTAATTGTTTACTTAAATCTACTACGAATTCTTCGAACCACGTTACTGAAACCCTGGCTAGATTTCTATCTGCGGTCGTTATCGTGAACTGTTCAGATACATCCTTGTCGATGATCGTTGATACTGTATTATTGACTCCAGATGAACCACTTGATGATATATTGAATTGAGTCGGTGATACTATTGTTAATCGATAAATACCCTTGACGTCTGCGGTTACACGTAAAATGTTGTTTGTGGGGCTCCACGCAAGTGAACCGTGTTGAATCGTGTATACGATATTATTGGCTTTCTCATGAGGATTTTTTTTTCAACAACACCTATCATCCTCGCTGTATCATCCTTCATTGCGTAGTTGAATGTTTTAAGATCATCGATGGCTTTTTTAATATCAGGAAGGGTTATTTCAATTTTATCAAATGGGGTTCAAATAAATTTATCAATGATGTTTTTACGAAAAATTTAAAACTGTTTCACGTGTTTTTCATATTCGGATTGAAGAGTTGCTAGTTCCAACATATAATCTTTTATGGAGGTGAGTTTTGGTGTGGTAACTGGTGGATTTCCAAAAAATTCTAGTATGGGTTTATCAATTTTGTCAATTATATTTTTTGTATTGCAGTAAACTGATCAAATACAACTATATGATCGTCATACTTATCATTGAGCGATTTCAATGAATTCACCGTGTTATCGAATGTTGCTAATTTATCTATGATTGTTGAAACAAGTACACCTGGTTTGAGTTTACCCTGATCAGAAAATAACGCGATAGTATTCTCAACTGCGTCTCGTCGTTTAACTAAAATATCTTCGAGGGAGATATTACTAGTTTTCAATTTACCCTGACGATCTTGAAATACAACTATTTCACCAGGATCAACACTTGCTAGGTTCAACGTTTCGGCTATTTCATCTTTGATTAGTTTTTTAACATCTTTGATTTCAACTAAAGTCAGGTTCGGGTTTCTTCAACGTTGATAAAGGTCGTCCCCAAATATAAATCATTGTTATCATATAAATCTTTTCTCTGTTTAAATCCAACGACTGCTAGTATACTCATTCACTACTACATGGGGTGGTTTTGATTCCTTTGAAGTAGCATCAAGTACGTTTAATACTTCATTGCCACATATGGGTAGGTCAATCATCGTTTGTGTCGGTAACGTAGAATACCAACGGGGTATTTTTAAGCGCCTTGATAAATCAAGGATATAACGCATAAATTCCTTCGGAGGCGCTTGTCCATATGCGTCAAAATAAATAATCCCACGTGGATCAATCGCGTATGCAACCCAGTGGGTTCCAGGTCCATCGCCGTTATCTAAATTAATAATACCCGTTTCAACATGATTAGGTTGTGTCGGTAACTGATCTTTCATAAAAAACACCTCTTAAGTAGTTTCTTAGCGGCATCAATTAAATCAAAATTGGACATTGGAAGATTTTTTACTAGTAAACCGTTTCTGGGATTCTCAAACCGCGTCCGCTGTACCATGAATACGAGGTTCCTGGTAGTCTTAGACCCTTTCACTTTTTTTATACCCGGATCCACGGACGGATCCACCCACTGCTTTCTTTAGTGCCATTCCTGCCGCGGTACCAACGGCTCCTAACGCTTCCGCTTTAGCTACCGCTGGGGCCGCTGCGGCAATCAACCCTAGAATCAACCCTAACAGCAAGAATATAACACCAGTCTTTTCCATGTTTTAAATCGCGCACGCAGAAAGAGTAACCTGGACACCTTTTTTTGCTACAAGTGCGTCATTGAAATGTTTTCACTTGACGAGTTGTCAGCAACAGTTTATTCCCCCCCCCCGCCATTCATTTGATTAGGTTTCAGCGTTATTGTGGTTCCACATTGCTTAGCTGATTTGGATTGTATTTTTTTTAACTGACCAGGTGTCAACGTGACATTGATATTACTATACGACATTATACAAAATCATAGATTTTCCACTGGTGCATCTACCATTCAAATTCGTCCACCAACACCTTCGAGTAGCATTGATTTATCACTGAAAATGTCAGCAACCGCTCTATAATTAGCAATACCACCAGGACGGGTTACACGAGCTCGGAAATGTATATCAACGACAGACTGTCTCATCAAGTCAAGATGTTCCAACGAAAAGTAATAAATCGGATACAGACTTTTAAAATCCAACTGTGATATTTGTAGACCAGTATCAGCATTTTGATCGCGTCCCATATACGACAACAGGTTATGATAAACTCGTGCAATACTATTGATGTCATAGTCAAGTTGTATATCTTCTGATGGTTCTTGCTGTCCGTTTATTCTCTGCGAGACTTCATTACACCCAATTTGATCAAATATCATATGGCAACGTTCTTGATTATTTAATCGCGCAGTATTCTGTAGCGCAACAAATATATGACGTGGAGCTGAAATACCTTGTTTTGATGCTAGATGCCATGTAAGTGTACCATCAATATTAGAATCCATGGTATCTGTGGACGTTGTCAACCAACTTAATAATCTCTCCCCCCCCCCCCGATCCATAAATGATAGTAACTGCGGTTCTGTTGGCAACGACGGTGTCAACACTGGCATCCACAGTGATAGTTTTGATAAAACGACTTTACCAGCTGCAACGCCAGCACCACGCCAGATTGCATCAGCATCAGTACCCTTTCTCACTAATGCTACCGTATGCTTTGCTCCATATATAACGTTTCTGACGTTTCTACAAAATCCAAATAATTGATGCAACGGAATCGCACATGAAAAATGTCGACGCTGTCCTTGCAACGTTGCTACTCGTGTTGCAAATCCTAGGTTGTAACCTGGAATATTATTGATGACATCAAAATCACCAACTGGTCTTACATATCCGTGTGGTGCTGGATTAACTGAAGAAGCTTGTGCTGCTTTTACTCTAGAATATTGGACGTGTTCAACGTTATCAGTAATATCCTTCGCGAACATGATAGACGGACCCGCTGATCTAGTATAGTCATCAGAATATCTCGCTAACCCGATTATTCCCGTAGCAATATCAACCTCGCGTTCAATAGATTCGATTTCTCTTCCATCAATGAGGTACCTAGCACTTTCAATAACGCAATGATGCCATTGTTAACAAAACCAACTCGGATAGTTGGGTCATTTGCATATGGTGTATCATTCGCTTGTAGAAGTTCACCTTCGACTTCAATAAAGGCTTCACAAGGCAAAAAGTATTTACTGGTATCATGAACTTGAAGTTCGATTCTCCCCCGAAGATCAGGTTGTACTGCGTGATAGGCAAAAAATTGATAATCGCGTACAGAATCATCCTTGAGTACTGGGGCGTCGATGTCAAATGCACTATCAGGGTTCTGTTTGAACATTTTTTATTATATATCCGCTGGTCTAAATTGGAGGCGAAATTCGAAAAATTTCCAATCCAAGGAATTTCCAATGAAAAATTCGAAGAATTTCCAATCCAAACAATTTTCACCGACGTCTTTGACGTTTGTTTAAGCCACTTCCCGCTATCATATTTGCTGTTATATTATCCTGGGCGTTAATCATCGATGATGAAATCATTGACTGCAGTTTTTCATCTACTGCGTTAGTTATTATTTTACTAACACTTGCAGGCATAACCGCAGTGGATGGTAACTAATGATGTTATTTCATCCTTCGCGGCTGAAAACGCCTTTCCGGCAAGATCACCAACAGCGCTAATACCCTTATCCCTGATAACATCAATGGCTTTCATTGATTGTTGTTTTGCTAGCGGCGCTACTTTTGGAGCCATTCTTGAAAATAATTCCATTATAGTATTACCGAGACCATCTCCATAGTATGCTCGGTATTTTGGCAATCGTGAGTTTACCACGTAGACGTTAGTTGGTTTATCATGGTTGTAGTGTATGATCATTCTCTTTTCAATTGCTATTAATCTAATCGCTATGATAACCGTGAAAATCTATAGGATTTTCCACTAACTCCTCAATAAAATCTCGATATGTGCTGATATCCATGATACCACCTTGAAATAACATTCTACAGATATCAGCAGCTTCATTGATTATTTCCGGTGAGTTATTTCCAGCCCGTTTTCCCCCTACAAGTACTTTTAATCGTGCTATATCTTGCCAGGACAGAAACTCGAAGAGTTTCCAACTAAGCAACTACCCTTTTTTTAGTTGTACCAGTTGCACCCTTCTCAGAATCAGCCTCTGCCATTATTTGTGTTTCATCAGGCATTGGGTCTGCTGTGTATACTGGTGGTGGTTGTGTGACACCCATTAGCATAGCTAGACATTTATTATAATCAGATGTTATTTCTCTTGTGATTTTAATTTCCTTGCGATTTGCTAATAATACTTTATTTGCCCAAACGTCTTGAGTTTTTACAAAATTTTTAGACGTTTCGTCTTTTAAATACTTCTCTCTTATCGCTTTTTTAAAGCTGTCTTTGGTAAATTTAACTAATTCAGAGTCTGTTTCGATTCCTCTGATATTATTTAACGTATCAACTGTAAATATATTTTCAGGAGAATAGTCAGCGCCTCGTTGTTCTTAAAATTCTTCTTGAAATTCTTCTAATTTTCGTTCAGGTGGTGGTGAAGAAATATTAATATCACCTAATCGTTCAACTTCATCTTGAAGTTCTCGTTCTTGTTGTTCTTGTCGTCTTGCAGTAGTTATTATATCACCAGGAAGTGATTTTAAAGATTTTTTTGTCTGTTTAGATCGTCTTGCTATTTTTTTAAGTTCACGAAGAAGAGGTCTCTCTGTTCTAGTACCCTCCTTAGGGATATCTCCGTAAATAGCTCGTTCAGTAGCTGTTTTCACATCTGTAGTTGCAGCAACATCGGCTTAAAAAGTTGTTCAGAACCCTCTGTAAAATCAGTCTGAATTAATTGTCGTTGCTGTAATTTTTCCCGTACACTGTCACGAAGTGGTCGTAGTTTATTAATAGCATTCAGTCGCTGTTTTACGTTTCGTGTGGTCAGTGATTGTCCTACCATTATTGAAAGAGTATCACTATTGTTAAATTGCAAGTAATTTCAATTTATGAATTGCAAAGCAATTTCACTCAAAGAGTTTCAATTCACCAAGTAAAAAAAAAATACTACGGTATTTTTACAACACCCTGTGAACTGTCATTGTTGACTAAACTCACATGAATGGGCCCATTCATCGTTACCTGTGTACCCGAGGTTATACAAGAGGCTCTCTTGGGGTAGGACTTAGTTTTGCTCGATTAAAGCTTTTATCTGTTTCACCTTGGAATTGATAAGTTTCCTTTGTTCATATTCAGCACCTAATTGCTTTCTAACATCTTCTACAACCGTGCATAATGGTACAAACACACTAACATCTTCATGATAAACTAAACTCTCACGGATAAGGTTTTGAATGCGCTTAATTAGATCATACTGCTTCGAGAGGACATATTTTCCATTATTTTGTGCAAATTCCATGCCCTCGAAATCAGTCATTATTTGATCACAATTTAACCCCGAACATAGTTGAATATTTTTATTTTGTAATTTAACGATTGCAGAAATAATACATCCAATATTTTCAGAATTCATATTATATAAAAATATATTGGTTAAATTGCTTTGAAAATCTTTGAGTGAAATTGCTTTGCAATTCCACAAAATGAATTCTGGACCCGCTAAGGTGTTGGTCATCTTAGCACGTCCAGAAGCTTTATGCGATTATAGGTGATGATGGTTATATACAATGTATGACGACGGCACATTACACATCACCCGTTTGGAACCCCTTGTATACATCAAGCGGCGCCAATAGGTTACATATAATCACGAAGCGTATTCCCCTGTGAGTAAGTCTAACTCGTCAAATAACGGGTTTGACCTACAAGAGGATACGTTTGGTGAATGTGGACGCACAGACAGCACACAACAATAGATTATAGATGATATGGTATTTACAATGCAATGGATGAATACTTAATTAAGGACGGCACACAACAATAGATTATGGGTGTATGGTATTTACAATGCAAACGATGAAATACTTAATTAAGGACGGCACAAAAATAGATTATAGGTGTATGGTATTTACAATGCAAACGATATATGATATGGTGACAATGACAATGTTATGTACAATGTCAATGGATGACGGGGGTGGATCTACATTCATACGTGATCATTACAACCTAGACAAAATAATAGGTTGTATGAATACCAAAAGGCATCCATACACCCGGAAGTGTATAGATTGTAATGATCACATGTATAATTTTCGAACGCGGAAACCCCCAATAGTATAACGCTATAGTATGGTATATAAGCCGCTTATACACGACTAACAGCACATAGCGGTGTGGTGATTTTATTCTTTGCTGTTTTTTATAGTGATCATTGACAACGTTGAAGTAAAACAGAATACTTGATAAGACACTAAAAAAAAACAAATCAAATACGAAATACGAAAACAGTTGTATTAGTTTCTTATGAAAAAAGAAAATTGATTATCCTGTTGAGATTCCATAGCGAAACCAGCCAATCAAAAACCACCAAAACAACAACAGTGTTTCAACGATAACTCTGTCATTGGTGATTTGTCACACGGATATACCCAAGCGAGTTGTCTCCGCTAATGCTATAGAATAATGCTAGTATACAGTTAGGCGTAAATAAATCGAATTTTTTCTCCATTTTTTGTGGAAATCGCCGAATTGTGTACTCCTTCTGCAACAAATTGTACTGAGGAGGAACAAATATTAAAATACCTACCAGCGCTATTTAGAGACGGAAATATTTTTATTTCGTTGTCAGTATTAATTGATTTTACGGGTTTTGATTTTTTCGAGTATAGTCCAGTTCTTCCTCGTTTTGTGTTTTTGCGTTGTGGAATAGCTTGAAGGTTGTTCAATTTGTTATTCCGGGGATCTGAATCAATATGATCAATAAGAAAACCATCCTTGATCAATCCGTTAAATACTTCATAGACGAAACGGTGATTGAGGTGCATTTTCCCTCCAGCAGCAAATATCAAATATCCTTGATTACTCAGAGAACCAAGCGACTTCTTGAGTCAACAGTGTCTAACAACACCATTACGAGAGGCTTC
Source organism: Unio delphinus (assembly GCA_029339505.1). Classification (NCBI taxonomy): domain Eukaryota; kingdom Metazoa; phylum Mollusca; class Bivalvia; order Unionida; family Unionidae; genus Unio; species Unio delphinus. The sequence continues at coordinate 9,412,094 of JAQISU010000162.1, forward strand.
ATAGTTTGCAATAACAGGATGTCATTGAAATTCTTGGCTCATTTGTATACAATATACTTATTTGTCTAATTCATTGATTGGCTGAATTATAACACTGGGAAATCTTTATATGTAGTCCAGGGCAGTTTTTATGATTTTGCCGTTGGCAACGTCATTGACGTTGTCGTTGAAAGAGTCAGGATTTTGTATTCTTTTTTTTGTCATAATAACGCTTCAACTCTCTATAACGCCTACCACCACAATTGATACATAACTCTGATTTGCCTCTAACACCTACCCCGCAATGAAGGCACGGGAGAGGACCTTTTGAACCGTTTCTCACGCTTTGCATATGATGCCCACAGAATTCATTTCTGCATGATTTGTTACACGGAGTCTTTGATCCAATCATAAGCCATTTACAATGATTCATTATATAATATACTTTTCTATTTAAATACTTGTTTTAATTATAATATGAAAGAGTTAAAGAGATTATTGAAAATTAAGCCTTTGAAAAATGCTAAATCAAAACGTCTAATAGACGATAGCATGAAGGAGTTTAAGAGATTATCGAAAATTAATCCTCGATTTAATCTCGATAGAGTATCTGTTAAACCAAAACGTCTAATAGACGATAGCATGAAGGAGTTCAAGAGATTATCGAAAATTAAGCTTGGATTTAATCTCGATAGAGTATCTGTTAAACCAAAACGTGTAATAGACGATAGCATGAAGGAGTTCAAGAGATTATCGAAAATTAAGCCTTGGGAAAATGCTGGATTTAATCTCGATATGAAGGAGTTCGAGAGATTATCGAAAATTAAGCCCTGGGAAAATGCTATATTTAATCTCGATAAAAACTCTGATATACCAAAAAATCTAATAGACGATATAACCATGTTGAGTAAAATCAGAGACTGTTTTAATGAATTTAAGCGCGATGGTGCATCTCATACGTGGTCGACATTTCTAATTATCAATGATGATGTCAATGTACCCAACATTGATGCTACCATGAACGATAAAAGAGCAGCTAGGATAATTTCACACCTTGGTGGGAAATCCAAACGATTTTCATTGCAAAGCAATTCCCAACAGAAGTATTTTTTCAGGATAAAAATCATTATCGAAGCCGAAGGTGAATGGGTTATCAGAGATAAATTTGATCCAATTCTCAAGGATAAAAAAGCTGCCATTGTGAGTAGAGATTCCAAACCAGGAATTGTAACTGGGATTGACAAACCATACTACGAGAGATCTTATCCTGTAACAACAATCGTTTATGGAATATATCCGTTAAATGATAAACCTGATATTGCAAAACTAGCTCCTATGAATCTATCGTCGACGTTGAATTGTGTAGCAGCACGGGTAATGGAACACTTCACAAATGCATCCCGAGGAAATAAACTAACTGATCTGCGACGTAGGAAAAAACCGAATGGGAACTGAAAGTGAAACAGCACGGTGCAACGATTTCTAATATAGCTAAATTAGAAGCATCATTACAATTCCCAATATCAGTAACGACAATAACCAGAGAAGTATTATACGAACCGAAATATCAATCGCGAGGAGCTCCAATTAAAATTATTGATCATAACAAACACGCGTGGACGGATGCAGTTACAATATTTCCACGAGAACGAATCGTGAGATATAACCCCAATGAATTTTCCAGGGAATCCCTCAGGAATGTTTTTTATGAAGAGAAATTATTTGATGCTATTCACACACTGTGTAAGGATGATCCTGTCAGTGTGGTTACTTAGAAGTAATGAAGACCCCGAAATAGGAATTGATCAATTTGTAAGACCAAATGGTGAATTATATCGAATTGAAGAGTTAGAGAACAGAATGAAAAAAATTGCTAATGATTTTTCACCGGAGAGTTTCCATGAAAAACTACTCACGGGTAGTTTTACTATTCCATCAGTGGTAGCTCACTTTGCAAGAGAAAAAAACCCATGGCGTCGAAGTGATTTTCTCGAGGACGTTAAATTGAGTTGCGTCGAATTTGGTCATCAAGGAGTGTGGAATACAAAGAACTCACGTGATGGTATGATTTCAATTGATATATCCGCGTGTTATCCTGGAAGTTTTCTCGGGTATGGAGAATGCTCTTAGTATTTTAAACGATTTGGACACCCCACGCATGAAATGACTCGTGTTGCGATTAATGGGCCATTACCCGATTTTGATTTAACCGGATTCGCTCGTGTGATATCATTTGAACTCGCTACATGGTTACATCCGTGTAGTTATCTTTGGATTGGTAGACACCTATCTGTGAAACATTGGATCCCAATTGTGTTATTGCGGTATATGATTGATTGTGAGATGTTACAATCGTTGATTGTCGGTGAAGCTATTATATGCTATCGCGCGCAGAAGGATGTTTGGATACCACAACCCGATTTAGATCGTATAATTAACGAACAGCGAGAGCATTTTCCAGATTTCAGCGAGTAAGAAATCATGAAAATTTCTAAGAAGTTATTTGAAATTAAAAACAAAGAAGCCAAAGATTTCGGACCAAAAAAAATTGGTAAATTCACTCAAGGTGGAAGATATCACAATGCAAAATACTCTTCGAGGTTGATCATAGACAACGCAGAATACGATTTTATTGTAGCGGATTTAAAGAAACAGGGAAAACTTGTATCTCGTAGGGATGTTTTTCTATCCAACGGTGAGAAATCAGGTAGGGTTGTTACCTACTGTGATGGATATAATTCCCAGTATACACATTTGAGAAGTTCTATGCTAGCCTATGCTTGTATTAATCTATTTTCGATGATAAATAGATTTCCAGGTACCGCGGTTAGAGTAGCTACTGATTCGATGTATATACACAATAAATATACAAATCGGATGTAGCGGCATTCACAGATCCCGAGGAAAATTGGGGACGTTGGCGATATAAAAAGGAAACACTACATGAGTATTGTGAATCCGCAGACGTTGCCATGGATGATAAATATCTTTGTTGTAACCGTATTGAAATTCAATCAGAATTTTATAATGCACCACCTGTCTCTGATCCCGTATGAAGATACAAGAAAGTTTATTTAAACGGTTGTGGTGGGTCAGGAAAGACAACTCGTGCAATTGAATTATTTCGTCGGTCAACGATGATTGTGTTAACACCAACTCACAGACTCGCCAGAGAGATGATAGCGCGGGGAGTAAACGCTTGTACTTATCACAGCTTCATTCGATGGAATGGTGATACATGGACTCCTGATCGAATGGGCGATAAATTCATTCCTGAAATCATAATCTGGGATGAAATATCCACTGTATCGTTGAGAGTATTACAGACATTTCTTGAATGGTTGTTAAACAAAAACTCAAAAGTCGTCATGTGCGGGGATCACGGTCAACCACCGCCATTTGCAGGTGGATCTCCACATGAATGGCTAAAGGGTTTTGTAGACTATTATGAAGACATTAACACTGATTATAGATCAATTGATGAACAATTACGAGAGTTCGACGCGCTAATTAGATTACAAACGGAGAGGATCCAATGTGAAATAGCGCGTGAAATAATTTCAGAAACTTCCATGAATGATTTTTGGGAAACGTGAAGACCAAATGATTTGATAATCGCGAGTAGAAAAACAGAGACGCACTTCAGATGAATTTATTTGAAACGCATAAAGAAAAACTTGCAGCACTTCCAGTACCGTTGTGTTATAGGCCTTCGGATACACGGCGACAAAATACTGAAGTTGATATTCCAGGACAGCGTGAAAAGCAGAATTTAGTGTTAAATGATATTGTGCTGGTTGATATCAGCGCCGTTGAAGATGCATTACGCGCTGATAAATCACCATGGACGTTAGGTTACGCAACAAAAATACAATCTTCACAGGGATTAACTATCACAGATACAATTATTTGGATAGTAGATAATCGCATTGAGTGGTCGAATTTAATTTATCTTGCAGTGTCTCGAGCACGGAGAATAAATCAACTTCGAAGAATTGTCCTTGAAAATTCTACGGACAATGCAATAAATGATATTGTCAATGGTGATATCATCGAGGATATGATCAGAAAAAAACTCTATGGTTATAAACAACAGGATAAAAAAAAACAACGAGAATTTGACATTGATGATGAATTAATAATTAAGCTGAAGCAACAACAGAATAATCACTGCGCGAGTTGCAATTGTATAATGAGTTGGAGTTGGTCGGATAAAGATCCTCGCCAATTTACCGTAGACAGAAATAATATCAGCATTGGTCATACCAACGACAACGTGATGCTGACATGTCTTGAGTGTAACAGACGCCGGGGTGCTAGTTAAGACCACGCGGTGGTAATTGAGTATCCTCTGGAATCACTTGTAGCTGTTGTCGAGTAAATCCTCGCTGAGGAGCAGTTGAATCCAGTCTATAGATTGCTGGTCTAGAAACTCCTGCGTTGGAAACACTAGTGTTTATACCCGTTGATCGTGTCATACCGGATATCGTATGCGTCGTGACGCTCCAAATAGGATCGGTAGCTCTTTTTTTACCACCCTCAAGCTCTCCTGGTTCATATAAATACCGAACAGTGACATTACTACCAAGAATTGGTTCTTTGAAATCTTTTTGTGGTTGTACAGGTATATACTTCTTTTTAATAGCGTTGTTAGGTTTCATGTTGATTGTTCTATTAATCTCATTATTCAGCGCGGTAACTACACCTGGTAATCTCTTAACCCATTCACGGGATCTTTTATCCTGAATAAACTCCTTCGCGTATTGATATCCAAATAACCGATCTGCAAGAGTCCGATTAAATCGTTCCACAATTGCCTGATCGCGATGTAGCGCAGTATGCCCCCGTCTGATGGTGACATTATGATGTTTCATCGCTGATCAAACAGCGCCTTGAAATTCCTTGCCAGGATCAACTTGTAACAGATTTGGCCAGCGTAGTGGACCTGGTCGATAAATCCTTCCAAATGCAGAAGCTACTTCAGTAGATGATTTTGTCTTCAGCGGTTCTGCTTGTTTGTATCGACTAGCAATATCAACTACGGTTAACGCGTATTTGTAACCGTTGTCATGTGGTAAAAATAGTATATCAGCTTGATGAACTTCATTGGGTCCTGTACCATCAAAATGCGAGTAGTTAATTCGTTTAGGCGGTGGTAGATAAATTTGCCATATAGCCTGTTTAGATAACCAATTAGCCGCATTGGGTTTTTCACCTTTGATGCGCTAGCGAGTTTACTGATTGCTGCCTTTCCTCTCCAGTATCCCCTCGGAGATTTTTAAATAGATTCCATATTATTAATTACCAGCACCTAACATCAATTTGCCTTTCATAGCGGATTTTATCAACCACGAAGCCAATTTTTCTTTGAATGATTTATCAGGAATAGCATTCAACGCAGGAATTAATTTCACATCCGCGAGATGTCTATGTTGAAGATTGCTGCTTTTATAAGCAACATCATGACCATGACATTCCTTATCAATAGCGTTTATTGGATATTCACCAGGTTTGGGTTGGTTTTGGTCATCGAGTCTGATATCGAGTCTTGTTCCCGGTCCACAATAACTATACCCTGGAAGGTGCTTTTCTCCTGAGTATTTTGCCCACGGTGTTCCTGGGAGTTTCACTAACTTGGCTGCAATATCACCTCCTCGTTTTTTTTTAAAGGTTTCGTGGAAACAAATTTAAATTTCTTCGTACTACATTGTACGCATTTACCAGAAAGCGCTGATCGATTATTTTTCGTTGTAATCGTCGTCAAGTTATTTGTGCCAGTACGCGTCTCACATTTAACACAATATAGATCCATAATTTATATATAACAGCATGAATGTAATTGATTATTTAGCTACGAGACGACGGGAACCTATTAAACACCATGCAATGTTACCAAATTCCATTCGCGCGATTATCATCGGACCATCTAGAAGTGGTAAAACACAATTGCTATTTAATTTGATAACGAGATGGATGGCGTGGGATAAGTTATATTTGATTGCTCCGAGTGTAGACGATCAATGATGCTATGAAGTGTTAAAAGATTTTAACGAAACCGCGCGAGAAATAAACGGCGATGGTGTTATTGAGTTTATAACCGATATCGAAGAAGCACCTAACATTGACTCCATCGACGAAAATATTAACAATTTAGTCGTATATGATAATATCATGTTAGACAATCAAAAGAATCCTGCTAGGATATTTTCCAGAAGCAGACATAAAGACACCGACGTGATATATGTCACTCAACGTTACACTCAAATACCAAAAGTGATCAGAGATAACTGCAATATGCTGTGTGTATTTAACGGAGTTGATACACATACTCTTAGAAATATTTGGCAAACTTGGTGCGGTGGAGATATGGATCATAATCAATTTCGAAATTTCTTTAGCCGCGCTCAGTCAATCCCACACGGATTTGTGACGATAAATTTATCAGACCCTCGGACGAGATATCGAGTCGGACTTGATCAAATAATTAGTTAGTAAAAATCGAAGATTTTCATAGCAGCAGAGAGGGTGAACGCCAAGGACAATGGCGTCTTTTTTTTACCCTTCGAGAACGCAGACGCAGTCCAAGTTCTCACTCCATCGTGAAAAATCTATGCAGTGAGGAGATGGTGACAAACAAAAGGCGTCGTTTTTTTTTTTATTTATTTTTTTACTGAAAAATTTAATTAAGTATTTTCAAGGAAGCCTCAGTTTAGTAAACTGACGCCTATTAAGCTATTTCTGGGAAGCATTAATTTGCTAAATCGACGCCTGTAAAAGTTGGTCTGTTCACCCATTCTGCTGCTGTATTGGTATACTAGTATCAAATTGTGATTTGCCCATGGCGTATGAATACGCATAATGAAGATGTTTTTATAGCTATTATACTCTCTAAACATGGATATGAATTTCTTATATTATTACATTTAAAAAGGAAAAAATAACAAAATAATGATTTTCTTGTAAAATATTTTATAGAAACTAACATTTTTATATAAAAAAAATCCCAACAGTACTTAATTCAGGAAAAAAATATTATTGAGCTCCGCCCTGTGTCGTCTGCTGTCATCTCTGTCAACACTGCTGTTTCAAATCTCTCCCTCTGGCAAAACTCAAACACTGCAGCTCTGTGGGAAAAAAAACAATGACATCAGATGCGGAGCAAGATCAAGAAGCAACATGTAATCTACTAAACTGTGAGTTAATTGGAGAGTTTGATAGAAACATGGCTGAGACATTTGTAAATGAAAATGAGCATTGTGTTAGGGAAGACAGATTTGTACACCATGAGCCTGATGATATACTAAAATTTATAGAAAGTTATCAGCATGCAACACTTTAAAAAAGACACTTTTTGATGTAAGGCTAGTGACAGAATTCATGCAGTCAAAAAATGAATTCAGAAAGTTAGACAAGATAAACCCATTATGAATTGGATCAGAACCTAGCATTGTTTTATACTCAGTGTTAGGAGAAAAGATGGATCTGAGTTTGAACCAAACAGCTTTAGAAGCATCATCAACTCCATCGATCGCCACCTTAAAATCAAGAAATTTGCAAGTACAATCATGAGAGGAACAGACACAAATTTTGCATTAACAAGGGAAGCTCTTCGGGCTAAGCAAAAAGATTTAAAATCTAAAAGAAAAGGAAATAAACCCAATCGAAGTCAACCGATCACAGATGAAGAAATAAATGCCTTGTGTAGTTAAAAACTAATGGGGATGGACAACACCTGAGTATATCAAGTTCCCAAACGTGTACTGTTCAGCAGAATAAGATTATCAGCAACCCATTCTACGGATCAAACATCACCGTACGAAATATGTTTGTTATGAACGAGATCCCTAACTTGGTCAACTTTCAACAGGCGAATTCTCAAACAGGGCCCACACAGCGGAAACGTAGGAGAATTATTGAAAGTGACGCCGACAGTCAGTAGAAATAGCACAATATGAACATTAACGATATCAATGAAATGTGGTTAAGGTTAAATTGTTTAGTTACCTATTGTTCCTTCATTATTTTGACATTTACGGCTCGAATCGTACGGTTGATATCGATAAAAATGGCCGCACTGTTACTGTTCATGGCAACGAACGCTGAAAATTAAATGTTTGCATGCACATTATTAAAATTATTTTGAATGTTAACTATCAGCCATGTGTTTTCATTTCAATAATATTGCTAAAGCAAACATATATTAATTAATATGAATGAAGTGTACTAGAAATTATGAATAACTACAGAACTTCTTTTTTGAGCGTACATACATGCGAGGGATTGTGAAAAGTTCACTCCCCTAAAGTGCGCTGTTTGTTGCCGTCAGTTTTATCTCCCATATAAAATGAAAACTTTGATGTGGTATAAATAAAATACATGTATAGTATTTACGCTGTATCAACGATATACCACTCGTTGTATAAATGTTTCATTTAAATGAAACTCGGGCAAGCCTCGTTTCCTTTGAATGAAACATTTATACATCTCGTGGTATATCATTGACACAGCGTACATACTATATATATATATATATATATATATATATATATATATATATATATATATATATATATTTATATATATATATATATATATATATATATATATATATATATATATATATATCTATATATATATATATATTTATCAAAGACAAGGTATATGTTCAATTCAATTTTAAAAAAATTATATATAATATATCAATGTGCATTTCATAATCAATAAATCAAGAATGGTTCTCATTAATTCGTTAAATGTATCAACTGCGGATTTGGATTAAGTCTTTAAACCCGATTATCTATCGATTGTGGTGAAAAGAGATTCCGTGAACTGGCTAGATATTATTTAAAGAAACATAATATTGGGATTGATGAAATGGGTTATCTTACATTGAATCATCGTGAATTAAACGGTTAATTTACTTAGTAAATATATGGATCAAATTGAATTTGTATCTCATCCTATTTACAGCGATTATGAAACTTCTCTTTGTGGGATTGTTAGGCACCATCAACGATGAGTAAAAGTTGGATCGATTTATAATATGGGATATATGTTGATTACTATCTATGGAAAACGGAGATTAAAAATGTATCTCGCACATCGATTTATTTACGAGTCTTTTAATGGGGTAATTTGTAACGGATTCGTTATCGATCACATCAATAGAAATAAACTTGATAATCATATAAAAATTTGCGGGCAGTTATAGCTTTTATGGATAGCACGATAATAAAGTTTCCATCAACACGTTCTGCTGGTAAAAACTATGATATTCATAACCAATCTATACAACCAGTCCCCGATGATATATGTTTAGCAGCGTTTTCAAAAAGATATAAAACATCAATATCATTTCTTTATGAATAAATTAATTATTTGATTGTTTTTGTTAACCCTCATGATGAAACTTTTTAACAACAACACAACAATAAAATATTAACCAACCGCGTTAACAAATTTACCACGGCAAATAATTATTTAAGTGCTAAAAAAAGGATTCAAGTAACAGAATCAAGAATTGAAACTACCCAATTTCGAGATAATAAATCCATACATACGTTTCAGTTGTTAATTGGCGGGTGGGACTAGATATAGTATATTCGATCCCTTTTATTTTCATCTAGACAGGCTATTATGTTAAACCTGTCGGCTTCATACACATAAATCTATTTGCCTTTTTTATTTTTCAGAGTGTGAATGATAGAATCTGTAGCTTCGTGCAGTGTACGGATCCGAAAAACCAAACATGCTTCAACTTTATCAGAGCGGCTAGAGAAACTCTATGCGGACACAATATGGTATTCACTCTTTCCCTCCCTCCCTCTCTGTCAGTCTGTCTCTCTATGTCTGTCTCTCTATGTCTGTCTCTCTCTCCCTGTCTGTCTGTCTGTCTGTCTATCTCTCTCTCTCTCACACACACACACACACATACAATGTCGGAATGGTCATGTTAATCCGATTCCATTTAATAAGAAAAAAAATGATATAAACAATATATTTATTGTTGCTTATAAGTAATTCACTAAAGTAGGCAGTTTTGCGTGCTATTTTATATAATTTATTCCCTTGAAAACTAGATGGTGCAATCTTCATTTCCTCGGTCTTTCTTACAAATAATTTAAACAAATTTATTGTAGTGGTGTTTAATCGGATTGTGTGTTCCAAGATACAAATAGCTGAGTATTTTCCACAGGTTTGCTGCCACTTTGCCACTGTTGTTGACCTAAGAAAGCGACATCATAATGATGTAGGGTTGAATCCTTCCCAGAACATTCAAATTCGATATCGCCGTTATTTCCATGAACATTTTGTTACTACGCTAAATAACGTTTGATGTTAAGATCTCCCATTAATAGCCAGCGACATGAAGCACCCCTTATAATTTGCCAAACTAAACATTAGCCTTTGATAAAAATCGTATTATCTGACGCTTTAAAATTTCATGTTCTTTATAGGACAATGATAATCATAGCGATGAAAAATTATGAAATCGAACTTCGCGTAGTTCATTCGAGACATTCATATTGACAGAATCCTTACTGATCAGGTACCAATCCAGTCGTTCACGTGCCATATGAGCAGCAGAGGGGGCGAATCAGACAACTTTTTTTTGTTTTTATTTTTGATTATACCCCCTCCAAAATAACACTAGACCCTTCTCGCGAAAAAATAAGTCTCTGACCCTTGTCTGAAAACATTCGCGTCGCAACGTCGTTGTCACTCACCCCCTCTGCTGCTAGAACTTTCAGTTTTGGGTTAACCGAATATTTGATCAAGTCCGAAACGATATCGTGTCCTAGGGTCTGCTAAATTTATTGTCACAAATCCGTGTGGTTTTGACTGAGCGTGACTAAAGAAATTTCTAAACTGATTATGATTCATATCACCGCTGCACCAAGTTTGATGAATATTTCGTAGCGTATGAGTATCAACGCCGTTAAATACACACAACACATTGCAATTATCTCTGATCACTTTTGGTATTTGTGTGTATCGTTGAGTGACATAGATCACATCAGTGTTTTTATGCCTGCCTCGGGAAAATATTCTAGCAGGATTTTTTTGATTATCTAACATGATATCATCGTATACCACTAAATTGTTAATACTTCCATCGATGTCTTCCACGGAAGGGGCTTCCTCTATATCAGTAATAAACTCAATAAAATCTTCATCGATTTGAAATTCTTTTGCTTTCTCGTTAAAATCCTTTAGCACTTCATAGCATCGCTGATCGTCTACACTCGGGGCTATTAAATACAATTTGTTCCATTTCATCCATCTCGTTATCAAATTAAGTAGCAGTTGTGTCTTTCCGCTTCCAGATGGTCCGATTATAATCATTCTAATTGAATTCGGCAACATTTCATGATGTTTAATAGGTTCCCGTCGTCGGGTAGCTGAATAATCAATTATATTCATGCCGTTATATATAAATTATGGATCTATATTGTGTGAAGTGTAAAAAACGTACTGGCACAGATGACTTGACGACGATTACAACTAAAAATAACCGATCAGCGCTTTCTGGTAAATGCGTACAATGTAGTACAAAGAAATTTAGATTTGTTTCTAAACCCAAGGAACTCAAGGAACCTTTAAAAAAAAACGAGGTGGTGATATCGCAGCCAAATTAGCAAAACTCCCTGGAACTCCATGGGCAAAATACCCCGGAGAAAAACACCTTCCAGGATATAGCTACTGTGGACCGGGAACAAGACTTGATATCAGACTCAATGATCAAAATCAGCCCCGACCCGGTGAGGAACCAATAAACGCTATTGATAAGGCCTGTCACCTTCATGATGTATCTTATAAAAGCAGTTATCTGCAGCACAGGCATCTAGCAGATGTGAAATTAATTCATGCGTTAAATGATATTTCTGATAAATCTTTCAAAGAAAAATTGGCTTCCTTTTTGATAAAATCGGCTATGAAAAGTAAATTGATGTTAGGGGCTGGTAATTAATAACAACATGGAATCTATTTATTATTCCCCAAGAGGATACTGGAGGGGTAAATCAGCAATCCATAAACTCGCTAGTGCTGCAAAAGTGAAAAAAACCACTGCGGCTCATTGGTTATCCAAACAGGCACTATGGCAAATTTATCTACCACCGCCTAAACAAATCAATTTCTCGCATTTTGATGTGACCGGACCCAATGAAGTTCATCAGGCTGATCTATTATTTCTGCCACATGATCGTGGTTACAAATACGCATTAACCGTAGTTGATATTGCAAGTCGATACAAAGAAGCAGAACCGTTAAAAACAAAATCAGCCACTGAAGTGGCTTCTGCATTTGAAAGGATTTATCGAAGGAGTCCTCTGCACTGGCCAAATCTATTACAAGTTGATCCTGGCAAGGAATTTCAGGGTGCAGTGTTATCTACAATGAAATATCACAATGTCGCTATCAGACGAGGGCATACTGCACTGCATCGTGATCAGGCCATTGTAGAACGATTTAATAAAACTCTTGCTGAGCGGTTATTTGGATATCAATACGCAAAAGAATTCATCCAAGAAAAAAGATCCCGTGAATGGGTTAAAAGGTTACCAGCTGTAATTACTGCACTGAATAACGAGATTACTAGAACCATCAACATGAAACCTATCAATGCGATTAAAAAGAAGTCAATACCTGAAATTGAAATTCAAAAAGATTTTAGCGTTTCCCAACCAATTCTTGGTAGTAATGTCATTGTGAGGTACTTATACGAACCAGGAGAGCTTGAGGGTGGCACAAAAAGGGCTACTGATCCTATTTGGAGTGTTACTGCACACAAGATATCTAGTATAACACGATCTACGGGTAGACCTCCAATCTATAAACTGGATTCAACTGCCCCTCAACGGGGTTTTACTAGACAACAATTACAAGTGATACCTGAGGATACTCAATTACCACCGCATGGGCTTAACTAGCACCCTTGCGTCTATTGCACTCAAGACAAGTCAACATCACATTATTTCTGACATGACCGAGATTGTTATTTTTTCTGTCCACGGTAAATTGGCGAGGATCCTTATCCGAATACTGCCAACGCATTATACAATTGCAACTTGCGCAGTGATTATTCTGTTGTTGCTTCAGAGTAATTATTAATTCAGCATCAATATCAAATTCTCGTTGTTTTTTTTTTGTCTTGTTGTTTGTAACCGGAGAGTTTTTTATCAATAATATCATCTATTGTGGTGTCATTATCATCGCCACCAATGATTTCATCATCGAAGACAATTCTTCGAAGTTGATTTATTTTTCGTACTCTAGACACTGCGAGATAGACTAAATTCGACCATTCTATGCGATTATCTACCATCCAAACAGTTGTATCCGATATAGTCAATCCCTGTGAAGAGTGTATTGTTGCTGCATAACCTAGCGTCCATGGGGATTTATTAGCACGCAATGCATCTTCAACGACATTGATATCAACCAGCACAATATCATTTAATACGAGAATCTGTCTTTGAAATCCTTCGGATTTTGGTCCTGGAATATCAACTTCGATGTTCTGTTTTCGTGTATCCGATGGCCTATAGCATAACGGTACTGGAAGTGTTGCAAATTTTTGTTTATGCAATTCAAATAACTTCATCTGAAGTGTATCCCTGACTATTTTTCTACTTGCAATGATTAAATCATTTGGTCTCCACGCTTCCCAAAACTCATTCATGGGAGTTTCCGAAATTATTTCACGGGCTATTTCACACTGGATTTTATCCGGTTGTAATCTAATTAGTTTCTTAAATTCTTTTAATTCATTATCAAGTGATCTATGATCGGTATCAATTTCTTCATAATAGTCTACAAAACCCTTTAGCCATTCATGGGGGGATGCACCGACAAATGGTGGAGGTTGGCCGTGATCACCGCACATTACGACTTTTGTATTCTTCAATAACAACCACTCAAGAAATATTTTTAAGACATATTCGGACACTGTGTCTATTTCATCCCACATGATAATTTCAGGAATAAATTTCTCTCCCATGCGCTCAGGAGTCCATTTATCTCCCTTCCATCGGAAAAAGCTGTGATAAGTGCAGGCATTTACCCCTCGTTGTTTCATCTCTCTGGCGAGTCTGTGAGTCGGTGTTAGCACAATCATGTTTGATTTCCCACGATATAACTCAATTGCCCGGGTTGTTTTTCCTGACCCGCCACAACCTTTTAAATAAACTGTTTTATATCTACAGATTGGATCCGAAATCGGTGGTGCACTAGAAAATTCTGAACACTGATTGCTTTCTAAGTAATTATTTTCAATGGTAACATCTGCTGATGGAATATAATCATGAAGCATTTCCTTCTTAATTCTCCATGACCCCCAATTCTCGTTGCCAGTAGCCTTAAAATCAGCCATTTTGCTATTTATGTAAAATGAGTCAGTAGCAACTCTAACTGCGCTGGTAGGAAATCTATTGATCATTGAAAACAGATTGATAGAAGCATAACCAAGCATAGAAGCTCTCAAATATGTGTACTGCTGATGGTATCCATCAGTGTAAGTAACAATTGTACCCAATTTGGTTCCATCTGACATAAATGCGTCCTTACGATTGACATATAAGCCCCTATTCGTTAAATCTTTGATTACAAAATCGTATTCAGCATTGTCTATAATCAATCGTGAAGAATATCTCGTATTATCATCTTTGCCACCTTGGGTAAATTTACCGATTATTCTTCGTCCAAGATCTTTTGCTTCATTGTTTCTGATTTCAAATAACTGTCTGGACCAATCCATGATTTGTTGTTCATTAAAATCAGGAAACAGTTTTCGCTCTTCGCTAATTATTTTTTCTAGATCAGGTTGTGGTAACCAGACTGATTTCTGTGCTCGATAGGATATAATTGCTTCACTGACAATTAATGATTTTAACATCTTACAATCAAGCATATACCGTAATAACACTATTGGCATCCAGTGTTTTTCAGACATGTGTTTACCAATCCAAAGATAACTACACGGATGAAGCCCTTCAGCCATTTCAAATGATGCTACACAAGCGAATCCGGTTAAATCGAAATGTGGCAGTGGTCCATTAATAGCAACACGGGTCATTTCGTGTGTAGGGTGTCCAAATCGTTTGAAATATTTCTCACACTCTCCATACCCAAGAAAACTTCCTGGATAACATGCAATCATATCAACTGAAATAACGGTATCAGCGGTGTATTTTGTGTTCCATAATCCTCCATGGCTGTATTCAAGACAGGACAATTTGACATCTGATAAGAACTCACTTCGGGTTGGTTTCCACGCGTTTTTCTTCCTAGCAAAATGTGCTACAACTGATGGAAGTGTAAAACAGTTTGCTAATAATTGATCGTTGTCTTCCCCCAGAGAACTCTGGGGAGAAAATTCACTAGCTAGTTGTTTCATTTGATTATGCAGCTCTTCAGTACGGTACAATTCTCCGTTGGGCCTTACAAACTGATCAAATCTACATTCTTCGTCTGAAGTACTATGAAATAGCCACACTGACACAGAATCGTTTTTACTCAAATGGTAAATAGCATCAAATAATTTCTGCTCTGAAAAAAACTCTTCGGTTCCAAACAGATATTTTACGGTTCTATCCCGTGGGAATATTGTTACTGCAGATGACCACGCGTGTGCGTTATGATCAATAATTTCAATGGGAGCTCCCTGTGATTTATATTTCGATTCGTATAATACTTCTCCGGTGATTGTCCTTACCGATATTGGAAATCTCAATGATGTTTCTAATTTGGCTATATCTTGAATTGTTGCCCCATGCTGTTTCACTGTCAGTTCCCACTCGGTTATTTTTTTTCGTCTTAGATCAGTTAGTTTATTTCCCCGGGACGCATTTGTGAAGTGTTCTATTATTCGTGTTGCTACACAATTGAGCCCTGTCGAATATTTCATGGGTGCTAGTTTTGAAATATCAGGTTTTTCATTGAGCGGATATATCCCGTAAACAACTACTGTGACAGGATAAGATCTTTCGTAGTAGGGTTTATCAAGTCCAGTCAAAATTCCTGGTTTTGAATCCTGAGTCACAGTGACAGTTTTTTTGTCCTTAAGAATAGGCTCGTATTTGTCCCTAATGATCCATTTTCCATTATCACGGATAAGGAATTTTATTCGAAAAAAATTTCTTTCTTCCCCAAGACGTGAGATTATCACTGCTGCTTTTTCATCATCCATGGTAGCGTCAACAACACCATCAATTCGAAATGTTGACCAACAATGAGCTGCCCCATCACGCTTGAATTCATTAAAACAGTCTCTGATTTTACTAATCAAGGTTCTATCAAGAATTTTATTCTTTGGTGTATCAGAAACTCTATCAAGATTGAATTGAACACTTTTCCAGGGCTTAATTTTCGATAATCTCTCGAACTCCTCCATACTATAATTAAAACATGCATTTAAATGAAAGATTTAAGTATAATGAATCATTGCAAATGGCTTATGATTGGATCAGTGACACCGTGTAACAAATCATGCAGAAATGAATTCTGTTGGTATCATATGCAAAGCTTTCGTCGTGGAAGCCTTGGTCCGTTACCCTGTATTCAATGTGGGGTTGGGGTCAGGGGGAGGTCGCAATTATGCGTTATGTGTGGGGGCAAACGATACAGGGAACTAAAACGCTATTATGATAAAAGAATAAAAAATACTGCCATTGACCCCAACGATGACAAAATAATAAAGACTGCTCAAGTTTTTATACAGAGACTTATAATTAAACCAAACAATGAATTAGAAAAATAGTGTTATTATACAAATGAACCAAGAATTCAGACCTCACCCCTCCGTGCTTGTTAATTATGAAGCATTCCGTAATGGTATTATCAGAAAATTTGATTTTCGTATGTGTGTCTATAACACCAAGGGAGACCACTCTTAAATGATATAACCAAGGGAGTTATCATTGTGATTTAGCTTCTGAGTATTGTTTTATAGGTAAAGAAATATTTTCTTTTTTTTTAGTGTTTAAGTCAAATATTCTGTGTCACGTGCGATTAATGCGTATTTCATAACATAGGATGTGATCCGGAGATGCAGGCGTTACAGGATAACACACGTGTATACTTTCTCCCTTAGATTGTGTTAACTTGTTTAATGGGTATTGTGATTCAGCGCTGGGCATTGTTTTGTAAGAAAAGACATGTTTTTAAACAATTATATTCTTTGTTCTAGTGTTTAAGTCAAATATTCTGTCTCATTTAAATACTGTGAAACACCATTAATAAGTAATTCAAGAAAATAAAATAGCATACTTGCGGATTGATGTATTAATTTCCTTTATATACCATATGAATAGTTACAACATATATACGTTAAAAAACGTTATTCTTTATAGACGTGAACAGTGGTCTAACGGTATCGTGTTTGGCTTGTAAACCCAGACAATTATTCTTCACATGTTCGCGCCCCATAGCAGACAGTTGTCTGATGGTGAAACGGATGGATGTTTTTTTTTTCTATTTAATTGAGGGGAGGAAGGCGCACCCTCTGTTTTTACATTCACATAACATGCAAAACGCATGCTATCAAATTTACGGTAGCGGTGGGTTGTCGGTTTTTGACAACTTACGCAACCATGAATTTGATTTCATGGGTTGCATGTTATGTGAATGTAAACACATAAATGCCCTACATTACATCATCATTGAATTATAATCCCATCATCATTGAATTATAATCCATCCTTAATTAAGTTAATTAAGTATATGTATACCTACAATTTGCCACAACACTCAGTGGAAATATATACGGTATTTGTGCTGTCCTTAATTAAGTATATGTTGTGACGTCACCCCAAGCATATCTTCTGGGCGGTCTAAGATGGCGTTTGCCACGTTAGGCCTCCCCTTTCGGAGATGTATGTTTCGGGTTTCCCTTGGGCTTACTTGGATGTGAAGGCAACCAAGGAGTTCCAAAGATGTGTTGTCGTATATATGTAACCTCTAGGTCATTTCACGTAAACATACCCTCTTGTGATTATAACCCGTTATTTGACGAGTTAGATTCACTCTTAGGGGAATATGTTTCCGGTGAATGTAAATATAAATGACCTAAAATAAATACCATCCATGGATGTAATTAGCTCTCCATCACATTTGGGTTATCCCGTATGGTGTTCAAAAATGAATTACCGGCCAAAACGTGGATGCACATTGGGTAACCCCAGAATGAATTATAGGCTAATAGAAACGGTCATAGGGTCATATCTCAAAGAGCAAAAACAAAAAAAAACATTCTGATATAAAACAGAAACAGAAAAATGCTCTAACAAAGGGACACTATGAAAGACACAAAGGCCTAATAAGGGACCCAATCAATGCAAATAGAACCACAACGGCCTATATCAAGGGGGCCAAATGACTGATAATCGCTCATCATGGTTGATATTTATTTTTGTCTGCATTTATATTTATATATACAGACTGAATTTTAAAAAAGATAGTTATATATACAGACTGAATTTTTAAAAAATATATTTATATATACAGAATTAATTTTAAAAAATATATTTATATATACAGAATTAATTTTAAAAAATATATTTATATATACAGAATTAATTTTAAAAAATATATTTATATATACAGACTGAATTTTTAAAAAATATATTTATATATACAGAATTAATTTTTAAAAAAGATAGTTATATATACAGACTGAATTTTAAAAAAAGATAGTTATATATACAGACTGAATTTTTAAAAAAGATAGTTATATATACAGACTGAATTTTAAAAAAAGATAGTTATATATACAGACTGAATTTTTAAAAAAGATAGTTATATATACAGAATTAATTTTAAAAAAGATAGTTATATATACAGACTGAATTTTTAAAAAAGATATTTATATATACAGACTGAATTTTTAAAATATTAACGGCTCATTTATTTTTGAAAATGAATTAGAAATATGTATTATCATATATGAATTCTGAAATTATGAATAGCATCATAGTTGAAATTGGAAAATTGAAAAATCAGAATATTAAATTGTCAGATGGGTTAAATCCTGATCAAATCAAGTCGGATTTTCAGGATATAGAATACGGAGTTAGCACTAACAAGTATATGCTACCAAAGAAATATGCACTCATCAAAAAAACTCAAAATTCTATTCGAGACTCTCTTGCATTTTCCAGTGAATTAGATGTGTTTGTTCCGTTATATACTATCGTGGAAGGAATACGAAAAGAATTGGGTAACGAATATGAATTGAAAAAGGAAGTTAATTCTAAAATTAGAAACTTACGAGCGTTAATTCAAGAAAATGAACTATTTTGATTGACCGGCCCCTCAAAAGATTTTGTCAGACAGTAAAATCTCCTTGAGATTTTCATTTTTTTTTTGTCATTTTTGATTGAATCAGTGAAAATATTTCACACTGCGAAAATAAAAATATTTCACAGCAATAAAAAATTGGACCGTTAAGGATGGAATCATCGATGGGAAAAATTGTTTTACAATTGAAAAATGGTTTCTGATTTCAAATAATGGTCAATGAAGCATTAATGACCCGATTGGCTCGTGAGCGACTAGATGCAATTAAGAAATTTATACCAATTCGCGACTCTGTCAGGAATAAACTGCAACAACGACAGAGTTTACAAACTGATTTTGCTCTGGGGTCTGAATAATTGTTTAAACCAGTAACCACAGCAACGAAAGGAGTAGAGCGTGCTTTACTGGGAGATAGTCCCGAGACGGGGAAATCTGTTATTGGTGAACTTGAAAAAATAGCAGCGAAAACTGAACAAACAAAACAAATAGAATCAAAGAGAACAATAGATGATTTACGCATGAGATTTAACGAAGAAGGGTTAGCAGCAATTGATGAGACTGATCCAACAGAAATTCCTACGCTTGTTGTTACGTCCTATGAAGACAGAAAAAAAATGTTGAAACCAGAACATCATAAGTTTGTTAAGAATTTCACTCACTGGGCTGATATATTCTATAAAATCAAAACTGGAAAAAGTCAAAAAAAGACAGATAGTGCATCATACATTGAATATATCAGGATGGTGGATCACGTGTATAATCAATACGAAGAGTTTAAACAACAACAAAAACCGCCAAGATTGCAAAGAAAGCGACAGCAACCTGCAAAGAAAATATCTTTTTCACCTAAAAAACAACAACTACCACCTGATGATGATGATACTCTTGATTATTTACAAACCACGGATACAGACAAACTAGATGAAGCAACTGGTTATAGCGGAAGTGGATTAGGAAATCCAAGGATTGGAAACACTTGTCCTGATAGTGTTATCAATGATATATCACGATTAGATGTTCTCATCGGAGGAAAACGAGCTGGAAATAACTCTCCAGAAATAATTAATGAAGCAGCTGATATCTGTAAACGGTTATTTGCCGGCGGTATCATGGATATCAAAACATATCGAGATTTCATTGACGAGTTAGCAAATGGGTATCATAGCGATTAAATAACAATTGAAAACACTATTGGTTTTATAATAATGATCGTACACTACAATCATGATAAACCAACCCTCGTCTATGTAGTTAATTCACGGTTTCCAGTTTATAGAGCATACTACGGAGATGGCCTCGGCAAGACCATTTTAGGATTCTTTTCAAGAACGGCCCCAAAAGTGATGCCGTTAGCTAAACAACTAGGAATGAAAGCCATTGATGTTATTCGTGATAAGGGTATTAGTACTGTTGGAGATCTTGCCGGGAAAGCGTTTTCAACTGCGAAGGATAAAATAACATCATTAGTGAGACGAAAAGAGAAACAGGTACCATTGCCATCTACAGCAGAGATGCCTGCGAGTGTCAGTAAAATTATAAATAACGCAGTAGATGAAAAACTAGCGTCGATGGTAAATCAAGAGGACCAAAATAACATGACAGCAAACATGATAGCAGGAAGTGGCTTTAAAAAACCACGACGAAAACGCTAGCGTTTTTCACGATGAAATGGAAAATCCGATTTAGACTCTGATAAATAGAATAAAATGTTCAAAAGGTCATCTGATCCAGCATTTGATATGGATGCCCCAGTGCGTAAAGATGATTCTGTACGCGATTTTCAATTTTATTCTTATCACGCAGTACAACCAGATCTCCGATCACGAATTGAACTTCAAGTTCATGATACCAGTAAATACTTTTTGCCTTGTGAAGCGTTTATTGAAGTAGAAGGAGAACTTGTAACAAATGATGCTGTTCATAATGATCCTCCATATGACATTAGCCCAACTACCCGAGTTGGTTTTGTTAATAACGGTATGATGGCGTTATTTGAAAGCGCTAGATATCTCAGTGATGGAAAAGAAATTGAATCCATTGACCGTGAAGTTGATGTGGCTACAACAATCATAGGGTTAGCAAGATATTCTGATGATTATTCAAGATCAGCGGGTCCATCTATGATGTTTGCAAAGGATATTACTGATCACCCTGAACACAACCAGTATTCTAGAGTCAAGGCAACACGAGCTACAGCACTTGATCCAGCACCAGCCGGATATGTAAGACCACCTGCTGAATTTGATGTCATAAATACTATTACTAATTACAATCTAGGATTTGCAACACGTGTAGCAACATTACAAGGACAGCGTCGACAATTTTCATGTGCAATTCCACTGCATCATATATTCGGATTCTGTAGAAACGTCCGAAAAGTTATTTATGGAGCTAAACACACAGTAGCGCTTGTACGAAAGGGTACTGATAATGATGCAATATGGCGTGATGCTACTGTTCCTGATGGTAAAGTCGTTTTAACAAAACTATCATTGTGGATGCCAGTGTTAACTCCATCAATCACAGCAGAAGAAAAATTGTTATCATTTATGGACCAAGGAGGAAAGTTGTTATTGAGTTGGTTATCAGTGACTACGGATACTAAACAAGACAATGTTGATGGTACATTCACATGGCACCTGGCATCAAAACAAGGGGTTTCAGCTCCACGTCATATATTTATTGCATTACAGAATAATGCACGAGTTGGTAATCAACAACGAAGTCATATGATATTTGATCAGTTAGGTGTTACAGAGGTCTCACTGAGAATAAACGGACAACAGGAACCATCTGAAGATGTGCAACTTGATTACGATCAAAATCATATTGCACGTGTCTATCATAACCTGTTGTCATTTATGGCACGTGATCAAAATGTGGATACCGGTTTGCAAATATCACAATATGATTTCAAAAGCCTCTATCCGATTTATTACTTTTCGCTGGAACATCTCGACCTGGTGAGACAATCTGTCGTTGATATACACTTCAGAGCCCGTGTAACCCGTCCTGGTGGTATTATTAATTATAGAGCGGTTGCTGTCATTCTCAGTGATAAATCAATGCTACTTGAAGGTGTTGGTGGAAGAATGAGAGTGGTAGATGCACCAGTGGAAAATATGTAATTGAAAATCCGAAGGATATTTCCATTGAATGGTTTTACGATTTAGAATCAATCAATTATGTATAACATGTCATATAGTGTTATTAGTGTTGCGTTAACTCCTGGTCAAATCAAAAAATTGCAATCAGAATCGGCCAAAAAATGTGGAACCACAATCACGTTGAAACCTAATCAAATGACTGGTGGTGCAAATAAATTATCGCTGACAACTCGTCAAGTGAAACATTTCAATGATGCTTTCAAGGATAAAAAAGGAGTTCAGATCACACTCTCTTCGGCTGCTATCAAAAATATGATAAAAACAGGTGGTATATTTCCGTTGTTTGCTGCAATACCAGCATTGGTTGCGGCAGCAGCCCCAGCAGTAGCAAAAGCGGCCGCATTGGGGGTAGTTGGAGGCATGGGAACAAAAGCGGTACAGAGCATTGCTGAATCATATGAACCGAAGAAAGGTCAAGGGTATAAAAAAAGGGAAAGGGTCTAAGACTACCAGGAACCCCGTATTCATGGTACAGCGGAAAGGGTCTAAGACTACCAGGAACCCCGTATTCATGGTACAGCGGAAAGGGTCTAAGACTACCAGGAACCCCGTATTCATGGTACAGCGGAAGATCCGTTCACGGATCAGGCCTGAGACTACCAGGAACGGTTTATTAATTCAGAAATCTATGGTTCCAATGTCCAATTTTGATTTAATGGATGCTGCTAAAAAACTAGTAATTAAAAATTTCAGAGGTGTTTTTATGAAAGATCAATTACCACATCAACCAAACAAAACTGAAACCGGTATTATTAATCTCGATAACAGCACCGGACCTGGAACTCACTGGGTCGCATACGCTATTGATCCACGTGGGATTGTCTATTTTGATTCATATGGATTAGCCCCACCAAAAGAGTTTATGCGTTATATAAAAACCCTTCCAATGAAGACTTGGTATTCTACGCTACCAACACAACAAATCAATGACCCACCAATATGCGGCAGTGAAGTATTAAATGTCCTTGACGCTATTTCAGCATCTAGAAAATCACCACACATTGTCGTAAATGACTACACTAGTAATCGCTTTTTAGAGAGAGATATATAAAATATCATGATTGATATTTGGGGGAGACCTCTGAAACCCAAACCCGATGACACTGCAACTCCTGATTCTATCAAGGATATAAAAAGAAAAATTAAAGATGAAATCGCTGAGACGTTGAACTTAACAAGTGTTGACCCGAATGAAATAGTTGTATTTCAAGACAAACAGGGTAAATTGAAATCCAGTAATATTTCTCTGGATGATATTTTAGTTAAACAACAAAATGCAATCGAGGATACTATCGCGTTATTTTCCGATCAGGGTAAATTGAAATCCAGTAATATTTCTCTGGATGATATTTTAGTTAAACAACAAAATGCAATCGAGGATACTATCGCGTTATTTTCCGATCAGGGTAAATTGAAATCCAGTAATATTTCTCTGGATGATATTTTGGTTAAACAACAAAACGCAATCGAGGATACCGTTGCGTTATTTTCCGATCAGGGTAAATTGAAAACCAGTAATATTTCTCTGGATGATAATTTGGTTAAACAACAAAACGCAATCGAGAACACCGTTGCGTTATTTTCCGATCAGGGTAAATTGAAAACCAGTAATATTTCTCTGGATGATATTTTAGTTAAACAACAAAATGCAATCGAGGATACTATCGCGTTATTTTCCGATCAGGGTAAACTCAAAACGGGTGTACTTTTTTCGACGATTACAGATCGATTTAAAACTCTCAACAATTCTGCGTTAGAACTAGCAACACTTCAATCTAAAACCGAAGAACACATAAAACAGTTTACCGCATTTCGTAGAAATATCATTGATAAATTTATTGGAACTAAATTCGATAAAATTGAACTAAAACTCCCTGATATTAAAAAATCCATCGATGAGATGAAAAACTTCATCGAAGCCGTCAAAGGTGATCTTTCGAGGATGATAACAGTTATTGAAAAAACAAAAATTCCTCATGAGAAAACCAACAACGTGGTATACACAATCCAACACGGATCATTTGAGTGGACACCTGAAAACAACAAATTAGACATCACTGCAACAGTTAAGGGTATTTATCGATTAACAATAGTGAGAACGACTCAATTTAATATTTCATCGTCCAGTTCATCCGGGGTCAATAATACGATTTCAACGATCATCGACAAGGATACAACTGAACAGTTCACGTTAATAGCTACTGATAAAAATTTGGTTAGGGTTACAAAAACGTGGTATGTGGAATTCGTAGCGGATTTAAGTTGAAAATTGCAAAGCAATTTCACTAACGGTTTCAATTGAAAACGCTAGCGTATTTAAAATAAAAAATGATTTCATCATCGCAATATCGCTATGATCAGGTCAGAGAGTATCAAACTAGACTCAAAACCTTGTCTGAGGAGTATGAATTGAAAATTAAAAAATATCGCAGGAGAATTACCGCAATTGATGTTACTGTGTACGCTGTGAGTGGTGTAATCACCGGAGCTGGTATTATACTGTCTTCAGTGACAATGATGGCTCCGATAGTTGTTCCAATTTGCATTTCTGCGGCAACAACAATCGCTGGAATAATTTCAATAATCACAAAAAAATATCCTCATGCAGCCAACGGAAACTACAAGACTACATAATTCAATTTCATGTTGTGTCCACTGCATACTCGCAATTATCCTCATTGATATCGTCATCGCTCGATGATACAATTATATCAGAGAGTGAGTTTTCAGCGATGGTAGATATATATGATTCTGCGATGTCAAAATTAGAAATACAACATGAGTATAATAACAATGACAACACAGATGGAATTACTTCAACAAATAGTGGAGAACACAAACCCAGTACAAACAAGCATGATCTCAATAACCTCAACGAATCCAGAATTCAGTGTGAATTTCCCCTCTCCGGTCCGAGTGAAGGAGATAGCGCTAGCAAAATTACGAGTATACCACAGTTGGCCAAATATTAGGTCAAAATCATTTGGTGGTCAACAACCGAATAATTCCCTGGTATTTGCAAATAAGAATAAACCCGACGGTACCCCAGACTGGAACGTTGTTTCCATACCAACCGGATCATACCAAATCGAACAAATCAATAACGAATTCGCGCGTAGAATAAAATCGATTACTGGAGCAGAGTCAAAAATCGCTATAACAGTTCATGAGCCAACACTATCATCTGCCATTGAAATAAGCACAGATTGTTATGTCGTAGATATCTATCAAAGTTCTATTAGAACCGTACTGGGATGGCCTGAATTACCACCCGGTGGAAAAACCGTTAAATTACCAGAACCACAAAAAACTGATTATATCACCGACAGGACAAAATCTGATAATCCAGTAAAGAGTTATAAAGATCATAGATTTACTATAGAGTTTTTTAGTTTAGTATATCGACCAATTGGAGAAGAGGAGGAAGTAAAGGAGCATCATCATTTTTTTGTTAACGAACCTAAAATCATTGACAATTTCACAGCAATGAATAAAGATTTTTCATTGTTGTTAATACCCCTTAAATCCGGTACTCTCACTCGAGATGAATTTATCAGCGTTGTAGAAACATGTAACAAAATCATCAATGACATGGAAACATTTAACCTAAAAATTATTCAGGATATATTAGATCACAATAACCCCCAAACGAGAACAACATTTGCAACGAAGTATAATATACGCGTCAAAGATATCCCCACATTCAAACTACCAGGATATAATATCTCAGAATTACAAAAATCTCTCAGTGATGCCATCGATGAAGGTTTCAAAAAAATCCATGATACGTGGAAAAAAACACAACCACAACCACAAACAACTATCCTCAAACATAATAATGACCCAGATGGTGGTGGCAGGCATATTGCTCCGTTCAATGTGAATATTTCAACGGTGATTGCGCTCAATTTAGTATGTGATGTGATCGAAGGAAGCTATCAAATAAATTTAGAACGATCAAATCAAGCTCAGCAAGGATATATTTTGTATTCATTTGCACCAACAGCCCCTCCAGGATTTTTAATAATTGAGTCCCCTGTGAATCCAGTCTATATGCGATGTCATAATAATTCATTAACCAGAATTAATTTCAAACTCACTGACCAGTCTAATAATCTGATTGATTTACAAGAGGAGGTTTTACAAATTAGTCTATTTGTGAAATCATAAATGATTTTCGTCCTAAGGACTGGATCAAATATTCGGTTAAAATCACCGTAAACCTAGAACTGAAAGTTCTAGCAGCAGAGGGGGTGAGTGACAACGACGTTGCGACGCGAATGTTTTCAGACAAGGGTCAGAGACTTATTTTTTCGCGAGAAGGGTCTAGTGTTATTTTGGAGGGGGTATAATCAAAAATAAAAACAAAAAAAGTTGTCTGATTCGCCCCCTCTGCTGCTATATGAGAAAATATTCAGGATTTTCTTGGTGAATGGTAGGGTCAAGTATCTAATAACAACATTTTAATACACGTTTATTGACTCGACTGATCAACGGTATCTACACAAATTTACCTTTCATCAAGAAAATATTCTTAATAATGTACACAGAAACTATATATATATATATATATATATATATATATATATATATATATATATATATATATATATATATATATATATATCTATATATATATATATATATATATATATAGATATATATATCTATATATATATATATATATATATATATATCTATATATATATATATATATATATATATAGATATATATATATATATATATATATATATATATATATATATATATATATATATATATATATATATATATATATATATATATATATATATATATATATATATATATATATATATATATTTAATATATGTATGTATGTGTGTGTATGTGTGTTTGTATGTATGTTGTGACCGTTTCTCAATTCAGAAGCGTTATTTATAAAATGTAAGCCAATTTCAGTTTCATAATGTAAAGCTCGAAGTGAACTGTCAGTTATTGACACGACTGTCTGAGCTCTAGCACCATGATGTTGAATACGTTCAATGAATTGATGCCATAACTTGTTTTTGTTTTAACATAGCAATGAAAAATTATTTTGCTACGTCTCAAACATTGAACAACTTATATTTGAAGTGAGTGGGGCCCCGACTGGGCGAGCGCTATCAAGAGTTCACCTCTGTCTGCATGAGTTCAAGTCTCAGGCTTGACTAACGTCGGTAGGTGAAAACATTCTCATGTAGCGGCGCGGGTGTATAATGTTTATTCCTGGGTTTTCCAGAGTTCTTCCTCCACCAGTTATAATCGGTGGCCATGAATAGCCCAGCTTGTGCTGATAAATGGTTATAAAACTCTCCAGCAACACCATATACATACTGAAAACGACTTATCATTTGAAAGACGTTTCTCAATTAATAATGTAAACGGCTCCATGGCAGAGCGTCTAAACCTATTTAAAAATACTAAAATCCAATGTTTATAGGACATATATTCCAATAGCAAACCGAAGCTAATAAACATTCACACCCAAATATTTTCTGTTTCGAATAAACCTGACAGAAACATATTCTTAAAAGGACACAACCTTAAGAATTGTGTAATTGAATTTATCTACAATTGGACACGAGTGACTAAGTCTGCATCAAATTAGAACAGTCAGTTTTATTTTTCAGGAAATGTAATGATGAAAGGTTATCTGATAAGTCTTATTAACTCTCTAATGGACAGTCAAATGAGTTTTGTAGGCTGGACTAGGACTTATCGATATCTCCATTGCACAATAATTTCATAGCTTACTAACAAATTATCACCAGCAAATACTTCAAGTCGACTTCAGTTTTCTGACTTCAGTTCGGTAAAAGCCCCGTGAAACAAATCGGAAATATTATGATCATTTTCACGTTGGACACTGAGTGATTACCTTTATTCATCGAAATTAGAATATAGTGAGTGAGTTTTAAATGGAGTATCTGTGAAATTAATTAATCCTGAATATTCAATCAAAGGACCAAATGAACGCAAGTTTTTAATTCTGCACCTAATATGAGAAATCTGAAATTAATTGTCTCAAATTTTATGGATAAGTATCACGTTACGAATTGTCAATTTCTACATGAAAATGTTACATAGATTTGATCATTTTTTACAATTACTAATTCATTTTCGATATGCCTAAGTTACAAACGCATAACCCTTAATGATACATTCTTGAATTATACTGAAAAGAGAACTTCGTTGAACCGATGATAACTGTAGCTTTGCCAAAAGGTACAAGTTCTAGTAACAATGATCAATTGTCTATTTTAAATGTCCAGCAATTTTAGCAAAGTGAGGAACTATTGAAACACGTCTTTAATTTTAAAGGGGTACAAGCCAAATAGTTATGTTAGCAGTAAAACATAAAACACGTTTGAAAGGACAAAAACTTAATTCAGTTTCATTGCCCGTTTATCTATTTACATCAGCATTTGCATTTCACATGCATGTATTTATGTTCATTTGTTTCTTTTCTCAATTTTCCAATCTTCTCTTCTCTCTTGCCTGACTTTGGATTTCCTACAGCTCGTGTTTAAGCTTGGTTTTTGTCAAAGATTCTAACCCGTTTTGGATTGGATTTGAAAAGAAGTTATAAACTTTATATGACATTGTAAAACCTACCTTGTTTCACAAAATATTTTTCAGATGCATGCACTTGAAAAGCAAATTATCAGAAATTCTTATTGGAGTTTACATTAAGGTAGAACTTTCCTTTTGTTAAAGATTCATTACTGATGAATATGATTGTGCTACAAATGATAAAATTATTAAAGCGAATATATAATTTATAATATGTATGGTATGTTCACGTTAGCTTCTTAGACGGAGTTAATAAGACTTTAATCAGTTAAATCGCGATCGAATTGTGTGAGATTTCTTTCAAGTGTGTATGGATATCTGTTTTTTGTTTTAAAAGATAATGACAAATGTCACATGTATTACTTCTTTCGTGTTAACATTAAGATGCAGACATGATCCTTAAGAGATGAATCAAATTTAGACAGCATCTGGATATTTTTTAGAATAAAACAAAAACGAATTAGATATATTGCCTACTTATAAACGTTTGTAATACATCCTTATTGTTTCCATACGATTGCACCCAAACCACGCGCAATAAATATGCTAAAATATCCACAGATAAATTCCCAATCTCACACTCACCAAACCGTTAATAATCACTTATCCTTCCACGCGAACATTTGTTGACTCCATTTTGTTTAAATAGTAGCACATTGTACCGTATAAGGATATTATACAACTAGCTGTCATATTTTCAACTGAGCATAAATTGCACTCATGAACTTAGAAAGAAAAACTTTTGACGTGAGATTGCATTGAATGGGAACAAAGTTATGAAAACGTACCGCAACATAAAAAATACTACAAAACACAAGGTGCTACTCTGTCTGTTTTCGCAGTAAAAGTATACAAGTTTATTGAATAATTGGTGTATACAGACTTTTCTCTCCATTCCGCTTACTATGCAACCATTTTGTCACCGAAATAACATTGCCACAAAGCAACATCACATCGTCATTTGCATTATATTTTTCCTTTCATATACATTCAATTTGGTGTGTACAACACAATTTACATTTGCTTTGTGCATATATCCACGAATTGTTAAACCATTCGCTTGTCATTGCTTAAAAACAAGTGTTATGCATTGTAATCAGGTAACCTATAATCTCACTGCATGTCTTAATAAGCACAGTTAGGATTATTGACTAATAATGAATGTATACTTTTCATCAAAGCATTTTTTACTTTCATTTTAAATTCACAATTTCATTTTTAGCATGGCTCTCACTGAAATTTTTCAACCGCTTTATTTGCACAGATTAAAAATTCATGAAACCTTCATGTCCTTTAATTTGTAACAAATCTCAGTTACCTACAGATCGTAGGCACCGTATATTATCTTACAATTGTATTGCAATGGCCCTAACTAAGTGTGTGGGCTCTTTATTTGCAGAATATAATAATAATAATGATAATAATAATAATAATTAATAATAATAATGAGAACGTAGTATATAGCCTACTCTTTACACGCGCTAAGCCTTTACAACATCTATATTGATATGACTAGATAAAAACAGAAACATAACACTAAAGCCATGAAATTTTAAAACATAAACAAAGCTGAAAATATTTAATTTAGGAAACATTTAGTAGGTCTTTAAGCTTGTTCTTGCAGTCGAAAAAGGTGAGTTTTAAAAGCACTCTTAAAAGGGATCATTGTATCTCTTTGTCTAGTTTCAATGGGCAATTATTTCCACATTAGTGAGCACTGGTATGAAAAATAATTTTGTCCATATGACTTTTTTTGTATATATATATTTTTGTAGTGGAAACAATATACGATTGTCAGAAGAGGGGTAATAGTATCTTGCTGGTGTGTATACACGGGTGAGGCCGGATAGGTATGTTGAACTGGAGTCCGTCAGTGAAACGTAGCACAGAGAATAAATCTTGTGTTTGATTCTGGATCGAATTGATAGTCAATGTAGGATACAGATCTGTGGTGGAGGTGTTGTCTGATCGTGGTACACTAAAGATGAACCGAGCAGCTGTGGTTTGAACTCTTTGAAGTTTCTGGAACAGATATTGAGATGAACCAAACATAATTGAGTTACAATAGTCCAGTCTTGAAAGTACTAATGTGTTTTAGTGGCATCAACTAAATGATATTTGAGAATAGAACTGATTCGTCTCATCCCAAGATATGCAGCCTTGCACATGTTCATGACGTGTTGGTGTAATTGAGAATACTGACTATAGTAGCATCTAGGTTTTGGTACGGACTGTGTGAATTTAATGTGATGCTGCTGACATTTATTGTTTGAGGTAAAGCATGTGAATGAAAAATTATTTGTGTTGTGATCAGAATGGCCTCAGGTTTATCAACATTCATCTGCAACTTGTTACATGTTGTCCATAATTTCACATCAGAAATGTACCTACCTCTCTACTACTTTGATGGTTGCATTAACGTCAGTTGGATTGCTCGATTTGTATATTTGGGTGTCATCAGCGTATAATTGGTGAGACACTGGGTGATGATCTATGAAACTTGATAGCGGCTAAGTTTATAGAATGAAGGGATGATGTTCAAGAATAGACCCTTGTGGAACACCACATAATATATCAACTGAACTGGATTGTATTCCGTTTGCAGATATAATTTGTGTCCTGTTGACTACGTAGGACTTGAACCACAGTAAGGCTGTATTGTGACTGCTAAATACATGCTGGAGACGGTGAAATATTATGTCAACCTCTATTGTGTAAAATGCTGCCGACAAATCAAGAATGGTGAGGGTTGTAACCGTTCCTCTATCCAGAGCAGAGAAAATGTCATTAAATACTTTCAGAAGAATAGTTTCAGTAATGTGGCAATGGCGATATGCAGACCCTGCATCGATAAAAAGATTTTTTGAAATCAAATCAGTAACAAGTTTGGTTAGAACAATTTTTTCTAAGATTTATGTTACATAAACGGGCGATTAGAAACTGGGCGGTAGTTCGTTAAATCGTTATGGAAAACATTTCAAGAGTTTATTCAGATCATGAAAATATTACAGATTTAACGAGACCTAATTGTTCTATATTTCATGATTCTTTACCATCTTTAACCCGAATTCACTGAAATCTCTTTTCACGGGCGCCTACTTATGCGAACTTCCAGATCAAAACGGACACGTGAAAAGCAAACATATTTTGCATGAAATAATAATTAAATGTGACTATGGAATTAAATGTCGTTTATATAAAATATATTTAGTATATGCATTATTTTCATATATTTTTTTTACAGGACTTACGGTACTTCCTGATCCTGCTCTATTTTCATCCACATAAAAAATACACAATCTTTTCGTATCTTTGTAAGGTCAGCACATATATTTGCGAATTAAAAACATAGCTTTTAAAATTATAAACATAGGTATTGAAACTGTGCTTTTTTATTTGAAGAATGGCTATCTTGAAATTTTGTCAATCGTATCATTT
Source organism: Unio delphinus (assembly GCA_029339505.1). Taxonomy (NCBI): domain Eukaryota; kingdom Metazoa; phylum Mollusca; class Bivalvia; order Unionida; family Unionidae; genus Unio; species Unio delphinus. Next base: position 9,444,569 of record JAQISU010000162.1, read on the forward strand.
GCTCTGATTCAGAAATGTGAAGATATTATGTAAATTAAAATTTAAAGCTTACTGGTTTGTCATAATACATCCATTAGCGATTTTCACGCAGCAATTTGATAAAATTTATGAAACCCTCAGGTCCTTTAATTTGTATCAAATCTCACATACGGATCGCAGACATCGTATATTCTTACAACTGTATTGCAATGACCCTAACATAATATGATGGCTCTTCATTTGCAGAATATGGAAAATTGTTTTAAAGTTTATTCAGATTATGAAAATATCACAAACTTGGCTAGACCTAATTGGTGTTTATTTCATGATACTTTACCATATTTAGCCCAGCCGTCAATAGTAATATAGGCTACTATAGCGTCAAGGGAAAATCCAGTCAAAAAGAGCTTGAGCTACGATGGCGTCAAGATTTATAGCGTCAAGGGAAAATCCAGTCAAAAAAGGCTTGGGGCACAATAGGGTCAAAAATAGTGCGGCACTATAGCGTCAAGGGGAATTGAACATAGTGCGGCACTATAGCGTCATGGGGAATTTAACATCGGAACTATCTGGGAGTATCTAGCGACAAAGGGAATTGAACATGGGAAATATTTTTTGTATTTGGGACTGACTAGCGACAAGAGAAATAGAGGCAAAGAAAGCTAATATCTTTTCGAGGCATATGAGTGTCCCTGAAAAGGGCCGTTATGTGTAATGTTAACATTATATCGTTAACACAGAGGACATATCACAGATCTTCTCTTCCTTAAACTTCTCCTTACCTCGGGGCCATAGAGGAGAACTCTCTTTAAACAACCTTGCCTCTCCACATCTATCCTTCTCTTCCAAAGGGCTGTATCAGTCATATGAGTGACAATGCACGATGATCTGACATACATGGGTAAGTCAGTACGAAATAAAATGGTAGAAACAGGGGTAGAATATTCTACGTTGGTCCACATCTTGTAATGAGAACAGGTGAAGCGAATGCCGTGTACTGCGTTTTTTTATAGGGGAAGAACGGATCGAAACGGATTGAGTTTATTCACCAATCCAAAAAAAGCGATACAAAAATCAGTCACAGTCGTCCAATCGGAAGAATGCAGTCCATGACGACACCTTCCGTATCTAGAGGTACTAGCGTCTGTGCGCTGTCAATCGATGCGATAAAGTTGTCAATCATGTCGGACGGTTAATTGGAGTGAGCCAGTAGTGGGAACAGCAAGTAATGGTACAGCAGTGACTACCAATGTTATGACAAATCTTCATCAAAAAGAAGTTGATTTTCACTGGGATATTGTGGATTTTCTAGCTTCACAATAATTTGGTTCGAAACCGTCGTTACCTTCTGCTTCTTCTTATTTACACGTCGATGATTCTAAGCGGAGACAAAAAGAAGAATTTGAGCGATTTTTACACCAACAGAAAGTAGAAGCACAAGCTTTTCTTATTCAACAGCTGGAAGAAGAAGAAGCAAGAAGGAAACAACAAGAAGAAACAGTAGCAGCAATAGAGAAGAAAGAAGACCAATGACAGAAAGAGAATAGTGCAAATCAAACGGTCACCACGGTACTTTTAGATATTTTCTCAGAGTTAAGAAGTCTGAAACAATTTGTATCAGACTTTTGTATCACAACCGAAAAGAAAAAGACCTTCTCGAGCTAAACAACCCAATCTATCTGTGATTACGTCTGCCATACCACCTTTAGGGATTTCTACCAAATCATTGACATGAACCACCAGTCCAGAGGCAAAGGCTTAAAACAGCTAAAGATGGTTGCTTCACATTTCTGAGTTTGTTTTGTGTTAAACAAACAAAACACCAACGGTCCTTTTCAGGGCCACTCAAATTTTTTGAAAAGAAATACTATTTCAATTGCCTAATTCAATGAAAACTCAAAAGTCATTTTTTATTTTTAATTTTTTTAAACTTATGATGTACATGTGAGTAAATGAGTGTGTGAGTGTTGGTTCTTATTCTATAAATAAAGAAAACCAAGAGACACTTACTTTGTTCCATCTGGTGTATTCTGGTACAAATGTTACAATTCAATATCACAACATAATATAACACAATATCACTTTCAAAAGTTCATAGGCTTCTTCTGTTCACTCTTTCTGTTTTTTCAATTTCTTTACTGTCACGGGTTTTTCTTTTTCTTTTTCCTGCTCACTTTCGTTTTGTCTTCTTTTCTTGTCTTTGTGAACTTGTCGGGGTTCTTCCTTGGGGGAGGGTACCTCTTCCTCCTCCTCCTGTTCAGAATTCCTCTCCCACTCCTCCTCCTTCTCCTGTTGTTTCTTAGGGCAGTTGGAAGACCAATGTACTTTCTCTTTACAATGATAACAGGAATCTTGACTTTTGTCTCTTCTGGTACATTTTTTGTCTTTCTCACGATCTGGACATTCTGTAGCCCAATGTAATTTCTTCTTACAAGTATAGCAAGTATCTTGACTTTAGTCTCGAAAGGAGGGAGAATAGTCCGTAGTGTCTCTGAAGAAAACTTTCGTATGACACTGTGTAAAGCTCTGATGAGATGTTCAACTCGTATAGGTTCTTCCATCGTTCTGGTCAATGTGAGAGTGAAATGAATACTGGAAGGTTACACACTGACCCTTTATATATATGCACGGATCGGACATGAATATACAGGGTTATGGTCTTTAAAATGTAGTCATTTAACGTTTTTGCAGATAAGTTGAAAAGACCGCATCATGTTGTGAAGAAAGGAGAAGACAATAAGAGTCAGAAACGTGAAGTATCGCCTAGCACAGTAGCTAAAGTCTTGGCTCAAATTCATGCCAGTGAGTTTGAAGATGAAATGAGTGAGTTCGAATCCACATCCAGACAATCGACGTCCAAGAAATGTCCACCACCCTTAGTAAACCCTAAAAAGTACTATCACATTCGAGAGAAGGAAAAGCGTTCCTCTCGAAAATTTAGAACAACAGCTTACACGTATGCCGTAAAGGTTAAAGATTTCAAGTCCTATGTACCTTTGGAGAATACAGAGGGGTCCATTACAGAGGCGTGGGATACTGTGTTAACTGCACTGAAACAGCAATGTCAAGCCAAAGAAGACGACTTGAGACTTTCTATTAATCACGATAATTTGAAGTCTCCCGTCTGGATCGAGTTTAGCAGTCCATCACAATTAACACCTTCAAAAATGATCGACAAGATTCAACATCTGTTCATGACCCACGTTTCCCTTCCCCAGGGGACAGGACTCAAAAAAGTATTATTGGTCGACAACCTTCGCAACATTAAGCGAAGCCTCGTCCTAATTAACAATTCTCAAGATCAGATGTGTTTAGCCCGTACTATCGTCGTGGGGCAAACATATGCCAACAAGAACGACGCAGTAGAATGGAAAAAAGCCTGGAAAAATATTTAACAATCGGACCGAGTCAAATAACGAAGTAAAGCTGAACTCCTGTTACAGCAAGTGGGCATATCCCAAAACATCCCTTGCGCATTCCAGCAATGCAAAAATTGCAAGACCTCTTAGCTCCTCATTACACTTTGAAAGTTCACCCTCAAGAAGTGCGTGGACCTCTTTTGTTTGGAGCCCACGAATTCAAAGACCGACAATACATTCACGTCTATCATCACGATGAACATTTTGATACCATTACCAGCATTACTGGATTCCTGGGAAACAGCTACTACTGTGAAAAATGTGACAATGGTTATACAAATTGAGAACAACACAAGCATTGTGGATCGAAATGTGAGAGATGTTTGGCCTCTCAACCCTGTCTGGACAAAGGACAAGTACAAGTGCTTTGCTCTGTTTGAAGATACAACGTTCACAGCAGAAAAGTACTTACCAGCTTCTGAGATTGTGCCATACTTGTGGACAAGGCATACGTACCAGTAATGCCAAGTTTCACGTTTGTCGAGGGAAGAAACGATGTCACATTTGTCACCAAATCGTGGACAATTGGAGTACGAATACTTCATTCAAAAATACCAACCCCAACAAGAAGATACCTAGAAGAAAAGGAATTTTATCTTTTTGATTTCGAATGCATGCAAGACATCGGTATTCACGTTCCTAATTTATGCGTCTCTTATCGAGCGTGCGAGAAGTGCATCCAAGAGCCTATCTTTAGTTATTTCCCTCACTGTAGCAAGATTCCTGGAGGATGTGAAAAAATCTTAAGAAGTTCAGACACGTTGGCCGATTATGCCCAATAGATCGTAAACCCCATCGACGAGACGTGGAGTCCAGAAGAGATCGAGCGTTACGGAGATTGTCATCGCCGTGCCATGGTAATAGCTTACAATTTCTCCGGATACGATGGGCAATTTCTGCTCAGATAATACACGGAAAAAAGTACCGAACGTCTTAAAGTGACATTAAACGGAGCCAAAATCATTTTTATGTAAGTAGGACAAGTACAATTTAAAGATTCAAAGAGTTACTTGGCCATGCCTTTGAGTCGCGTGCCTAAAACGTTTGGAATGACAAAAATGGCCAAAGGTTATTTTCCACACTTTTTCAATACCGAAGCCAATTAACGTGCCGTTCTACCCTATTTGCCTGAGGCTGACGACTACGACCCGATAGCATGCGCATCGAACAACGAGAAGTTTTCCATGCTTGGTACCAGACTCACGGCTCGAATCCCGTTGACTTTCAAGAAGAAATTTTAAAGTATTGTCAATCTGACGTGGGCATTTTACGCCGTTGCTGTGGAAAATTTCATGAATTGCTCATGGAGCACGGAGGGATCGATCCTTTGAGAGAAGCTTGTAAAATCGTCAAAGCATGTTCCTTAGTGTACCGAAAACGCTTCATGCCCGAAAACACTCTAGCTGTCATCAGTGCTCAAACGACGAACTTTGTCAAACGTCAATACTCAGTCAAAGCCCTACGTTGGCTACATTACTTGTGTGACAAGGAAGACAAATGTATCCAACACGCCCTCAACGGAGGAGGCAAAAAGGTAATCGAAACGTATTTGGTGGATGGTTGAGACTTAGACAACCCTCAAATCCTGTATGAATTTAACGGATGCTTATTTCACAGATGTCCCATGTGCTACCCTCAACGTGACACCAAAAATTAGGTTTTACAACGGACTATGGAATACTTGTACCAGGCAACTTGTCAGCGACTTTTAAAGTTATAACAGCAAAGTTAGAGCAGCAAGGATACCAGGTAGTGGAAATGTGGGAACCCGAGTACGATCAGCGTTTGAGAACCGATCCCGAGTTTTAACGCATCGTAGAAAGTTACAAGTTAGTGGCCCCCTGAACCCCCGGGATAGTTTGTACGGATGATGAACGAATGCCACTTGTTTGCTGTACCAGGCGAAACGAGGAGAAGAGAGAGGAAATCAAGTATGTGGACGTGTGTTCGCTGTATCCTTACGTCTGCAAATATTGTCACTTTCCCATAGAGCACCCAGAATTGATGACGGAACATAATGACTTGGACCACATACACCAGTACGAAGGATTGATTAAGTGCAAAGTCTTACCTCCCACAGACTTGTACCATAACGTTTTACTTCACAGTTGCCAAGGGAAACTAATATTTGATTTGTGTCGTACTTGTGCTGAAATGTGCAACCAAGACCAAACTTTTCAGCACACCAAGGAAGAACGTGCTTTGACAGGAACGTGGAGTTGTTTACAGCTATGTACCTGGGATACCAACTGTTAGAAGTGTACGAAATTTATCACTTTTCCAAGACACAACAATACCACAAGGGCTACGAGAAACAGAAAGGTACTTTTGCAGACTACGTGGATGCCTTTTTAAAACTAAAACAAGGCTAGCTGCTATCCTTCCTGGTGTCACACTCTCGAAGACCAAAAGATATTCAAAGAAAAATATCGGGAGCAGAAATGCATCACTTTAGGCCACATCGAGAAAAATGAAGGAAGGTGATCGTTTGCTAAAGTGATGTTAAATTGCTTGTGGGGCAAAATGGCACAACGACCATCTTTACCCAAGACGGAGTATTTGTCGAACCTACCCGCTACTTCCAGATGATTAACGACAAAACCAAATGTATGAAACACGGGGACGTCATTCGTGAAAAAGACTTTATCTTAGTCAATTACGAAGACGAACTAAACTTTGTGGAAGCCAACAAATTTGGAAATGTCATCATTGCGGCTTACGTGTCAGCCCAATCTCGCTTAAACATCCACGAAGTGTTAGAACTGTTAGGAGATCGTGTGTTGTATTTTGACACAGACAGTTGCATCTACATTCACCGACCGAACGAGTGTAACCCTGCCATCGAAGGAGACAGTTTAGGAGACTGGACCGATGAACATCCAGACGACAAGATTCTATGGTTTACAAGTGGCGGTTATAAAAATTACGGCTACGAATAACAAGACCCTCAAGGAGAAATGCACACCGAATGTAAAGTGAAAGGATTGACTCTAAATTATCGCACAAGATTGTTCGTTTACCCACACACCAAATCGTCAGCCGACCTTTGGAAAAAGTCTATCAAATTGTGTACAAGAAAAGAGTATGACTTCCCAATTACTTCCCTCTACCGTACTGTAACGTCGAGATTGGGCAGCATATAAAAAGTGAACATCGTCCAAGACCAATCGTTCATTTGTAACTACAACGACCAAGCGAAAGAAGATGAATCCATTTAAACAGGCATCATTTAAACTTGGGGATTCTCAAGTGGAGCGCGTTGTTAAACCTTGCGATTGCGGTGAAGCCAAACGATGCGACCTTAGCGATTCATCAGGACATCGTGGGGACTTTGCTATGACTACTACCCATATATCGACCATGGAAAGTGATGCTGTACGTGTTAAGCGTGAGGGATGCGAAAGCAGTGCCAAACGTTATCGTGGACTCCTAGGAATGTAACCGTACCTGCATCGAACTGAAGAGAGGAGAGTCGAATATTCGTTCCCTACGAGCTTGCCTGTATACTGTCACTTTCTAAGTCGATTCCAAACCTTCAAAGATAAATGGCCAAAATATCTGCCTCGACCAATTCTTGAAGAATTATCCAGGGCCGGATTTTTCTATCTAGGCGAAGGGGACAAAGTCAAGTGTTTCAGTTGCGGTGTGTCCATTTACGAGTGGGAACAGAAAGATTCCGCTTACCTGGAACATGCTCGATGGTCTCCGAATTGTCAATTCCTACCGTTAGTGGGACCTAGTGATTGAAAGTGACAATACTGTACCATGTCGTTTAACAAAGCAGTTTGGATTGGAGACAAACCTACTCCAGTATATATACCCTCTCTAAAACATACTATTCAAGGGTTACCACACAAATTACAAGAGAAGATCTACAAGGACGTTTGGCAGGGACATGCTAAAGAAAATTCTCAATTGGTGACTGTAGAACTTTGGTGTCGGGAAATTCACAAGAGGAAAGTGACAACAATTAACCAACCAGTCAGATTTCTCTGGATCAAGTCTACCTTCCACAGATTCGACTTTAGTTCGTTTACATCTGAAGATTTTTTGATCATTCTTGACCGTTACCCTGAATGGCAGTGGTCCGAAATTACACGTTATATTAATCACTTTCGCTTTTGGAGAAGATTTTAACTAATTCTGTGCAGAATATACACTTATGATCTCGGACATGAAAAGTATAAAATAGAACTACCATGCCACAACCTTTATCATTTGTGATAAAACAGATTCCGTGGAAGGATATCAATGAGAACATTCACACGGTGAAGGATTACGAACACTTATTACAAGAAATGTGTCCCATTAATTGATGTTGACGTGTAGTGTGTGTTTTATTGACATGCTTTCTGTGATTTCGTTTACCTGTCGATTCCTTGTGGACACTTTACCAACACTACCTACAAAATAGACAGTATGGTGACTCCTTTAAATGTCCACGAGAGACTCATTTGTTAAAAGCCTTACCTTTTCATCAGGATACGTCTCGACGTCTACAGGAAAAATAAATCGTCAACTTTAACGAACGGAAGCGGTGTACGAAGATGTGTGTGTAGCTTGTGATTTACACTCTCATTGGACAGATGTACGTGACTGGGAAATTTGGAGTTTTGAGTCTTGGACAACAGAAGTATCCCATTATGCTCCAGCGTTGTGTTCGTAAAATCAATCGTCGAGTGTAAAACGTTACTTTTAAAGCTGTATTAGTGACAGTGCCAGAAGAAGAAAAAGAATCGGTCACCAAGGACAATCACCCTGTTTAAGACAAAACTGTCATGGACATTCTCCTACAATGACCCTTCCAAGAAATCACCTATGTGACTGTACCCCAAGTAGAGACTATAAGAACACTATACACTACGTCTAGGATACCTTGCTTACCCAAACAATGTTGTACAGAGACTTGTTTATATGCCACTTTGATCGTTTGTATGTGTAATTTATTCCTATACTTATCCATTTGGCTTTTATGTATTAATGTCTTTCGTGTTGATCCAATTTAAACATGCATAAACGTGTCGTGACAAAAGTATAAAATACCCTTGACTGTTTTTGTGTCAATAGTATCATACTCTACACTACTATGGCTAATTCTATTATTTCTACTCCTTCCTCCTCGACATTCAAAGTCATTGACGGACACTTAGATCATGCTAGTTGGGAAGCCTTGTATCTTCGTCATCCTTTTAACATGTTAATTGCTGGACCGAGCGACTCAGGCAAAACCGAATTTGTCAAACGTTTGACCAAAAACATAAACATCATTTGATCTTTCGTTCACCTCAACGCATCGTGTGGTGTTACAACCAGTGGCAATCGGCATACAGCTTCTTGCAAGAAAATCAAGGTGATTGCATTGTGTTTGTAGAAGGTATTCCTAGCGAAGACGACGAGATCGTGTTTGACCCCAGTTAAACTCATTTGGTCATTCCTGATTATTTGCGATTTTGTACCGATTTGTTTCACGACTGATGTCAAGACGGAAGACCTGTCGTGTACACGTCCTCGTCGTCGACATAACAATATGAACTACTAAAAAATCTATTAAAACCTCGGTCATTTTGACCTTGTCTCATACATCGTCAACATGATGTCCCTTCAGTCTCATCTTCCCATCAAATTACTACGGCCTTTTCAAAAACGATTCTCGAACAACTGAAAAAGTGATGTATCCTGTGTACCGAGGAGGTGCTCGACAACGAGGACATGGTTTAGGAGATATGTTTAAATCAGCCTTTCGTACCGTAGTCCCTGTTTTGAATCCAATGGTGATACGAGAATTGCACGCCATAAAAGATGCCGCATTGACTCACGGCAAAGAGTCCTCAATGACAAACAAAACTCCAAAGAAGCTTTTTTGAGAGCAGGCAAAAATGTCTCGCTTCAAACGGATAAAGAGATTTTGGGCCGACCAGAAAGTCCTATAAATGCCCTGAACGGTACCGAGTCTGGCATTCCTGCTTCCATGAGGACACAGCAAGGACAAGGCAGAAAGCGTAGACTAAGACACCCTTCCAAACGTCTCAGTATCTCTAAAACTAGAAAGACGAAGAAAAAAGATCCGCTCGAGAGTGAGACATTTTTGATTAATAACTGAATCTCTTTGCCATGCCACCCACTATGATGACCATGCAAGAAGCCCATAGGGTCGAATTTCATCCCGTCTCCTCTTTGACGGATTCAGTTCCCATCGAGTTTGAAATTATAGGGCAACCCGAAGATTACATTGACCTAAACAGCAGTTACTTGCATTTCGAAAGTGAAAATGATTAAATCGACAACTCCGTTTCAGGATCCGATGCCCGAGTAGCTCCCATCAAGAGTTTCATGCATTCATTGTTCAGCGATGTGGATTTGTACATGAATAACAAACTGATCAGCAGGAGCATGGATAATTACCCTTACCGAGCGTACCTAGACAATCTCTTGATGTACGGAAAGGAAGCCAAGAACAATTATTTAGATGCTTGCGTGGTATGGAAAGCTGACACAGCAGGTGATAATAAGTTTAACGACGCAGCCTTGACCGTAGATAACGATCCTCATAATGTGGGTTTTCACGAGCGTCGAAAGAACATTCTGCAAAGACGTAGTTTAGAACTGTTCGATCGTTTGCATTTGGACGTGTGGTTTTAAGAGAAATGTTTGCTGAACGGAGTGGAAATTCGCTTGAGACTGAATTGTAGCAGTACTGCTTTCCATTTGATGGTTCATGCCAACGAATACAACACCATTATCCAAGAAGCCAGGTTATACGTGTGTCGTGTGGAAGTGTTGCCTAAAGTGGGAAATTATATCAGTCACATTTTGAGCAGAACGGTTGTTACCTACTGTGATAGATATAATTCCCAGTACACACATTTGAGAAGTTCTATGCTAGCCTATGCTTCTATTAATCTATTTTCGATGATAAATAGATTTCCTAATACCGCGGTTAGAGTAGCTACTGAATCGATGTATATACACAATAAATACAAATCAGCTGTAGCGGCATTCACAGATCCCGAGGAAAATTGGGGACGTTGGCGATTTAAAAAGTAAACACTACATGAGTATTGTAAATCCGCAGACGTTACCATGAATGATAAATATCTTTCATGCAACCCCTTTGAAATTCAATCAGAATTTTCTAATGCACCACCGGTATCTGATCCAATATGTAGATACAAGACAGTTTATTTAAACGGTTGTGGTGGGTCAGGAAAGACAACTCGTGCAATTTAATTATTTCGTCGGTCAACAATGATAGTGTTAACACCAACTCACAGACTCGCCAGAGACATGAAACAACGAGGGGTAAATGTCTGTACTTATCATACTTTCTTTCGATGGAAAGGCGATGAATGGACCCCTGATCGAATGGGTGATATATTTATTTCTGAAATTATAATTTGGGATGAAATATGCACTGTGTCATTAGATGTATTACAAACATTTCTTGAGTGGTTGTAAAACAAAAACACAAACGTCGGCCTGCGCGGTGATCACGGCCAACCACCACCATTTGTCGGTGCATCCCCACATGAGTGACTAAAGGGTTTTGTAGACTATTATGAAGAAATTAACACTGATTATAGATCACTCGATGAACAATTCCGAGAATTCAAAGCGCTAGTTAGATTAAAACCGGATACAATCCAATGTGAAATAGCGCGTCAAATAATTTCAGAAACTCCCTTGAATGATTTTTGGGAAACGTGGAGACCAAACAATTTGATAATCGCAAGTAGAAAGATAGTCAGAGACACACTTCAGATGAAGTCATTTGAATTGCATCAAGAAATATTTGCAACACTTCCAGTACCGTTGTGTTATAGGCCTTCGGATACACGAAACCAGAATATAGAAGTTGATATTCCAGGTGGATTTCAAAGACAGAATTTAGTGCTAAATGATATTGTCCTGGTTGATATCAGCGTCGTTGAAGATGCATTGCGTGCTAATAATTCCCCGTGGACGCTAGGTTACGCAGCAACAATACACTCCTCACAGGGATTGACTATATCAGATACAATTGTTTGGATGGTGGATAATCACATCGAATGGTCGAATTTAGTCTATCTTGCAGTATCCAGAGTACGAAGAATAAATCAACTTTGAAGAATTGTCCTGACAGAGTCAGGCGATGATGATCCCACAATGGATTATGCTAACATCGTTGATGTTAAAATTATTGATAAAAAACTATACGGTTACAAACAACAAGACAAAAAAAAACAACAAGAATTTGACATTGATGCTGAATTAATAATTACGCTGAAACAACAACAGAATAATCTGTGCGCAAGTTGCAATTGTATAATGCGTTGGCGTTATTCGGATAAAGATCCTCGCCAATTTACCGTAGACAGAAAAAATAAGAGTCTCGGTCATGTCAGAAACAATGTGATGTTGACTTGTCTTGAGTGTAATTGACGCAACGGCGCTAGTTAAGACCCCGCGGTGGTAATTGAGTATCGTCAGCAATCACTTGTAATTGTTCGCGTGTAAATCCCCGCTGAGGGGCAGTTGAATCCAATTTATTGATTGCTGGTCTACCAGTTGATCGTTTTATAGAGATATCTTGTGTGCAGTAACACTCCAAATAGGATTAGTAGCCTTTTTTCTGACACCATCAAGCTCTCCTGGTTCCTATAAATACCTAACAGTGACATTACTACCAAGAATGGGTTGGGAAACGCTAGAATCATTTTGTAAAATTCTTCGAATTTCCATTTTAGGTATAAACTTTTTTTAATCGCGTTGATAGGTTTCATGTTGGTTGTTCTAGTAATCTCGTTATTGAGCGCAGTAATCACAGCTGGTAATCTCTTAACCCATTCCCGGGATCGCTTTTCTTGGATGAATTCTTTTGCGTATTGATATCCAAATAACCGCTCAGCAAGAGTCCGATTAAATCGTTCTACAATTGCCTGATCGCGATGTAACGCAGTATCTCCTCGTCTGATGGTGACATTATCATGTTTCATTGTTGATAACACTGCACCCTGAAATTCCTTACCAGGATCAACTTGTAACGGATTTGGCCAACGTAGAGAACCCTTTCGATAAATCCTTTCAAATGCAGAAGCTACTTCAGGTGATGTTTTTGTTTTTAACGGCTCTGCTTGTTTGTATAGACTCTCAATATTAACTACAGTTAACGCATATTTGTAACCGTTGTCATGAGGCAAAAATAATATATCAGCTTGATGAACTTCATTAGGGATAGTCACATCAAAATGCGAGTAATTAATTTGTTTAGGCGCTGGTAGATAAATTTGCCATATAGCTTGTTTGGATAACCAATTAGCCGCAGTAGCCTTTTTCACTTTTGCTGCGCTAGCGAGTTTATTGATTGCTGCTTTACCCCGCCAGTATCCGTTTGGAGAATAATAAATAGATTCCATGTTGTTATTAATTACCGGTATCTAACATCGATTTGCCTTTCATTGCTGATTTAACCAACCATGCAGCCTATGTTTCTTTAAAAGATTTATCAGGAATAGCATTTAACGCCTGAATTAATTTCACATCCGCGAGATGCCTGTGTTGCAGGTTGCAGCTTTTATAAGCAACATCATGAGCATGACACGCCTTATCAATGGCGTTTATTGGTTCTTCACCACATCGAGGTTGATTTTGATCATCAAGTCTGATTTCTAATCGTGTTCCAGGGCCACAGTAGCTATATCCTGGAAGGTGCTTTTTTCCGGGTACTTTGCCCATGGGGTTCCAGGGACCTTTGCCAATTTGGCTGCGATATCACATCCTCCCTTTTTTTTTAAAGGTTCCTTGGGTTTACCAAGGGAAACAAATCTAAATTTCTTTGTACTACATTGTACGCATTTACCAGAAAGCGCTGATCGGTTATTTTTAGGTGTAATCGTCGTCAAGTCATCTGTGCCAGTACGCGTTTTACACTTCACACAATATAGATCCATAATTTATGTATAAGGATATGGATATAATTGATTTTCAGCGACTAAAACAAGAGAACCAGTTAAGCATCATGCAGCGCTACCAAACTCTATCCGGATGATTATAATCGGGCCATCTGGATCCGGCAAGACGCAATTGTTGCTCAATCTAATAATGAGATAGATGAAGTGGGATAAGATGTATTTAGTTGTTCCTAGCGTAGATGATCAACGATGCTATGAAGTGTTAAAGGATTTTAACGAGAATGCATCAGAAATTAAAGGTGAGAACGTCGTTGATTTTATAACCGATATTGACGAGGCGCCATCAGTAGAAGACCTCGATGGAAGTATTAACAATTTAGTCGTATACGACGATGTGATGTTAGACAATCAAACAAACCCAGCTAGAATATTTTCCCGAGGCAGGCATAAAAACACCGACGTGATATATGTCACTCAACGCTACACTCAGATTCCAAAAGTGATCAGACATGACTGTAATATTCTTGCTGTATTCAACGGCGTTGATACACATACGCTACGAAATATTTGGCAGACATGGTGCTCTGATATGGACTTCAATCAATTTAAAAACTTCTTTAGCGTAGCTCAGTCAAACCCGCATGGATTTATAACAATAAATTTACATGATCCTAGAACACGATATCGTATCGGACTTGATCAAATATTTGGTTGAAATCGTAAAAAACCCTTATAAAAAATTATTTATTATTTTTGTTAACCAAAACTGAAAGTTGCAGCAGCAGAAGGGGTGAACGACAACAACGTTGCGACCAAAATTGATTGAAAAATTGCAAAGTCTCCGTTTGCTAAATGGGGACATTCTTATTTTTGGTTAAAATATGAGATTTCGAGGGAAGGCTCTATTTTTCGTTTTGAGGACTCAATCAATTTTTTTTCGGAAAAAGTTGTTGGGTTCATCCCCTCTGCTTCTATTTCAAACACATCACTGAAATTTAAAGATTATCTGTCTCACTCTCACTTCACTTTAATGTTCTTTCCACTGTAGGTACGTATTAAATCCGACCTTCATAGGTCACATTTTCTAAATTGTCATAAATTTTATTAATATGCACAATTTTGCTTGATCCGTCACACATATAATCCCTGTATAACTTCTTTATGGATGATATCTTAGAAGTGTATCAATAATTAAAATAACCGATGAAAATTTATTTCACTTGTATGAGATAAGAAAAATGTGTTAGCAGATTGAACACTTTCATTTCCAGTATAACCAAGATCATCCCATACAAGTTTCTGAAAACATAAGACATCTTCATTATGGAAAAGTGCTGATCAACTTAATTTTTTTAAAATTCTGGAGCCAATAGCATAAAGAAACTATGATAGCTGGTACATGTAGTTGAAATCACTTTAGGAGAACCTTGGAAAAAGCTTCAACAGAGTGCCCGGTCAGAGGATGTTGGGGTTTTAATGGCTTATGCTCAAAAAGGGGTAACAGGAGTCTGCTAATATTGGCAAAATTCATGACTGAAATGTGAAAGTAAGTTTTGGTAGTTAAAAAAATCAGAGACTTGGAAGGGGGCTGTCCATTTAGTACATACGCATGGCGGGGAGCTGGGGTTAACCGTAATGCATACACGCGCGTATGGAGTGGTATAATGATAACGTACGTACGGATAACCTATTCGACTGGGTTCAGTTGGCATTTGAATTTTAGCGGACATGAGACAAACTTTTTAAAGTTACACAGTTATTTCTTGGATGCAGACAGACATTTATTGGAGCAGCAGAGAGGGTGAACAGACCACACTTTTTAGTCGTCAACGATGCTTCCTTCTAGTTAATATTTACTAGGAAGTCCTAATTTGTCAAATAAACCCTTCTAGTTAATATTTACTAGGAAGTCTTAATTTGTCAAATAGACCTTTCTAATAAATATTAAGAGAAGGGTCCATTTGGTAAAAAAAAAGATGCCA
This sequence comes from Unio delphinus, assembly GCA_029339505.1. NCBI lineage: Eukaryota > Metazoa > Mollusca > Bivalvia > Unionida > Unionidae > Unio > Unio delphinus. The sequence goes on from JAQISU010000162.1 coordinate 9,459,836, forward strand.
TTTAGTTGACGTTCACCTCCTCGGCTGCTAATGCGCTAACTAAATATTTGATCAAGTCCTTAAGATTTCACAAACAAACTAATTTGTAAAACCTCACCTCGTAAATCAATCAGATTATTAGATTGGTCAGTGAGTTTGAAATTAATTCTCGTTAACAAATTATTATGACATCGCATATAGACTAGATTAGTTGGGTCTTCAATAATTAGAAATCCTGGAGGAGCCGTTGGTGCAAATGAATATAAAATATATCCTTGCTGAGCTTGATTTGATTGTTCGAGATTTATTTGATAATTTCCTTCGATAACGTCACATACTAAATTGAGCGCAATCACTGTTGAAATATTCACATTGTTCGGAGCAATATGTCTACCGCCGCCTTCTGGATCATTATTAAATTTCAGAATATTTGCTGGGGGATTCTTCGATTTTTTCCAATTATTGTGGATTCTTTTGAACCCAATATCAATAGCATCGTCAAGTTGTTTCTTTAGTTTATCCGGGTTATATCCAGGGATTTTAAAATCTTTAATCTCCGTTTTATTAATATTGTATAGATCCGCAAACTTATCATGTAATATCTCTTCATTTAATACTTCTTGAATAATTATCGAGTGAAATATTTTCATATCGTCGATGATTTTATTACCCGTTTCTACGACGTTGATAAATTCATCCTTGGTGAGAGAGCCGGATTTAATAGATATTAGCAGTCGTGAAAAATCATTATTCATTACTGTGAAATTTCCGTTGATGAGAGGGAGGTAGATTGAATGAAAAACTTTTTTATTTATGAACTTATCGGGGGTATAATCTTGATAATTTTTGGCTTCATTGACGGGTTTTATTTTGTTGGTGATATAATCGGATTTCTTAGGTTCGGGTGGAAAATCCTTCGAATTTTCTCGCGAGTTATCCGGTGGTAATTCAGGCCATCCTAACACTGATCTTATAGAACTCTGATAAATATCTACAACGTATCCTTCTGTATTTATCTCGATAGCAGATGATAGTGTTGGTTCATGAACTGTTATAGCGATTTTTGATTCTTTTCCAGTGAGAGATTTTATTCTTCGTTGAAATTCAGCATTGATCTGTTCGATTTGATATGACCCAGTTGGTATAGAAACAACCTGCCAATCTGGTGTTCCGTCTTCACGATTCTTGTTTGCAAATACCAAGGAATTATTCGGTTGTTGACCACCAAATGCTACCGATCTAATATTAGGCCAGCTATGATACACTCGTAGTTTTGCTAGTGCGATCTCGCTCACGGGAACAGGAATTGGAAAATTAACACTAAATTCGGGACGTGTTGAGGTTATTGATATCGTGCTTGTTTTCACCGGTGTTGTATTTGTTACTATTTGTTGAAGTAGTTCTTGCGACGACATTATTATTATTATTCTGCTCTAATTTCAGCATTGTTGATTTATACAATTGAGCCATAGTTGAAAATTCGCTATCTGATATTGTTGTGTCATCCAACGACGATGATATCAACGAGGATAATTGCGAGTAACCGGCAGATGCAATATAATATTTAATTAAATAATCATGTAGTTTACTCTGGCTACACGATGATAGTTTTTTTGTGATCCCAGTTAATATACCAGCAATTGTAGCCACTGCGGAAATAGCGATTGGAACTACGACCGGAGCAATCATTGTAACCGAAGATAGTATTATTCCAGCAGCAGTGATTACTCCTGACACCGAGTACACGGTGATATCAACTGTGGTTATTCTTCGTTTGTATTTTTTTATTTTTATTTGATATTCTTCACAGAGAGAACTGAGTTTAGTTTGAAATTCTCTGACTTGATCATAGCGATACTGATTCGATGATGGAGTCATTTTATTTTAAAAGCGCTAGCATTTTCAATTACAAATTACTTTGTAATTTTGAATCGTGAAAGAATTTTTAAATCAATTTAATTGTTTACTTAAATCCACTACGAATTCTACGTACCACGTTACTGAAACCTTGACTAGATTTTTATCTGTAGTCGTTATCGTGAATTGTTCAGTTGTATCCTTGTCGATTATCGTTGATACCGTATTACTGTTAACTTCAGATGAACTCGACGATGATATATTAAATTTAATCGGTGATATTATTGTTAATCGATAAATACCCTTAACTGCTGCGGTTATGTTTAAAATGTTGTTTGTGGGAGTCCATATAAATGATCCGTGTTGAATTGTGTGTACTACGTTGTTGACGATAGATTTATCATGAGGAATTTTTACTTTTTCAACAACGCTTATCATTCTCATTGCATCATCCCTTATTGCGTTGTTGAATGTTTTAAGTTCATCGATGGATTTTTTAATATCGGGAAGTGTTATTTCAATTTTATCAAATGGGCTCCCAATAAACTTGTCCATGAGGTTTTTACGAAATGTCATAAATAGTTTCGTGTGTTTTTCATATTCGGATTGAAGAGTTGCTAGTTCCAATATAGAATCTTTTATTGTGGTGAGTTTTGGTGTGGTCACTGGTGGATTTCCAAAAAATTCTAGTATGGGTTTGTCAATTTTGTCAACTATATTTCTTTGTAATGCAGTAAACTGATCAAATGCAACTATATGATCATCATACTTATCATTAAGCGATTTTAATGAATTCACCGTGTTATCGTATGTTGTTAATTTATCCGTAATTGTTGAAACAAGTACACCTGGTTTGAGTTTACCCTCATCAGAAAATAACGCGATAGTATCCTCTGCTGCGTCTCGTTGTTTAACCAAAATATCATTAAGAGAGATATTACTACTTTTCAACTTACCCTGACGATCTTGAAATACAACTATTTCACCAGGATCAATATTTGCTAGGTTTAATATTTCGGATATTTCATCTTCGATTAGTTTTTTAATATCCTTGTTATCAACGGTTTCAACTCCACTATCAGGTTTCTTCAGCGATGATAAAGGTCGTCCCCAAATATCAATCATTATTATAGAAATATTTTCATCGTCTAAATCCGATGGATTTTCAATCTAAAGATTTTTAATCCAAAATTCTTTCAGAATTTTTTAAAGAGATTTGCCGCTAGTATACTCATTTACTACTATATGAGGTGGTTTCGAAAATCTTTTGGATATAGCATCAAGTACGTTTAATACTTCATTACCACATATTGGTGGATCAAGCATTGTTTGTGTTGGTAACGTAGAATACCAAGTCCTCATTGGAAAATCTTTTATATAACGCATAAATTCTTTCGGCGGCGCTAATCCATATGAGTCAAAATAAATAATCCCACGTGGATCAATTGCGTAACAAACCCAGTGAGTTCCAGGTCCGGAGCTGTTATCTAAATTAATAATACCGGTTTCAACATCATTTGGTTGTGCCGGTAACTGATCTCTCATAAAAACCCCTCTGAAATTTTTTATTTTTAATTTTTTAGCGGTATCAATTAAATCAAAATTGGACATGGGAACCATCGGTTCCTGAACTATATCGTTCCTGGAATTCGAAGACCCTTTCCGCTGTACCATGAACTCGGGGTTCCTGGTAGTCTTAGACCCTTTCCTTTTTTTTTATACCCCTTTCCAGTTGCCTTTTTCAACGCCATTCCTGCTGCGGTACCAATAGCTCCTAATGCTGCTGCCTTCGCTACCGCTGGGGCTGCTGCGGCAATCAACCCTGGAATCAACCCTAACAACGGGAATATACCACCAGTCTTTTCCATGTTTTTAATCGCGCTCGTAGAAAGAGTAATCTGAACTCCTTTTTTTTCTTTCAGCGCTTTACTAAAATGATTAGTTTGAGTTTTCGTCAGCGATAGTTTATTTACCCCGCCATTCATTTGATTAGGTTTCAGCGTTATTGTGGTTCCACATTGCTTAGCTGATTTGGATTGTAATTTTTTTAGCTGACCAGGTGTCAACGTAACATTGATATTACTATACGACATTATACAAAATAGATTGATTCTAAATCGCGAGTCATTTTTAAAGAATTTTGGATTAAGAAAATCTTACAGATTTTCCACTGGTGCATCTACTAGTCTCATTCGTCCACCAACACCTTCGAGTATCATTGATTTATCACTAAGAATAACAGCAACTGCTCTGTAATTAACAACATCACCAGCAACAGCACCAGGAGGAGGAGCAGCAGGGTGAACACCAGGATGTACACGAGCTCGGAAGTGTATATCAACTACGGACTGTTTCATCAAGTCAAGATGTTCTAGGGAAAAGTAATAAATCGGATACAGACTTTTAAAATCCAATTGTGATATTTGTAGACCAGTATCTACATTTTGATCACGTCCCATAAATGATAGCAATCGATGATAAACTCGTGCAATGTGGTTATTTTCATAGTTAAGTTGTATATCCTCTGATGGTTCTTGTTGTCCGTTTATTTTCAGCGAGACTTCACTACACCCAAGTTTATCAAATATCATATGACTTCTTTCTTGATTGTTTAATCTCGTAATATCCTGTAGAGCAACAAATATATGCCGTGGAGCTGAAACACCCTGTCGTGCTGCCAAATGCCATGTAAATGTACCATCAATATTAGAATCCATGGTATCTGTGGACGTTGTCAACCAGCTTAATAATCTCTTTCCCCCTTGATCCATAAATGATAGCAACCGCGGTTCTACTGACAATGATGGAGTCAACACTGGCATCCATAGTGATAGTTTTGATAAAATTACTTTACCAGCGGCAACGCCAGCAGCGCGCCAGATTGCATTATTATCATCACCCTTTCTCACTAGTGCTACAGTATGCTTTACTCCATAAATAACTTTTCTGACGTTTCTACAAAATCCAAATATGTGATGGAGCGGAATAGCACATGAAAACCGTCGATGCTCTCCTTGTAATGTTGCTACTCGTGTTGCAAATCCTAAATTGTAATTGGGATTAGCGTCTACAACTAAATCTTCAATAGCACCAGCAACATCATTAGCACCAAAATTAACAGCAGGATCAGCACGATTTAATGGTCTTCTTCTTATATATGGAGTACCATTAGGATGATCAGTAATATCCTTCGTGAACATCATAGATGGACCAGCCGATCTTGTATAATCGTCAGAGTATCTTGCTAGCCCTAGTATTGTTGTTGCTACATCAACTTCACGTTCAATAGATTCGATTTCTTTTCCATCAATGAGATATCTTGCGCTTTCAAATAATGCCATGATACCATTATTGACAAAACCAACTTGTAAATTAGGCCCATATACTGTATTAAGTGAATTATTTTGTACGAGTTCACCTTCGACTTCAATAAAAGCTTCAGCGGGTAAAAAGTATTTACTGGTATCATGAACCTGAAGTTCAATTCTTCCACGAAGATCAGGTTGTACTGCGTGATAAGCAAAAAATTGATAATCACGTACAGAAGTATCTTTAAGCACTGGGGCTTCCATGTCAAATGCAACATCAGGGTTTTGTTTGAACATTTTTATTATATATCCGATGGTCTAAATCAAAAATTCTGAAAGAATTCTGAAGGAATTTTGAATTGAAAACCCAAGGAATTCATTTAGAGAAAATCGATTTTTATGAAATTATGTCGACGGATTAGCCAAAAAACAATACAAAATCAATAAAAAAAACATCGAAAATTCGATGACAACAACATATTTTAGCCTCACAGGATAAAAAATCTGATCAAAATCGATTTTCTCTAAATGAATTCCTGGGGTTTTCATCCTCGATTTTCATGAAATTTTGTCGATGAATTGCATAAAAACACTAGAAAAATGAGTAAAAACACTAGAAAAATGAGTAAAAAAAGTAAAAAATCTAACAAAATTAGCAAAAAATAAATATTTTATACTATAAAAATAAATATTTAGTTGGGTGTATTTTAATAATGATGATGAAAATATCTGATAATGAAGATAACGTAAGTAGAATCACAAGTGATTCTGATACAAGTGATTCTGACACAAATATTTCTAATGCTAGCATTAGAAACACTAGTGTTTCTACAATAACCATAACAACTGAGCATCCTATTCAAATAAATAGAATCACAAGTGATTCTGACACAAATATTTCTAATGCTAGCATTAGAAACACTAGTGTTTCTACAATAACTATCATAATTGGAAATCCTGTTCAAATAAATATTTCTAACGTTTCTGTCGAATCTTCTTAAAACCACTTCCCGGAAGCCCACTTCCGGCTATCATATTTGCTGTTATATTATCCTGGGCGTTAGTCATTAACGACTGTAGTTTTTTATCCACGGCGTTATTTATTTTTTTACTAACCTGTGTAGGCATTACTGTAGTAGATGGTAGTGAAGTCATTCTAGAAACACTAGTGTTTCTAATGCTAGTATTTCCAGGTTTTGAAGAATTTCGTCGTCGAACTAGCGCTGTTAGTTTATCCTTAGCGGCTGAAAATGCCTTACTAGCAAGATCACCAACAGTGTTAATACCCTTATCTCGGATAACATCAATTGCTTTCATTGCTGCCTGTTTTGCAAATGGAGCCACTTTTGGAGCCATTCTTGAAAATAATCCCATTATAGTATTACCGAGACCATCTCCATAGTATACTCGGTATTTTGGTAATCGTGAGTTTACCACGTAGACGTTAGTTGGTTTATCATGGTTGTAGTGTATGATCATTCTTCTATATACAAAAACACTAGTGTTTTTCCAAATGCTAGTGTTTCCAATTATCTAATCGCTATGATAACCGTAGAAATTCGAAGAATTTCCATCCAAAGAATTTTCGGCTAACTCCTCAATGAAATCTCTATATGTTGCAATATCCATGATACCACCTTGAAATAATCTCCTACAGATATCAGCTGCTTCATTGATTATTTCCAGTGAGTTATTCCCGGCTCGTTTTCCACCTACAAGTACTTCTAATCGTGCTATATCACCGAGAATATTACCAGGGCAAGAAATACTTGTATTTCCACTCGAAGAGTTTCCAACACTAGAATTTCCAACACTAGAGTGAAAATCCATAGGTGAATATCCCTTTCCGGTTTTTTTCTTAGTTTTTTCTTCTCTTTTTCTTTGTTGTTCTTGTTGCTTTTCTTCTTCTTCTTGTTGTTGTTGTATGTCATAATCTTCAATTCCTCTCATAAACATTTTATACTCTAGTTTTTCCTTTTTTAAACGATCAATACTTTGATTCACTTTAAACAACCAATCAACCCAGTCAAGTCGTGATATTTTACTCTCTTTATACTCGTCCTTCAAAAAATCTTTTCTTGAATAATAACTTTGAACAGCAAAATTACCAAAGGCGATATAATCGTTGGGTTTCATTAATTGAAATTGTTTTATTTCTATTATACCCGTCGGAGTGAATTTGTCTATAAAGGGAACACCACGAGAAGTGGAAACTGCGCCTTCTTGTTCTTCTTCTTCTTCTTCTTGTTCTTGCTGTCGTTGTAGTTCTTCTCGTTCTTCTTGTTCTTGCTGTCGTTGTAGTTCCATCTCCCCTGCGATTTCACCTGGAAGTATTTGTACAGCTTGTTTCGTTTGTTTAGTTCGTTTTGCTATTTTCTCCAACACAGGGAGAAGAGGCTTCTCTGTTCTAGGACCTTCTTTAGGGACATCTCCGTATATCGCCCGTTCAGTTGCTGTTTTCACATCTGTAGTTGCCTTGACAACCGGTTTGAAGAGTTGTTCTGTATCCTCTGTGAAGTCGGTGGCCATTGATTGCCGTTGTTGAAGTTTTTCACGGATTCTATCACGAAGGGGTAATATTTTCTTAAGAGCTTCAAGTCTTTCTTTAGTGTTCCGTGTAGTTAATGATTGTCCTATCATTATTAGAAGAGTATCACTAATTGTCAAATTAAAAAATCCTTTGGATTTTCAAATGCAAAGCATTTCATTGCAAATCATTTCGAAAGAAATCACTATCCTAAAAATGTAAATCATTTTAATACTTCCTTGTTATTGTACTGAGTCACACATAATTTTACTTCCTTATAGGTAATGATTATACCGTATCGGTTATACAAACAAAGGAGGCTCTCTACGCGTGGGTTCATCACCTTCAGAGTTTTCCATTAACATTTTTAATTGTCTCACTTTACAATTAATAAGTCTCTTTTGTTCATATTCTAATCCTAATTGCTTTCGAACACGTTAAACGATGCTACATAATGGTACGAATACATTAACATCTTCAGTATTGACTAAGCTCTCACGTATAAGCTTTTGGATATTCTTAATTAAAAAATATTTTTTAGATAGGACATATTTTCCGGTCTGTTCTGCAAATTGTATATCCTCGAAATTGGTCATAATTTGATCACAATCCAAACCTGAACATAATTTTACATTTTCATCCTTAAGTTTATTGATTTCAATAATAATCAATTTGAGATTTTCAATATTCATATATATATAAAAATATATTTGTTTAAATGCAAAGTATGAAAATTCTTTAGAATTAAAAATACAAAGTATTTCAAATACAAAGTATTTTCAAAATGAATTCTGGATACACTAAGGTGTTGATCATCTTAGTATACCCAGAAGCTTAATGCGATTATAGGTGATTATGATTATATATAATGAATGACGACGGCACATTTACCGTTTTGAACCCCCTTGGTGTTTTATACATCAAGCAGCGCCCGAAATCCAAGGGATTTCTACGGTTACAATCGACAAACACATAACAATAGATTATAGGTGAACAATGAATGAATTGATTTCAATGACAATGACGACGGCACAACAATAGATTATAGGTGAACAATGACAATGGTATATACAATGAATTGATTTCAATGACAATGACGACGGTACAACAATAGATTATAGGTGACACAATGAATGAATTGATTTCAATGACAATGGATGACGCGGGCTATTCTACATTCAAGTGTAAACAAAACCGCAAAATCGAAACTTTGGTTTTGAATGTCAATAATAACGTTCATACCACGTGTGACGGTGTGGTTTTGTTTACACTTGAATTTCGGCTAAATGCCCAATTATAATAAGAACGAATTTGTATATATACACTCATTACGACGAGGTGATATAAAATAGGTGTAGTGATTGTAATTATTTGTTTGTTTATTAGCGATCACTGACAACGTTGAAAACACATATAATACTTGAAACAGACATTAAAAAAAATGTTTAAATACGACGTGTTTATAAAACAGTTCTGTTAATACTTGAAAAAAGACAAAATTGATTGTGTTTTGTTCAGATTTATTTAATTATAACAACCAATGAAAAATCGAAGATTTTCCAACGCTAGTATTTCCGTGTTTAAGATCCGTAACTCTGTCATTGGTGGAAATCCTATGGATTTCACACGCGTTATACCTAACGGAGTTATCTCCCTACGTAAGAAAACTGAATTTTGTTTTTAAAACGCTTTGAAAAAGCGGTCTTATAAATTCCCTCTGCTACTTTTTGTACTGAGGAGGTGTGAATATCGAAATACCTACCAGCTTCTGACATTGATTGAAATACCATCTCCGTGTCAGTATTAAACGATCTTACAGGTCTAGCAATTTTTGGGTATTTCCCAGTTCTTCCTCGTTTTGTGTTTTCACATTGAGAAATAACTTGAAGGTTGTTCAATTTGTTATTCTTGGGATTAGAATCAATATGATCAATAACAAAACCATCCTTGATTAATCCATTATACACTTCATAAACGAAACGGTGATTGAGATACATTTTCCCTCCAGCTTTAAATATCAAATACCCCATACCATTATCCCGCCCAACAGATTTCCTATTTTTACTGTGTCTAACAACACCATCACTAGAAGCTTCGTAATTTTTAATAACAGGATGTCTTTGAAATTCTTGGCTCATTTATATATAATATATCTATTTGTCTAATTCATTAATTGGCTGAATTATAACATTAGCAAATCTTTTTATATAATCAGCCGTAGTTTTTATGATTTTGCTATTGACGTCGTCAGGATTTTTGATTCTTCGCTTGTCATAATAACGTTTTAACTCTCTATAACGCTTACCCCCGCAATTAATGCATAACTGCGACTTGCCTCTTACACCTACCCCACAATGCAAGCATGGTAGAGGTCCCTCCGAACCGTTTCTCATACTCTGCATATGATACCCACAGAATTCATTTCTACATGATTTGTTACACGGAGTCTTTGATCCAATCATAAGCCATTTGCAATGATTCATTATATAAAATTTTCTTATTTAAATACTTGTTTTAATTATAATATGAAGGAGTTCAAGAGATTATCGAAAATTAAGCCTTGGAAAAATGCTAGATTTAATCTCGATAGAATCTCTGATATACCTAAAAGTCTAGTAGATGATAAACCACTATTGAGTAAAATCAGCGACTGTTTTAATGAGTTTAAGCGTGATGGAGCATCTCATACGTGGTCGACATTTCGAATTATTGATGAAGATGTCAATGTACCTGTAATTGATGCTACTATGAATGATATAAGAGCAGCTGTGATACTTTCACACCTTGGTGAAATTGCAAAGCAATTTCTACGGAGGTATTTTTTTAGAATAAAATTCATTATCGAAGAGGAAGGTGAATGGATTATCAGAGATAAATTTGACCCAATCCTTAAGGATAAAAAAACTGTTATTGTGAGTAGAGATTCCAAACCAGGAATTCTAACTGGAATTGACAAACCATACTATGAGAAATCTTACCCTGTAACAGCAGTTGTGTATGGGTTATATCCAATAAATAATAATCCTAATATTACAAAACTAGCTCCGATGTTTTCATCATCAGTGGCTTTGCCACTTAATTGTGTAGCAACACGGTTAATAGAACACTTCAAAAATGCATCCCGGGGAAACAAATTAACTGATCTACGAAGAAAAAAAATAACCGAATGGGAACTAACAGTGAATCAACATGGAGCAAGGATTTCCGATATAGCTAAATTAGAAGCATTATTAAAATTTCCAATATCGGTAGCGACAATAACCGGAGAAGTATTATACGAACCGAAATATCAATCGCGAGGAGCTCCAATTGAAATTATTGATCATAACAAACACGCGTGGACACCCGCGGTAAATATATTTCCACGAGAAAGAACTGTTCGATATATCCCTAAAGAATTTTCTAGGGATGGTTTCTATGAAGAGAAATTATTTGATGCTATTCACGCGTTAACCAAAGACGACCCTGTGTCAGTATGGTTACTCAGGAGTAATGAGGATCCGGAAATAGGATTTGATCAGTTTGTAAAACCAAATGGTGAATTATATCGAACTGAAGAATTAGATACTAGAATGAGAAAAATCGCTAATGAGTATTTAGAAGGAAACACTAGTGTTTCTACTGTAGAAAAACTACTTACGGATAGCTTCACAATTCCATCAGTGGTAGCTCACTTCGCACGAGAAAAAAACTCATGGCGTCCAACACGAAGTGATTTTCTGGAGGACGTGAAGTTGAGTTGCGTCGAATTGGGTCATGGAGGATTGTGGAATACGAAATACTCACGTGATGGTATGATTTCAATTGATATATCCGCGTGTTATCCTGGAAGTTTTCTCGGATATGGAGAATGCTCTGAGTACTTCAAACGATTTGGACACCCCACACATGAAATGACTCGTGTTGCGATTAATGGTCCATTACCCGGAACTGCTAGCAGTTCTAATTTTGATTTAACCGGGTTCGCTCGTGTGATATCATTCGAATTAGCTACAGGGTTACATCCGTGTAGTTATCTTTGGCTTGGTAGACATATGTATGAAAAAGCGTGGATGCCAATTGTGCTATTGCGATATATGATCGATTGTGGTATGTTAACATCATTAATTGTCAGCGAAGCTATTATATGCTATAACGCGCAGAAAGATGTTTGGTTACCAAAACCCGATCTAGAAAAAATAATTAACGAACAACGAAAACAATTGGGAGATTGTGAAACACTTATGGATTGGTCTAAGAGGTTATTCGAAGGTAGGAATAGAGAGGCTAAAGAGCTCAGACGAAGAATAATCGGTAAATTCACTCAAGGTGGAAGATTTGACAATGCAAAATATTCTTCGAGATTGATCTTAGACAATGAAGAATACGATTTTATCATAACCGATTTAATAAAAAAAGGAAAATTTGTAACCCGTAGGGATGCTTTTCGATCCAATGGTGAGAAATTAGGTACGGTTGTTACCTACTGTGATGGATATAGTTGTCAGTACACACATTTGAGAAGTTCTATGCTAGCCTATTCTTGTATTAATCTATTCTCGATGATAAACAGATTTCCCGATACCGCGGTTAGAGTAGCTACTGATTCGATGTATATTCTTGAGAAATACAAATCAGATGTAGCTAAATTCACAGATCCTAAGGAAGCGTGGGGAAATTGGAGGTTTAAAAAAGAAAAATTACATGAGTATTGTAAATCCGCAGACGTTGCTATGGATGATAAATACTTGAAAAGTAACCATAATATCTCAGAGATTCAATCAGAATTTTCTACTGCACCGCCCGTATCCGATCCGATTTGTAGATACAAGACAGTTTATTTAAACGGCTGTGGTGGATCAGGAAAGACAACTCGTGCAATCGAATTATTTCGTCGTAAAAATCCTACGGATTTCACAAACATGATTGTGTTAACACCAACTCACAGACTCGCCAGAGAGATGATAACGCGGGGGGTAAAAGCCTGTACTTATCACAGCTTCTTTCGATGGAAAGGCGATACATGGACTCCTGATCGAATGGGTGATAAATTTATTCCTGAAATAATAATCTGGGATGAAATATGCACGGTATCGTTAACAGTATTACAGATATTTCTTGAATGGTTGTTATTGAAAAATACAAAAGTCGTCATGTGCGGGGATCACGGCCAACCGCAGCCATTTGTTGGTGGATCTCCACATTAATGGTTAAAAGGATTTGTAGATTATTATGAAGAGATTAATACCGACCATAGATCACTTGATGAACAATTACGAGAATTCAAAGCGCTAATTAGATTACAACCGGATAAAATCCAATGTGAAATAGCGCGTGAAATAATCTCTGAAACTCCCATGAATGATTTTTGGGAAATGTGGAAGCCAAATGATTTAATAATCGCGAGTAGAAAAATAGTCAGAGACGCACTTCAGATGAAGTTGTTTGCGCTACATAAAGAAAAATTTGCAACACTTCCAGTACCACTCTGTTATAGACCTAAGGATACACGAAAGCAGAATATCGACGTTGACATTCCTGGACAACAACAAAAGCAGAATTTAGTATTAAATGATATTGTGTTGGTTGATATCAGCGTCGTTAAAGATGCATTAGGTGCTGATAAATCCCCATGGACGTTAGGTTATGCAGCAACAATACACTCTTCACAGGGATTGACTATATCCGATACAACTCTTTGGATAGTAGATAATCATATTGAGTGGTCAAATTTAGTTTATCTCGCAGTATCCAGAGTACGGCGAATAAACCAACTTCGAAGAATTGTTGTTGACGATGAAATCATTGGTAACGATATTATCACTGGTGATTTTATCACTGGTGATATAATCAGAAAAAAACTCTCTGGCTATAAACAACAGGATAAAAAAAATAAACGAGAATTTGACATTGATGCTGAATTAATAATCACTTTGAAGCAACAACAAAATAATTACTGCGCGAGTTGCAATTGTATAATGCGTTGGCAGTATTCGGATAAAGATCCTCGCCAATTCACCGTAGACAGAAAAAATAACAATCTCGGTCATGTCAGAAACAATGTGATGGTGACCTGTCTTGAGTGTAATAGACGCCGGGGTGACAGCACCTTAGGTGCTAATTAAGACCACGCGGTGGCAATTGAGTATCTTCGGGGATCACTTGTAGTTGTTGTCGAGTAAATCCTCGCTGAGGAGCAGTTGAATCCAGTCTATAGATTGAAGGTCTACCCGTAGATCGTGTTATGCCGGATATATTATGCGTAGTGACACTCCAAATAGGATCAGTAGCTCTTTTTTTACCACCCTCAAGCTCTCCTGGTTCATATAAGTACCTTACAATGACATTACTACCAAGAATTGGTTCTTTTTGTGAAATTCCTTGGATTTCCATTTTGATAGACGCCTTCTTAATAGCGTTGACAGGTTTCATATTAATTGTTCTAGTAATCTCATTATTGATTGCGGTAATCACAGCTGGTAATCTCTTGACCCATTCACGGGATCGTTTATCCTGGATGAATTCTTTTGCGTATTGATATCCGAATAACCGCTCAGCAAGGGTTTTATTAAACCGTTCAACAATTGCCTGATCGCGATGTAGCGCAGTGTGTCCTCGTCTGATGGCGACATTATGATGTTTCATCGTAGATGTAACAACAGCTTGAAATTCCTTGCCAGGATCAACTTGTAACAGATTTGGCCAGCGCAGAGGACCTCGTCGATAAATCCTCTCAAATGCAGAAGCTACTTCAGTAGATGATTTTGTCCTTAACGGTTCTGCTTCTTTGTATCGACTTGCAATATCAACTAACGTTAACGCGTATTTGTAACCGTTGTCATGCGGCAGAAATAGTATATCAGCTTGATGAACTTCATTAGGTGTTGTAACATCAAAATGCGAATAGTTAATTTGTTTAGGCGCTGGTAGATAAATTTGCCATATTGCCTGTTTAGATAACCAGTTTGCCGCTGTAGTTTTTTTCACCTTTGATGCACTAGCTAGTTTATTGATTGCTGCGTAACCTCTCCAGTATCCTCTCGGAGAATAATAAATAGATTCCATATTAAAATGCTAGCATTTTCAATTACCAGCACCTAACATCAATTTACCCTTCATAGCAGATTTTACCAACCAAGAAGCCAACTTTTCTTTGAAGGATTTATCAGGAATAGCATTTAACGCATGAATTAATTTTACATCTGCGAGATGTCTGTGTTGAAGATTGCTGCTTTTATAAGCGACATCATGATCATGACACGCCTTATCAATAGCGTTTATTGGATATTCGCCGGGTCGGGGTAAATTTTGATCATCAAGTCTGATATCTAATCGTGTTCCCGGTCCACAGTAGCTATATCCTGGAAGGTGCTTTTCTCCTGGATACTTTGCCCACGGTGTTCCTGGGAGTTTTGTCAATTTGGCTGCAATATCACCTCCTCGTTTTTTTTTAAAGGTTTCGTGGAAGTAAATCTAAATTTTTTCGTACTACATTGTACGCATTTACCAGAAAGCGCTGATCGATTATTTTTCGTTGTAATCGTCGTCAAGTCATTTGTGCCAGTACGCGTCCTACACTTCACACAATATAGATCCATAATTTATATATAACAGTTATGAATGTAATTGATTATTCAGCTACGAGACGACGGGAACCTATTAGACACCATGCAATGTTACCAAATTCTATTCGCGCGATTATCATCGGACCATCTGGAAGTGGTAAAACACAATTGCTACTTAATTTGATAACGAGATGGATGAAGTGGGATAAATTGTACATGATTGCTCCGAGTGTAGACGATCAACGATGTTATGAAGTATTAAAGGATTTTAATGATGCCGCGCAAGAAATTAACGGCGATGGTGTTATTGAGTTTATAACCGATATCGAAGAGGCACCTAGTATTGATGATATTGATGGAAGTATTAACAATTTAGTCGTATATGATGATATCATGTTAGATAATCAAAAGAATCCTGCTAGAATATTTTCCAGAGGCAGACATAAAAAAACACCGATGTGATATATATCACTCAACGTTACACTCAAATACCAAAAGTGATCAGAGATAACTGCAATATGCTGTGTGTATTTAACGGAGTTGATACTCATACTCTTAGAAATATTTGGCAAACTTGGTGCGGTGGTGATATGGATCATAATCGATTTAGAAATTTCTTTAGCCACGCTCAGACAATCCCACACGGATTTGTGACGATAAATTTATCAGACCCTCGGACAAGATATCGTGTCGGACTTGATCAAATATTTAGTTAGCGCATTAGCAGCCGAGGAGGTGAACGTCAACTAAATGGCATCTTTTTTTTTACCAAATGGACCCTTCTCTTAATATTTATTAGAAAGGTCTATTTGACAAATTAAGACTTCCTAGTAAATATTAACTAGAAGGGTTTATTTGACAAATTAGGACTTCCTAGTAAATATTAACTAGAAGGAAGCATCGTTGACGACTAAAAAGTGTGGTCTGTTCACCCTCTCTGCTGCTATTGGAGGTGGACTATCTGTTTTATAAAAAAAGATAAATACTATTAATCCTTGTTTGTTCATACGTGAATTAAATATAGGCCGTTATACAGAATTGGGGTGGTCAAGCATACGTGCACAGGTTGGGGTGTGTGTAGAAAAGTATGCATGTGTACAGGGAGGGATGTAGGGGTGAAGCACTTGTCAATCATGCCTATAAAACTAACCAATCAGCGAGTGTAAGTGATACACACCTAACACATTGCTTTTGTCCACCATTTTCCTCTGATAAGAAGCACGTGGCAATAATGAATAGATTATGATAAATATTTACAAAGTTTGCAATGATTTTGTTCATTTCAACTTAGAAAAGGATGAAAAAACGAATATGTACGGTATCCTAGTCGGACCCAAAGTGGATGCCCATTATGACATTAGTAACTGCAACAACACAATGTTCGTATCAAAACCTAATAATACTAATTCACATATAACTGGCCGATGTATGCAAAACAAAAAAACATTCTTCAACAGATACACTGAAGAATTTAACATCAACAAAATATATAAAAACACTTGCAAATAAGAAAACATGGTTTACCTTATCTCATGCAAAATGTACAGTAGTAAGTATAAGGAAACACAAAAACTTAACGTAAGAATGAACCTTCATCTTTCAGATTAACATACTCTAAATAATAGACTTTAGTCTGGTAGATTTCCATTTGCCTTTGATGATGCAGTTGTTATGGATTTACCCAATGCCATTACTGTTCAAATGTACAAATGAAACACAAAGAATATATTACATTAGATGTCTATAAAATATTGCATACTATTCGTCAAAACAAAAAGGAATAAAAACATATACATAATACATAAAATTGTTTATGAAACATATTAGATCATATTATTTACATCAGGGTCCACTTTAAGTTAGTATTAAAAAGTAAGTCCCTACATTCTTTAAAAAAAACACTCATGCTGGCACAACAACATAATCATATTTTATTGGACTGGTGACTGAAGGATTTTCAGCTGGTCTTTGCAACAATGTCACTTTGTTATAAATGAAAATGTAACTTTTAATATGAAAAATCGGTGGTCACATTAAGCTTTATCACAGTATTGTGTGCTCTGATTTTATCTTTGCCTTATTCCAATTTCAAATATGGTCTATGTGTAAGTAGTTTGATTAGAAATACATGTAGCATGAAAAGCAAAAGTAAAAGGTAAGCTTTTATATACTGACTATAAACTTAAAAACTGATGCAGACAGCATTAAGTTTCATAATTTTCACCTGCTTGAAACAAAGCACTGTAGAGTTATAACCCTCTCAATAGTCTTTATCCTTACTAAAAAAAAACATGTGACTATGAATACTATTTAAGATGAATTATAATGTAAAGAATAACAAAGCAAACTAATAATACTTATTCATGACTAATGAGTTTTTGTATGGTTTAGATTTTTTTAATGAATCTTTTTTTTTAATTCCCTCATATTGCTATGATGCCTGCAGTGTGATTGTTTATAGTGATGTCTAGCACTGCGGCATCATGCCTCAGACATGTAGCATGATGTCCCACCCAGTCACATTAACCTGACAATACGGCCGACCTGTCCTAACACTAACCTCTTAATGATGAGCGCCAAGCGAAGCAGTTGTTAGTACCAATTTTGTAAGTCTTTGGTATGACTTGGCCACAGGATACAACTCATGACTTCCAGCATCTGAGGTGGACTCTCTAACCATTAGGCATGTAGAGCGGTTCATGACTGATGAAGTCTTAAATAACTTGCAAGATGTACCGTTTTGTATCGATTACCCATCTATTGTATCAATATGTGTACCATAGCAGCTAAACTATGCTGCTAAATGAAAGAGCAGATCATGAACATTCAAATTCATTTGCATAACCAGCATGTAAATCTGAAAATTAAATGATATGACATCATCAATGGGAACAAACAACCATTGAAAATTTTAATAATGCACTTAATAATAATAATGTAAAATAACTTACACATGATGAATTGAAAGTGAAAAATATAAGACTTAATGGAACTATTGCTTTTAATACAGATACATAGCACTTGTTGCCTTTAGTGCTTGTAGGAAAAAATAATTATTATTTCTGATACAGGGTAAAATATTTACTTTATTGTAAAATGGAGCAATTGAACACTTGTGACAAAGATTTTAAGTTTATATTAATAAATAATAGACAATTAAAAATGACCATACAAAGGTTACGGAAAGGAAAACGTACCATTTTTCATGACAAATTGAAATTTTCTTGATAGCTTGTCTTTAGCATAGGACTCATCTATAATATTTCAACACAGCGTAGATATCATGTGAACATCTTTTTGACTATAAGGTGGCAAAGCCCTTCTGTAAAGATCCATATAATTATCAGCTGAAATACAGAAGGAAATAATCATAAATTACAATGATATTTTATGCGCAAAGGAACAGTAAAGACACTATGGTCTAAAGAAAAGAAGCAGCAGAGAGGGTGAGCAGGACATGTTTCAAGCAAAAAATCGATTTTAACCGTCAAAACAACAAATGGAGCCTTCCTACGAAATCTCGTGTTTTAACCAAAACAAAAGAAAGTTTCCATTAGGCAAATGGAGCCTTAGTGATTTTGTCTGAAACACGATCTTGCAGGGGTTCCTCGAAATGCCTCCATTGGATACAAAACACGATGGACACTCAATTCTATGATTTCAACCGCATATTTTATCAAGTCCGATACGATATCGTGTTTTCGGGGCTGATAAATTTGTCGTCACAAATCCGTGTGGTATTGACTGAGCGTGACTAAAGAAATTTCTAAATCGATTATGATCCATATCACCGCAGCACCAAGTTTGCCAAATAGTTATAAGAGTATGTGTGTCAACTCCATTGAATACACTCGATAAATTGCAGTTATCTCTGATCACTTTTGGTATTTGTGTGTATCGTTGAGTGACATATATAACATCAGTGCTTTTATGCCTGCCTCTGGAAAATATCCTGGCACGTCTAAATTGTTAATACGTCCGTCGATGGAATCAATGCTGGGTGCATCGTTGATATCAGTAATAAATTCAATAAAATCATCATCGATTTGAAATTCGCAGCCAAGCTAACTAAACTCCCTGGAACCTAATGGGCAAAGTATCTAGGAGAAAAGCACCTTCCAGGGTATAGCTATTGTGGACCGGGAATAAGACTTGATTTCAGACTCAATAATCATAACCAACCCAAACCCGGTGAAGAACCAATAAACGCCATTGATAAGTCGTATCATGCTCATTATGTTGCTTTTAAAAGCAGCAATTTGCAGCATAGACATCTAGCAGATGTGAAATTAATTCATGCAATAAATGCTATTCCTGAAAAATCTTTCAAAGAAAAATTAGCTTCATTTTTGATAAATTCGGCTATGAAATGTAAATTGATGTTAGGTGCTGGTAATAAATAACAACATGGAATCTATTTATTATTCTCCAAAAGGATACTGGCGGGGTAAAGCAGCAATCGATAAACTCGCTAGCGCTGCAAAGGTGAAAAAAAACACTGCAGCTAATTGATTATCCAAACAGGCTATATGTTAAATTTATCTACCAACTCCTAAACAAATTCACTACTCGCATTTTGATGTGACCGTTCCTAATGAAGTTCATGAAGCTGATATACTATTTCTGCCACATGATGGTGGTTACAAATACGCTCTAACCATAGTTAATGTTGCAAGTCGATACAAACAAGCAGAAACGCTGAAAACAAAATTAGCAACTGAAGTGGCTCTTGCGATTGAAAGGATTTATCGACGAGGTCCTCTGCACTGGCCAAATCTATTACAAGTTGATCGTGGCAAGGAATTTCAGGGTGCAGTGTTATCAACAATGAAGCATCATAATGTCACCATCAGACGAGGACATACTGCGCTACATCGCGATCAGGCAATTGTTGAACGGTTTAATCGGACGATTGCTGAGCGGTTATTCGGATATCAATACGCGAAAGAATTCATCCAAGAAAACATATCTCATGAATGGGATGAAAGATTACCAGCTGTGATTACCACACTGAATAATGAGATTACTAGAACAATCAACATGAAACCTATCAACGCGATTAAAAAGAAGTCTATACCTAAAATGGAAATTCAATGAATTTCACAAGAGGATTCTTGCGTTTCCCAACCAATTCTTGGTAGTAATATCAATGTTAGGTATTTATACGAACCAGGAGAGCTTGAAGGTGGCAGAAAAAGGGCTACTGATCCTATTTGGAGTGTTAATGCACACACGATATCTAGTAAGCAGCAGAGAGGGTAAACCCTACAACTTTTTCCGACAAAAAATTGATTGAGTCTTCGAAACGAAAAATAGATCCTTCCTTCAAAATCTCATATTTTAACAAAAAAAAAGAATGTCTCCATTTGGCAAACGGAGACTTTGCGATTTTTCAATCAATTTTGGTCGCAACGTTGATGTCGTTCATCCTCTCTGCTGCTGCAGGTTAATAAAAATAAATAAATGATTTCAACCGAATATTTGATCAAGTCCTAAGGATCTCACAAACAGACTAATCGCTAACACCTCCTCTTGTAGATCAATCAAATTATTTGACTGGTCAGTGAGTATAAAACTAATTCACGTTAACGAATTATTATGGCATCGCATATAGACAGGATTAACTGGGTTTTCAATAATTAGGAATCCTGGAGGAGCTGTTGGTGCAAACGAATAAAGAATATATCCCTGCTGAGCTTGATTTGATTGCTCTAGATTAATTTGATAGCTTCCTTCAATTGCATCACATGTTAAATTGAGCGCAATCACCGCTTAAATATTCACATTATGCGGGGCAATATGCCTACCGCCACCATCTGGATCATTATTATGTTTGAGGATAGTTGAATCTGGTTTTTGTAGCGCCTTGATATCGGTTTTAACAATTCTTGCTAGTTCATCAGCGTTGTATTTGGGAAACTTGAAATTACTCAGATTGTCTTCTGTGATATTGTAATTGGTTAGGAATCGTTGTTTACTGTCGCTGTTGTCATTAATTATTGTTTGAATAATTAGTTCATAGATATATTCCATGTCAGATATAAGTTGATTTATTATTTCAACGTGTTTTTGCGATTTTGTTTTTCGTAGTTGTTCTAGTTGTGTTTCATATAATTGTTTAATTTCATTAAAATAACCACGGATGTCAGTTAGCGTAAATGAAATAGTAACAGATGAGTCGGCTGTTCTTTAAATGATAAAATCCCGTTGCAATGTGTCTTTTTTGGTAAATATAAATCTATCGGCGATTTTTCCTTTTCTTATATCAGATAAATTATCTCGATAACTGGGATTGATTTCATGATATGATTGTACGTCCGTGGTTAAGTCAGTGGCTGATTTTTCCGGTGGTTTTTCAGGCCATCCTTTCACTGTTCTTAACCAGCTGTTTTAGATATCTACAATGTATCCCTCTGTGCTAATTTCGATCGAAGACGAGAGCGTCGGTTGATGAAGATTAATAGCTTTTTTTGATTCTTTTCCCGTGATTGATTTTATTCTACGCTAAATTTCAGCATTGATTAGCTTAATTTGGTACGACCCAGTTGGTAACGAAACAGTTTCCCACTCTGGAGTACCATCGGGTTTATTCTCATACGAGAACACCAGTGTGTTATTCGGTTGCTGACCGCCAAATGCAACAGATCTGATATTAGGCCAGTAATGATATACTCGTAATTTTGCCAGCGCGATCTCACGTACTGGAATCGGAGAAGGGAAGTTCACACTAAATTCAGCGTTAGTTGATGTTATTGATATCATGCTTGTTCGTATCGGAGTGGTATTCTCCGCGATTCGTTGAAGCAGTTGCAATTCGTTGAATTGTAGTGACATTATTGTTAACGCTGTCTTCAATTTCCAATTTCGACATCGCACAGCTATACAACTGGGTCATCGCGCAAAATTCAACATCGGATATGAACGAATTATCTATTGACAGCGAAATTAATTCGGATAATTTCTAATATGCGTCTGATACCACTAAATATCTCGCTGTAGCATCGCTGAGTTTTTTTCTGAGAACACGATGACAACTTTTTAGTTATCGCGGAGGCGACTGCCGCAATTGATGTTACTGCCGAGAACGCGATTGGAACTGCAATCGGAGCCATCATAGTCACCATCGATAAAATAACTCCCGCGCTGGCCATCACACCGGATACCGAATACACGGTTACATCGATGACGGTAATTCTCCTGCAGTATTTTTTTATTTTTTCACGATAACGCTCAGAAAGCGATTTCAAGTTTGCGGAAAATTATTTTACGGTGTCGAATCGATATTTATGCGATTGTGATTCCATTGACTCTGTCAACGGGACTATTATCGGTTCAATTGATTTCATCGTCGTTGTTATTTTAAACCCTTTAGTGTTTTCAATTATTCACCATCTTCCGGGTAGTAGATCATGGGGTTGTCTACTTCATCTACATATTCTAAACACCAGGGTATTTTTGATCTAATGGTACCATCAACCGCGATAATCTTAAATTTTTCTTTACCATTGATAATTACTGTCGCGGTGCCACCAAAGTAGGTTTTACCTTTCACGATGATATCAAATTGCTCGGTAGAGATTAACGTCATCCTGTAGATACCATGGGACCACTCCCCGATATCGATTGGCAATCTAACAATAGATCCTTCTACCCATTCAAAGGTCCCATGATCGACCGTATACACGATATTTTTAACGCCTATGTCTGAATGCGGAATCTTTACCTTTTAGAGGCTTCTTTTAATTTAAGAATATCGTCGTAAGCGTCGAGATAGTTTTTTTTGATTTCGGTATATTTCATCATCGTTTAATCGTGGCGACTAAAAAATGAAAACAAAAGGAGATCAAATTCCAAACTTTTTTGGAAGCCATAATGCTTGTTGAGTTCAGAATATGTCGTCGTGATATTGTAACTTTCAGAGCCCTCAAAGAAATTTTTAGCCATTTTGCTGATGCGTTTTTGTTCGTCAATAGCTTTTTTAACTTCAGCGAGAGTCGGGCCTGTCAGAGATGTGGTTTCAGACGCACGTGTTCTCCCTAAAAATTTATGCACGATGGTATTAAGTGTTGTTCGTCTCACCATAAACATATTAATATCCTTGAGAGTCATCGTAGATGTAGCTGAGACACCAAAGAAACTATTAGCGACGTAGGCATTGTGAGTATGCTGGCCAATAAACTCGCTAATTTAGCGAGAGTCATGCCTGCCACAAGCGGGGTTCCAAAAAACTTAACAACTACGTCGTTAGTGGGTTTTGTTCCTTTTCAAGATTTTCTATTAGTTTAGAAATATCATTGTAAATATCGAGATAGTTTTTTTTTATTTCGCCAGGACTCATAATCCTATTCGCGTCCGTTTTATGAAAGAATAAACTCAGAAGGTCTTTGATTTCAGCGAGATTCATATTAACCACAGGTGGGGTTCCAAAGAACTTACCAACGATATTTATTCGAAAAAAATTATAACCTCGTATATAATCATCCAGCTTACGGCCCTGGGTGGCAATCGCGTCGGTGATCGTGGACACATGTGAACCTGGCTTAAGTCGTCCGTCGCTGGAATACAGCGCAATAGAGTTTTCAGCGGCATCGCTCTGCCGTGTTAAAATGCCATCAGCGGATATATTACTGGATTTCAATTTACCCTGGCGATCTTGAAATACAACTATTTCGTTCGGGTCAACACTCGCTAAATTTAACGTCTCAGCGATTTTATCTTTAATTATTTTTTTTACATCCTCCATAGAACCCGCAGATGTTTACCGCGGTGGGTTCCGACATTGACAGAGATAGCCCCAAAATATCAATCTTTATTGTATAAACTCTAGTATTTTCAATTTATTGATTCTCTAAAATTACCTTGTAATTTCCCACTCGTGTATTCATTTACAACCAGATGAGGTGGTTTCTGTGACGATGAAATCTCCGCGAGGACATTTAATACTTCACGGCCGCATATCGGTGGATCATTTAATTGTTGTGTTGGCAGCGTGGAATAAAAAATCGGAAACTCTTTGAGTTTCATCGAAGAATTTATATACCGCATAAACTCGCTTGGCGGAGCTAACCCATATGAATCGAAATAGACAATCCAACGCGGATCGATCGCGTATGCAACCCAGTGAGTTCCCGATCCGTTACTGCTATCAAGATTGATGATAGCGGTTTCAACGCGTTTAGGTTTTCTCGGTAATTGATCTCTCAAGAAAAAACCTCTGAAGTTTTTTATCGCTAGCTTTTTAGCAGCATCAATTAAATCAAAATATTGGACATAGGGAGAATTAGGCTTTCAACAAATAGACCATTCCTGGTATTCTTAGACCTGATCCGTGAACGGATCTGCCGCTGTATCATGAACACGGGGCTCCTGGTAGGTACAACCCCTTTCTCTTTTTTTTATACCCGCTCACAGTTGCCTTTTTCAATGCCATCCCTGCCGCGGTCTCAACGGCTCCCAACGGCTCCCAACGCCGCCGCTTTCGCCCCCGCTGGAGCAGCCGCTGCAATCAATGCTGGTATTGCGGCTAACAATGGATATATACCACCTGATTTTATCATGTTGGCGGCTGCCGCTTTCAAAAAATCAATTTCAACCCCTCGCTTATTTTTCATTGCATCATTGAAATGTTTTATTTGACGATCCGTTAATGATATTTTATGTGTACCACCGGACATCTGCGCTGGTTTCAACGTTATTGTGGTTCCACATTCTTTATCGGATTTTGATCGCAATTTCTTGACCTGACCATCAGTCAGCTTGACACTAACAACACTATATGTCATTTTATTGTAAAACACATTTATGCTTTCAATTGATCTAATTGGAAACTCGAAAAGTTTAATTTACATATTTTCAAATGGTGCATCAACAATTCTCATTCGTCCGCCAACTCCTTCTAACAACATTGATTTGTCACTGAGAATGACAGCAACCGCTCTATAATTAACACCACCAGAAGCTATACGAGCCCTAAAATGTATGTCAACAACGGATTGTCTCATTAAATCAAGATGTTCCAGCGAAAAGTAATAAATCGGATACAATTTCTTAAAATCAAGTTGTGATATTTGTAAACCTGTATCAACATTTTGATCACGACCCATATATGACAGCATCCGATGATATACACGTGCTATATAGTTATTGTTGTAATCAAGTTGTATATCCTCGGTTGGTTCTTGTTGTCCGTTTATTCTCAGCGAAACCTCCTTGACTCCTTATTGATCAAATATCATATGGCTGCGTTGTTGATTACCAACTCGATCCTGATTCTGCAGTGCTATAAATATATGACGCGGAGCTGAAACGCCTTGTTTTGATGCCATGTGCCATGTAAATTTACCATCAACATTATCCTGTTTGACATCAGTCGTTGTTGTTAGCCAACTTAGCAATGATTTGCCGCCCGTTTCCATAAATGAGAGCAGCCGCCCGTAATTGATGGGGTCATTACTGGCATCCACAATACTATTTTACTCAAAACAACTTTACCCTCAGCGGCACCAGTACGCCAAATTGCATCGTTGTCATTGCCTATTCGCACTAACGCGATTGTGTGTTTGGCTCCATAGATGACTTTTCTGACATTTCTGTAGAATCCAAATATGTGATGGAGTGGAATTGCACACGAAAACTTTTTCTCTTGTCCTTCCAATGCTAATTTTCGTGTTGGAAACCCTAGCTTGAAATTACCATTAACGCCTCCGAGAATATCAATCGCAGCTCCGGGTTTAGCTCGACGTTCTGGATTAGCTGCTTCTTGTTGATTAGCAGCTGAAGTGTCTTGCGGTGTTATCACTTTAATGTATTGAAGGTGGTCAGCGTTATCAGAGGTATCCTTTGCAAACATCATAGACGAACCAGCCGATCTTGTATAATCACCGGAATATCTTGCTAGTCCGATTATTGTTGTTGCAACATCAACCTCGCGTTCTATTGATTCAATTTCTTTAACATCAATGAGATATCTTGCACTTTCAAATAACGCCATTATGCCATTATTAACAAAACCAACTCGGATATTTGGGTCATCTGCATATGGGGTATCAGCTGAAACATTTGTTACGAGTTTTCCCTTGATTTCAATAAATGCTTCACACGGCAAAAAGTATTTACTGGCATCTTGAACTTGAAGTTCAACTCGCGATCGTAGGTCGGGTTGTATTGCATGATAGGAATAGTGTTGATAATCACGGACGGAATCGTCTTTGCACACTGGGGCTTCCATATCAAGCGCGGGATCAGCTGTTCGTTTAAACATTTTATAACATACTAGTGTTTTCAATTGCAAAACTCTTTGTAATCATCGTTGTTTTTGTGTTCGTTTCAAACCACTTCTTGCTATCGCGTTCATGATAGCGTTATCTGTTACCGGCGAGGCTGTCAATGGCGACGGAGTCACCGAAGCAGCCAACGACGCTAGTTTTTCTTCCACTGCGTAATTTATTGATTTGCTGATTTTTGCAGGCATCACTGTAGTTGATGGCAGTACTGTTGGTTTCTTTCGCACCAATGATGCTATTTTATCTTTCGCAGAAGAAAATGCCTTTCCTGCAAGATTCTCAACGAAATCTTCGATTTTGCTGGTTCCCTTATCACGGATAGCTTCAATGGCTTTCATTGATAATTGTTTAGCTAGCGGTGCCACCTTGGGAGCCACTCTTGTAAATAACCCCGCAATGGTACTGCCGAGACCATCTCCGTACCACGCTCTATAAACAGGCAATCGTAAGATCACCACGTAGACGCTTACGGGTTTATCATGGTTGTAGTGTATAATAATCTTGTTATAAAACTAGTAGTTTTTCAATTAGTGAATTGCGTAGTCAATTCCAATGAAAACGCCTTGATTTTAATCGCTAGCGTCCATAGGATTTTCATCATAACCATGGGCGTCTCTGTGATTTTCAACTAATTCAGCAATAAGTTCTCGATATACATTAATCTCCATTATACCGCCGGTAAATAATCGTCTGCAGATATCAGCTGCTTCATTAATTATTTCAACGGAATTGTTTCCAGCTCGCTTCCTCCCGATGAGAACCTCTAACCGTGATATATCACTGAGAATATTACCAGGACATGTCACGGTTGCGTTGAAATCTAAAGGATTTTTAATTGAATATCCTTTTCCGCTTGTTTTCTTAGAACCGGTTTCTGCTTTTATGTCTATTTGTTCCGGGATTGGATCCTCCATATAAGGTTGTGGTTGTGGACCGCCTTTAACCACAGCTAGAAAGTTATTATAACCAGGGTGCTGCAACGCTGAGATTTTATCGCCGCCATATTTCGCTAAATATAATTTTGATGCCCAAGTGTCTCTGTTTCTTATAAAATCTTTAAATTTGTCTTTTAATAAATTCTCTCTTATACCCTTTGGAAAATTGTTTCTTTCAAAATTAGCTAATTCGGAATCCGTATGGTTTCCTCTAATTTCATTTAATGCTGCGGCTGTGAATATACTTTCAGGTGAATAGTCTCTTTCTGCAGCTGCACCGTGTTGTTCTTCTTCGCGTTCTTATATTTCGCGCTGAGTTTGTATATCACTGGATAGCTGTTGTATCTCCGCGCGTGTTTGTCCGGTCTCTACTGCTATCTTTTCAAGCACACCAAGAACAGGCACTTCTCGTCGCTTGCCTTCCTCAGGAATATCCCCAAATATTGCTCGTTCTGTAGCAGTTTTCACATCTTTGGTCGCACTTGTTATCGGAGTAAACAGTTGTTCACTTGAACCAGAAAAGTCAGTCTGCGCTTGTTGTCGTTGTTGAAGTTTCTCGCGAAGTCTGTCTCGAACCGGTATAAACTTTTTAATTGCTGCTCGCCGCTCTCGGGCTAATCTAGTTGTAAGCGATTCACCTACCATATATTGTTTGTGAACTGAGTTTTCAAATGTGAACTATCACAATTAAAAGCTGAGTTATTAAATAATGTATCAGCAAGCTAACGTATTCATCTCCGACAAGGTTAAACTGTACGACGCTATCCGCGAGTGTTTCAGAAATAACATAGCTGTGCCTCGTCAATATCAGTTATAAAATCAATTACGTTCTCGCCTTTAATTTCTGATGCCTTCTCATTAAAATCCTTTAACACTTCATAGCATCGTTGATCATCTATGCTAGGAGCAGCTAAATACAACTTATCCCACTTCATACATCTCATTATTAAATTGAGCAACAATTGCGTCTTGCCGGATCCAGATGGCCCGATTATAATTGCGCGGATAGAGTTTGGTAGCGCTGCATGATGTTTAACTGGTTCTCTTGTTTTAGTTGCTAAATAATCAATTATATTCATATCTCTATACATAAATTATGGATCTATATTGTGTGAAGTGTTAAACGCGTACTGGCACAAATGATGTGACGACGATTTCAACTATCAATAACAGATCTGCACTTACTGGTAGATGTGCAACACGTGGTATAAAAAAAAATTAGATTTGTTTCCATGAAATCCGGAGATGTTTTAAAAAAAACGAGGAGGTGATATCGCAGCCAAGTTAGCAAAACTCCCTGGAACGCCGTGGGCAAAGTATCCAGGAGAAAAGCACCTTCCAGGATATTGCTATTGTGGCCCAGGAACACGATTAGATATTTGACTTGATGATCAAAATCAGCCCCGATCCGGCGAGTATCCAATAAACGCCATTGATAGGGCGTGTCATGCTCATGATGTTGCTTCTAAAAGCAGCAATCTGCAAAATAGGCATCTCGCGGATGTGAAATTAATTCATGCGTTAAATGCTATTCCTGATAAATCTTTCAAAGAAAAATTGGCTTCGTGGTTGGTAAAATCAGCTATGAAAGGCAAATTGATGATGGGCGCTGGTAACTAATAATATGGAATCTATTTATTATTCTCCAAAAGGATACTGGAGGGGTAACGCTGCAATCAATAAACTCGCCAACGCCGCAAAAGTGAAAGAGGCCACTGCGGCTAATTGGTTATCCAAACAGGCTATATGGCAAATTTATCCTAAACAAATCAATTTCTCGCATTTTGATGTTACCGGAACCAATGAAGTTCATAAAGCTGATTTATTGTTTTTACCACATGACAACGGTTAATAATACGCGCTAACCGTAGTTGACGTTGCGAGTCGATACAAACAAGCAGAACCGCTGAAAACAAAATCATCACCTGAAGTTGCTTCTGTATTTGAAAGGATTTATCGACGAGGCCCTCTACACTTGCCAAATATGTTACAAGTTTATCCTGGCAAGTAATTTCAGGGTGTGGCTGCATCTACAATGAAACATCACAATGTCACCATCAGACGGGGGCATACTGCGTTACATCGCTATCAGGCAATTGTAGAACGATTTAATCGGACTCTTGCTGAGCAGTTATTTGGATATCAATACGCAAAAGAATTCATCCAAGAAAAGCGATCCCGTGAATGGGTCAAAAGGTTACCAGGGGTAGATGCAGCGCTAAATAACGAGATTACCAGAGCAATCAATATGAAACCTAACAACGCAATAAAAAAATATATACCACAACCGCAGCGGGATAGCGTTTCACAGCCAATTCTAAGCAATGTCACCGAGAGATATTTATATGAACCAGGAGAACTCGAAGGTAGTAAAAAAAAGGGCTACTGATCCTTTTAGGAGTGTCACCACGCATAGCATATCTACTATAACACGATCAACTGGTAGACCTCCAATCTATAAATTGGATTCAACTGCCCCTAAGCGGGGTTTTACACGCGAACAATTACAAGTGATTCCTAACGATACTCAATTGCCGCCGCATGGTCTTAACTAGCGCCGTTGCGTCTATTGCACTCAAGACAAGTCAACATCACATTGTTTCTGACGTGACCGAGACTGTTATTTTTTCTGTCTACGGTAAATTGGCGAGGATCTTTATCCGAATACTGCCAACGCATTATCCAATTGCAACTCGCGCAGTGATTATTCTGTTGTTGCTTCAAAGTGATTATTAATTCAGCATCAATGTCAAATTCTCGTTGTTTTTTTTTGTCTTGCTGTTTGTAACCGGAGAGTTTTTTTATTAATGATGCTAACATCAATATCATCCATTGTGGTGTCATCATCGAAAACAATTCTTCGAAGTTGATTTATTCGCCGTACTCTAGACACTGCAAGATAGACTACACGAAACCTGACCACTCAATGTGATTATCGACTATCCAAACAATTGTATTCGTGATGGTTAATCCCTGCGAAGAATGTATTGTTGTTACATAACCCAGTGTCCATGGCGATTTATGAGCGCGCAATGCGTCTTCGACAACACTGATATCAACCAGCACAATATCATTTAACACTAGTGTTTGTCTTTCGTTTTGTCCTGGAATTTCAACTTCAATATTTTGTCGCCGTGTATCACAGGGTCTATAACACAGCGGCACTGGGTGCGTTGGGAATTTTTTTTTAAGTGTGTCTCTGGCTATCTTTCTACTTGCCACTACAATATCATTTGGTCTACATGCTTCCCAAAATTCCTCCATGGGAGTTTCAGGAATTTTTTCTCTGATTATTTCACATTGGATTCTATCCGGTTGTAGTCTAATTAATTTCTTGACCTCGCATAATTGTTCATCAAGTGCTCTATAGTCGGTATCGATTAATTCATAATAGTCAACAAACCCTTTTAACCAATCATGTGGACCCGCGCCGACAAATGGTGGTGGTTGGCCATGATCTCCACACATTATCACCGTTGTATTCTTTTGCAGCAACCAATCAAGAAACATTTTTAA
This sequence comes from Unio delphinus, assembly GCA_029339505.1. Lineage (NCBI taxonomy): Eukaryota > Metazoa > Mollusca > Bivalvia > Unionida > Unionidae > Unio > Unio delphinus. The sequence continues at coordinate 9,490,784 of JAQISU010000162.1, forward strand.
TACATGTAACGAAACCGTACATATCTCATCCCAAATAATAACCGCAGGGATGAATTTTCACATATTCGTTCATGGGTCCATTTGTCGCCGTTGTATTGAAAAATACTATGATAAGTGCAAGCTTCGACGTTTCGTTGTTTTATCTCTCGCGCTAGTCTATGGGTCGGTGTCAGCACAATCATATTTGCCCGCGTTCAATATAATTAAATTGCTCGAGTCATTTTTTCTGACCCGCCACAGCCGTTTAAATAAACTGTTTTATATCTACTAATTGGATCTGATATCGGTGGTGCATTAGAACATTCTGATAATTTATCACCGCGTAAGTAATTACTTTTAATTTTAACGTCTGCTGATTCAGAATACTCACGCAGCATTTCTTTTTTAATTCTCCATGATCCCCAACTTTCATGCAAATTAGTAAATTCAGCAACTGCGCAACTGTACTTGCTGTTAATGTAAAATGAATCAACGGCAACCGCAGTGTCAGGAAATCTATTTATCTTTGAAAATAAATTAATAAAAGCATAACCCAGCATCAACAACCTCAAATGTGTATACGGGGATCTGTAACCGTCGCTGTAAGTAACAACTGTACCCAATTTTGTTCCATCGGACAAAAAAGCATCGTTTAAAATACTCAGTACACTCTCCATAACCAAGAAAACTCGCTGTATAACAAGCAATCATATCAACTGAAATGATATTATCACTGTCGTATTTGTTATTCAATAAACCGCCATGATTAAATTCTAAACAACTAGCCTCAATGTCTGGCAAGAATTCTACGCGTGTTGGTTTCCATGCGTTTTTGATTCTTGCAAAATGAGCTGCAACCGACGGGATTGTAAAACAGTTTGTCAATAATTGTTCGTCGTTGATAATTTCATCACTGGTGGCTTCGCCACTGGCTATTCCGTCGCCCACCGTAAAAAAACCACTAGCTGTTTTTTTTTCATTTTGTTGTGAAATGCTTCAGTGCGGTATAATTCACCGTTTGGTCTTACAAACTGATCAAACGTATCCGTGTCGTTTTTAGTGCTGCGAAGAAACTACACCGACACGGGGTCGTTTTTACTCAAATACTCAACATCATCGAATAGTTTCTCTTCAACGAGAAAACCATCCCTTTAAAATTCTTCTCGTAGGAATTCGTCAGGTATATACTTTATTGTTCTGTTCCGTGGAAATATTGTGACCGCGGACGTCCATGCGTGTTCGTTATGATCAATAATTTTGATTGGAGCTCCATTTTTGTTATATTTTGATTCGTATAAAACTTCTCCGGTTATCGTTGTAACGATTATTGGAAATCTCAGCGACGTTTCTAATTGTGCTTTATTGCTAATAGTTGCTCCGTGGTCTTTCACCGTTAATTCTCATCGAGCTATTTTGCTACGCCGTAGATCGGTAAGTTTGTTCCCTCGGAATGCATTTGTAAAATGTTCTGTTATTCGTGCTGCTACACAATTCAGCGACAAAGTTCCTGGCGACGACTGTTTCATTGGATTTAGTTTTCCTATATCGGGTTTTTCATTTAACGGATATATCCCATACACAACTGCTGTTTCAGGATATGCTCGTTCATAGTATGGTTTTTCTATTCCAGTTAACAGACCAGGCGTAGAATCACGGCTAACAACGACTGTTTTCTTGTCTTTGAGAATCGGTTCGAATTTGTCTCGTATAATCCAACCGCCTGATTTTACAGGGATAATGAATTTCACTCTAAAAAAATACTTTTTGTTGCCAAGTTGTGATAACATCATGGCTGCGTTGCTGTCGTTCATGGTGGCATCAACAACGCCATCAATTCGAAATGTTGACCAGCTATGAGATGCACCGTCGTGCTTGAATTCATTAATACAATAGCGTATTTTATGTATCAGGGCTCTATCGGTTATTGCCCGTTTTGGAACATCTTTGAGGGTTCTATCGGGATTAAATTTAACGTTTTTGTAATGCTTAATTGCTGATAATCTCTCGAATTCATCATTCATATAATTAAAACAAGTATTTAAATAGAAAAATATAGTATAATGAATCACTGCAAAGGGCTAAGTATTGGATCAACATCCCCGTGTAACAAATCATGCGGAAGCGAATTCTGTGGGTATCATTTACAAAGCGTTCAGCGAGGAAGTTTTGGCCCTACCTCATGTCTGGTTTGCCACACTGGCGTTCGTGGGAAATTACAATTATGTCTCAATTGTGGCTAAAAACGATACAGAGAACTAAAACGCTACTATGACAAACGAATAAAAAATGCAGTCATTGATCCTACCGATGACTCCGTCAGCGACAAAATCATAAAAACCCCTCAAGATTATATCCAGAGGTTTATAATTAAAGCAGATATAAATTAGACAAGTAGTATTATTATGTAAATGAGCCAAGACTTCAGACCCCATCAAGTGCTTGTTAATTTTGAAGCATCCCGTAATGGTGTTGTCAGGCATCGCAGACTAAAGAAGCCGGTTGGATGGGTAAATAATAAAGGGTATTTGCGATTTACTGTTGGGAAGAAGAAATATCTCTGTCACAGAATAGTATATCAATGTTTTTATGGATTGATCAAAGATGAATCTGTTATTGATTATATCAATAATAACAAAGCCGATAATTCTCTTTCGAATCTCCAAGCTATCAGCGTCAGAATATATCAAAAAGGGCATAAATTGGTACTTTTAAACCAGTTGGAAAGAGACCCGTAAAATCATTTGATACATCAACTAACGAGGAGAAAATATTTCTGTCGATGAATGAAGCCAGTAGATATTTTGACATTTGTGGGCCTTCAGTACAAAGAGTAGCAGAAGGAATTCAAAAATCAGCTCTGTCAAAAAAGACATCACATAATATCCAATTTTTATATATCAAGGGAGATAAATCGTACAATGATAAAGTCGCATGACGGAGTTACGTCCCTTAAAGTCCAATTAATATTACGATTAATTAATCCTTTTACGATGAAAACTAATAAAATACACGCTGTTATCTAACAGCTGTATTCTTTTGTTTAGTGTTTTATTCAAATATTTTATCTCATTTAAATGTTATGAAACAGCATTAGTAAGTAATTCAAGGAAATAAAATAGCACACCCTGTGGATTGACGCTGCTGTATTAGTCACCTTATATACCATATGAAAGATATTAAGCTTGGGGCTTTCAAAAGCCAATCCGACTGATTAAAACTAACCAACGCCTTTAACCCGAGAGTGTGGTTGTCTTTTGTCAATCATGCAACCGTGTTAATTTAATTGGGTTGCTTTTGATTGGTTGGATTCGCCGTAGAAAATCCGCCCTGTCGTTTCATGTTTGTGCTGTCTTGTGCCGCCCCACAGCATAGCATCATTACATCACAAATTTCATCATCGTTTCACTTAATATAATCGATCCTTAATTAAGTTAATTAAGTTAATTAAGTTAATTAAGTATATGTTATGCCTAAAATCTACCACAACACTCGAGTGGAGATATACGGCATTGTACTGTCCATTAATTAAGTTAATTAAGTATATGTTATGCCTAAAATCTGCCACAACACTCGAGTGGAGATATACGGCATTGTACTGTCCATTAATTAAGTATATAATTGTATATCCAATATTGTATATAATTGTACATATAAAACAAAACGGGTAAAAAATGACCCCAAATATTTTTAATAATTAGAGGTAAAATATATTATATTATATTTTTATGACAATGGATATTAGCGATGTAAATGCTATAATTGCTGAAATTTCAAATTTGAAAAAATCGCGGAATAGTATTATCTGAAGATCTCGACTGCGACAGGATTACCTCGGAATATGAAGACATTGAGTATCAGTCTAGTAAGAGTCGTTATGTTTTACCTAAGATGTACAGGCTCGTGGAAGGAATTCAAAGGTCTATCAATGCTTGTTTGTACGGTAACGACATTAATGCATTTATAACGCTATTTAGCACCGTTGAAGCAATACGTCAAAGGCTCGGCCAAGAGTATCAAAAACGAACTGAAATTAGTTCTAAGGTTCGTGATCTTAAACAAATATTAAACGAGAAAAAAACGTATCCTAACCACGTGAACTTTACTATAAAAATAGGTTTTCAGTAAAAATAGATTTTGATTGGTTGGATTGGCCGTAGAAAATCCGCCCGTCGTTTCATGTTCGTGCTGTCTTGTGCCGCCCCACATCATTACATCATTACATCACAAATTCCATCATCGTTTCACTTAAAATAATCCATCCTTAATTAAGTTAATTAAGTTAATTAAGTATATGTTATGCCTAAAATCTGCCACAACACTCGAGTGGAGATATACGGCATTGTACTGTCCATTAATTAAGTTAATTAAGTATATGCTATGCCTAAAATCTGCCACAACACTCGAGTGGAGATATACGGCATTGTACTGTCCATTAATTAAGTATATAATTGTATATCCAATATTGTATATAATTGTATATATAAAACAAAACGGGTAAAAAATGACCCCAAATATTTTTAATAATTAGAGGTAAAATATATTATATTTTTATGAAAATGGATATTAGCTATGTAAATGCTATAATTGCTGAAATTTCGAATTTGAAAAATCGCGGACTAGTATTATCTGAAGATCTCGACTGCGACAGGTTTACCTCAGAATATGAAGACATTGAGTATCAGTCTAGTAAGGGTCGTTATGTTTTACTTAAGATGTACAGGCTCGTGAAAGGAATTCAAAAGTCTATCAATGCTTGTTTGTACGGTAACGACATTAATGCATTTATAACGCTATTTAGCACCGTTGAAGCAATACGTCAAAGGCTCGGCCAAGAGTATCGAAAACGAACTGAAAATAGTTCTAAAGTTCGTGATCTTAAACAAATATTAAACGAGAAAAAAAAACCGTATTCTAACCACGTGAGCGTTACTATAAAAATAGGTTTTCAGTAAATATTTTTAGCTTTTTTGGTAACACTTTATACACTTGTTATATAGGATTTTCTCCTGAAAGAATTCTCATTAGTTTGGGTTGGCTCATGCAGTTATACGCGTACTGGATGATCTGGTCGTGGTATCAAGTAATAACCGCGACGCCTCCATTTTCAAGTAGTTGTTGTTGTTGCCACGAGGTTAACAAAAATCGTTCATCGCCGCTCTCAGATATTACAATTTTGAAACCCCCAGCGATGTTATTTCTGAAACATTCGCGGATAGCATCGTACAGTTTAACTTTGTCGGAGATGGATACTCTAGCTTGATGGTACATTATTTGATAACTCGGCCTTTGATTGTGATATAGTCTTCACGTGGAAATACCCTCCGGGTTTCACATTTAAAAACTAAGTTTACAAACAATATATGGTACGTGAATCGCTTATAACTAGATTAGCCCGAGAGGGGCTAGCAGCAATTAAAAAGTTTATACCAGTTCGAGACAAACTTAGCGAGAAACTTCAACAACGACAACAAATGCAAACTGACTTTTCTGTGTGAACAACTGTTTACTCCGATAACAAGTACAACCAAAGATGTGAAAAAATTAACTGAAGCAGCGATATACGGAGATATTCCTGAAAAAGAACGAGCAAAGAAGGCGCCGCTGCTTGATACGCTTGAAAAGATAGCAGCATAGACCGAACACACACGCGCAGGGATACAACAGATGTCCAGTGATATAAAAACCCAACACGAGTATGAACGATTAGCTGATATTGATGATTCTACACCTGATCCACAACCTGTTGATGTCACCCCAAGAGGTGTTCCATTTATAGACAAACTCACCGAAGGAGCTATTACACAAATCAAACAATTTCAATTAATAAAACCCGAACATTATAAGTTTTTGGTAATTTTGTCGCCCAAAGCTTTCATTCCAGAAAGGGAATTTAAAAGACGAGTATAAAAACAGTAAAATAAACCGAGATGAATGGGCTGATTGGTTGTATAAAACAAATAAGGGGATTGGCCGTTTAAATAAAAGAGAATATATATAATTTAGAAATGGAATTGAGGAGTATGATAAAACTGGTACAACTAAAAAAGTTACTGCTAGCGGATATTCGATTGGAAATCCTTTGGATTTCAACGCAACCGTGACATGTCCTGTTAATATTCTCAGTGATATATCACGGTTAGAAGTACTTATGGGTGGAAGTGAGCCGGAAACAACTCCGTCGAGATAATTAATGAAGTAGCTGATATCTGTAGACGATTATTTGCCGGCGGTATCATGGGCATTGATGTATATCGAGAACTCATTGCTAAATTAGTTGAAAATCACAGAGATGCCCATGGTTATGATGAAAATCCTATGGTTTTAGAGATTGATCGAAAGCGATTACTCAAAGAGTTTTCAATGGCGGCTGCGCAATTCACTAATTGAAAACACTAGTGTTTTATAACAAGATGATTATACAATACAATCATGATAAACCCGTAAGCGTCTACGTGGTGAACTCACGATTGCCTTTTTATAGAGCATATTACAGAGACGGTTTCGGCAATACCATCGCGGGTTTATTTACAAGAATTGCCCCAAAAGTGGCGCCGCTAGCTAAACAATTATCAATGAAGGCCATTGATGTTATTCGTGATAAGGGAATCAGCGCTGTTGGAAATCTTGCCAGAAGGGCATTTTCTGCCGCGAAAGATAAAATAACATTTTTGGTGCGAAAGAAACAAACAGCGAGGAAATCGGTGGTGAAACCACCAGTGCTGCCATCAACTACAGTGATGCCTGCAAAAATGAGCAAAGCAATAAATAGCGTAGTGGAAGAAAAACTAGCGTCCTTGGCTGCTTCGGTGACTCCGTCATCCGTGGCTGCGCCGCTGGCGAACAGTAACCAAGATGATATCGCAAACATGATAGCTGGAAGTGGTTTGAAACGGAAACGAAAACGACGATGATTACAAAGAGTTTCACAATTTAAAACACTGATGTTAATAATAATAATGTTCAAGAAAAAAATCGCTGATCCTGCGTTAGATATGGAAGCCCAAGTACGCAAGGACGTTTCTGTCCGCGATTATCAATTTTATTCCTATCATGCAATACAAGCAGATATTTGATCGCGAATTGAACTTCAAGTCCATGATACCAGCAAATACTTTCTACCCGCTGAAGCGTTTCTCGAAGTAGAAGGATAACTTGTACGACTTACTGATACTCCTGCTGTACCCGCACCATATCCAGATGGTACCAAAGTCGGTTTAGTCAATAATGGTATCATGGCGGTATTTGAATCCGCAAAATATCTCATTGACGGAAAAGAGATTGAGACTATAGAACGTGATGTTGATGTGGCTACAACAATAATTGGGTTAGCAAGATATTCTGACAATTATACAAGATCAGCAGGCCCGTCTATGATGTTTGCAAAAGATAATAAAAACACTGCTGGACACACTCAATTTATTGTACGACGACCAAATGATCTTGCTGGTCCTCCCGCCCCTGTTGATATCGAGGATATGATTATAAATACTGATATCCAGTACAATCTAGGAGCTGCAACACGAATAGCAATGTTGGCAGGACAGCGTAGATCGTTTTCATTGCATCATATATTTGGATTCTGCAGAAATGTACGAAAAGTTATTTATGGAGCGAAGCATACAGTAGTACTCGTGCGAAAGGGCAGTGACGATGATGAAATCTGGAGAATTCCAGCGGACCCTGCAAATCCAGACGCTGGGAAAGTCATTTTAACTAAATTCGTCTTGCGGACGCCAGTAATGACCCCATCAATTACCATAGAACAGCGACTAGTATCATTTATGGATGCGGGTGACAAATTATTGCTAAGTTGGCTAACAACAACAACAGATGTTAAGCAATCAAATATCAATGGTACATTTACATGAAAGTTGGCATCACAACAAGGTGTTTCAGCTCCACGTCATATATTTATCGCGTTGCAGGATATGACAAGAGTGAATTCACAATTGCACAGTCATATGATATTTGATCAATTAGGAGTTACTGAGGTCTCGTTGAGAATAAATGGTCAGCAGGAACCATCCGAAGACATACAACTTAATTTCGGTCAAAACCATATTGCGCGCGTGTACCATCGTATGCTGTCATATATGGGCCGTGATCAAAATGTTGATGCTGGTTTGCAAATATCGCAATATGATTTTAAGAACTTGTATCCGATCTACTACTTTTGGCTGGAACATCTTGATTTAACAAGGCAATTCGACGTTGATATACACTTCAGCGCCAATGTCCTTCGTGGCGCTATTGCTAATTATAGATCGGTTGGTGTCATTCTCAGTGATAAATCAATGCTACTTGAAGGCGTTGGCGGGCGAATGAGACTTTTTGATGCACCAGTGGAAAATATGTAAACGATTCACAATTAGATCAATTGAAAGCATAAATAGTTTTACAATAAAAATGCCATATAGTGTTGTTAGTGTCAAACTGACTGATGGTCAGGTCAAGAAATTGCGATCAAAATCCGCTAAAGAATGTGGAACAACAATAACGTTAAAACCAGCGTAGATATCCGGCGGTACACATAAAATAGCATTGACGGATCGTCAAATAAAACATTTCAATGATGCGCAACAGAAGAAGCGAGGGGTTCAAATTGTATTTTCAAAGGCTGCAGTTGCCAACATGATAAAATCAGGCGATATATTTCCATTGTTAGCTGAAATACCAGCATTGTTTTCAGCGGCTGCCTCAGCGGTGGCGAAAGCGGCTGCGTTGGGGGCCGTTGGTACCGCGGCAGGGAAGGCACTAAAAAAGGCAACTGGAAAGGGTTATGAAAAAAAGGGAAATGGTCTATGACTACCAGGAACCCCGTATTCATGGTACAGCGGAAAGGGTCTTAGAATACCAGGAACGGTTTATTAGTTGAAAGTCCAATTCTTCCCATGTCCAATTTTTATTTAATTGATGCTGCTAAAAACTAGCGATACAAAAACTTCAGAGGGTTTTTTATGAAAAATCAGTTGTCGAGAAAACCTAAACGCGTTGAAACCGGTATCATCAATCTTAATAACAATAACGGATCGGGAACTCACTGGGTTGCATACGCGATCGATCCGCGTGGGATTGTCTTTTTTGATTCATATGGGTTAGCTCCGCCAAGCGAGTTTATGCGGTATATAAATTCTTCGATGAAACTCAAAGAGTTTCCGATTTTTTATTCCACGCTGCCAACACAACAATTAAATGATCCACCGATATGCGGCCGTGAAGTATTAAATGTCCTCGCGGAGATTTCATCGTCACAGAAACCACCTCATCTGGTTGTAAATGAATACACGAGTGGGAAATTACAAGGTAATTTTTGAGAATCAATAAATTGAAAATACAAGTTGCGCTAACAATAATGATTGATATTTGGGGAAAACCTCTGTCAAAACCAACCGCGAAAACATCTGCGGGTTCTATCGAGGATGTAAAAAAAATAATTGAAGATGAAATCGCTATGACGTTAAATTTAACAAGTGTTGACCCGAACGAAATAGTTGTATTTCAAGATCGCCAGGGTAAATTGAAAACCAGTAATAATCCGCGGATGACATTTTGATACATCACCGCGACGCCGCTGAAAACTCTATTGCGCTGTATTCCAGCGGCGGACGACTTAAATCAGGCGCACTTGTGTCTAAGATCACTGACGAGATTGCCGCCCACGGCCGTGATCTGGATGATTGTATACGAGGTTATAATACTTTTCGCAAAAATGTCGTACATAAATTCTTTGGAACCCCGCTTTTGGTTGGCATGACTCTCGCTGAAATTAAAAACCTTCTATCTCCATTCTTTTTTAACAAGTAGGCTTGGAGGATGATGAATGAAAATGAAATCAAGGCAAATTATCTCGATATGTACAATGATATTCTTAAACTAAAAACTCTCGATGAAATTAGAACCCTTCTGATTTTATTCTTTTTAAACAAGGAGGCGGGGAGGATAATGACGGCTGCCGAAATCAATACAAATTATCTCGATATTAACACGGATATTTCTAAACCAATAGAAAATCTTGAAAAGGTACAAAACCCACTAACGACGTCGTTGGTAAGTTTTTTGGAACCCCGCTTGTGGCAGGCATAACTCTCGCTGAAATTAGCGAGTTTGTTGGCAAGCATACTCACAATACCTACGTCGCTGATAATTATTTTGGTGTCCCCGCTACATCTACGATGACTCTCAAAGATATTAATATGTTTATGGTGAGACAAACAACACTTAGTACCATCGTGGATAAATTTTTGGGGAGAACACCTGTGCCTGGAACCACATCTCTCGACAGGCCCGACCCTCGCTGAAGTTAAAACAGCTATTGACGAACAAAAGTTCACCAGCGGAATTGTTAATAAGTTCTTTGAGGACAGTAAACCCCAAATTATCACGACAAAATTTTCTAACATCGACTGGCATATTAAAAACCAAGCACGGCATGGAATCGAAACCCTTCTGACTTCATTCTTTTTTAGCGAGAGGGATGGGAGGATGATGGTTTCTAACGAAATCAAAGCAAATTATCTCGATAATTACAAGGATATTTTTAGAAGAAAAGAAGATTTTAAAAAAGTAAAGATTCCGCATCCAGACATAGGCGTTAAAAATATCGTGTGTACGATCGATCATGGAACCATGGATTGTACAAGAGACGTTTATACTACATTGACCATCGGTCTCTGGGGAGGGGGCGAGGTGTCTTCAGGCCAAAGTGGACCGATGGTATTTTCAGGCTAACGTGGATCTCTATCCATCAATTTAATATGATCGCGGATGGTAAATCTACTCTGGTGGCACCGCGACATTAATTATGAAGGGTCGCGGACAAGACTTTAATGTCGTCGCAATTGATATATCCACCATTAGATCAAGAATAACCTGGTGTTTAGAATTTTTAGATTATTTTCCGGGCTGAAGCTACCATACCTACGACATCCCAACCCATCTACCCACCTAACACCGCCCTGGCCCCTTAACGATGGCGAATAATTGAAAACACTAGCAGGTTTAAAATAGTAATGACATCGATGAAATCAATTGAACCGATAATATACCCAGAGGTATCACAATCGCATCGATATCGATATGATACCGTGAAAGACTTTTCCGTGAAGTTGAAATCACTTTCTAAGCGCTATCGTGAATAAATAAAAAAATATCGCCGCAATATAACAATCATCGACATCACCGTGTACTCGGTGTCCAGTGTCATGGCCAGCGCCGGGGTTATTTTGTCGACGGTGACCATGATGGCTCTGATTGCAATTCCAGTCGCTGTCTCCGCGGCAACAACAATCGCGGCAGTCGCCACCGCGATAACTAAAAAATTATCATCGTGTTTTCAGAAAAAACTCAGCGATTATACAGCTCGTTACCGGGTGGTATTTGACGCGTACTCGAAATTATCCGAGTTGATCTCGCTGTCGATAGATAATTCGTTCATATCCGATGTTGAATTTTCCACGATGATCCAGTTGTATAACTCCGCGATGTTGAAATTGGAAATTGAAGACAAGCATGATATCAATAACATCAACAAACCCACAATTTAGTGTGAACTTCCCTTCTCCGATTGCAGTGCACGAGATCACGCTGATAAAATTACGAGTATATCATAGCTGGCCCAATATCAGATCGGTTGCATTTGACGGTCAGCAACCGAATAACGCACTGGTATTCTCGTATAAGAATAAACCCGATGGCAGTCCCAGACTGGAACGTTATTTCGTTACCAACTTTGTCGTACCAAATTGAGCAAATCGATGCTGAAATTCAGCGTAGAATAAAATCAATCACGGGAAAAGACTCAAAAATAGCTATTAAACTTCAGGAACCGACGCTCTCGTCGTCGATCGAAATAAGCACAGAGGGATACATTGTAGATATCTATAACAGCTGGTTAAGAACAGTGTTAGGATGGCCTGTAAAGCCACCCGGAGCCACCGCAGACTTAACCACGGACGTACAATCATATCATTAAATCAATCCCATGGATCGAGATAATATATCTGATATTAAAATGATAAAACTCGCCGATAGATTCATATTTACCAACAAAAACACGTTGCAATGGGATTTTATCATTAAAAGAACAGCTGACTCATCTGTTACTATTTCATTTACGCTAACTGATATCACTGGTTATTTTAATGAAATTAATCGATTACATGAAAGAAAACTAGAACAACTACGGCAACCAAAATCGCGAAAACACTTTGAAATATTAAATCAGCTTGTATCTGACATGGAATATATCAATGAACTAATTATTCAAACAATAACCAATGACAACAGCGACAATAAACAACGATTCCTAACCGGTTACAGTATCACAGAAGCCGATCTGCGTAATTTCAAGTTCCCCGGATACAACGCGGAGGAACTAAAATAATCTGTTAGGACTGTTATCTAGGTATTACAAGTACAAGATTCAACTATCCTCAAGTATAATAATGACCCAGATGGAGGCGGTAGGCATATTGCCACGCATAATGTAAATATTTCATCGGTGATTGCGCTCAATTTAGTATGTGATGCTATCGAAGGAAGCTATCAAATAAAACTCGAGCAATCAATTCAAGCTCAGCAGGGATATATTCTCCATTCGTTTGCACCAACAGCTCTTCCAGGATTCCTAATTATTGAAAACCCAATTAATACCCCGTCTACATTGCAGCAGCAGAGAGGGTGAATCCTACAACTTTTTTTGTTTTTATTTTTGATTATACCCCTCCAAATAACACTAGACCCTTCTCGCGAAATAACTAGAAAAAAAAAATGACAGTGATTGTTGTCTGAAAACATTCGCGTTTTCGTTGATGACGCAACGTCTTTGTCACTCACCCTCTCTGCTGCTAAGGTTTACGGTGATTTTAACCGAATATTTGATCAAGTCCTTACTACGACGAAAATCCCCTTAGGATGAAAGTCTTTACGACGAAAATCCTTTCAGGATGAAAGTCCTTAGGACTTTACAAACAGACTAATCGCTAACACCTCCTCTTGTAAATCAATCAGATTATTAGACTGGTCAGTGAGTTTGAAATTAATTAAGGGACTCAATTATTCAAAACCCTGGAGGAGCTGTTGGTGCAAATGAATACAAAATATATCCCTGCTGAGCTTGATTTGATCGATTTAAATTTATTTGATAACTTCCTTCGATCACATCACACACTAAATTGAGCGCAATCACCGATGAAATATTCACATTGAACGGAGCAATATGCCTGCCACCACCATCTGGGTCATTATTGTGTTTGAGGATTTGTATCTCCGGTGATGATGTTTTTTTCCATGCATCATGAATTATTTTAAAACCAACATCGATGGCATCACTGAGAAGTTTTTTTAGCTCTGGTACGTTATATCCTGGTAGTTTGAATGTGGGGATATCCTTCACGGGAATTTTATATTGTTTTGCAAATTCTGTTCTCGTTATAGGATTACTGTCACCTAATACCACTTGAATGATTCGCAAATGAAATGTTTCCATATCGTCGATAATTTTGTTGCATGTTTCTACGCCGCTGATAAATTCAGCTCGGGTAAGAGAGCCGGATTTAAGAGATATTAACAACAGCGAAAAATCATTATTCATTGCTGTGAAATTTTTAATGATTTCAGGTTCGTCAACAAAATTATGTCCCCCTATTCTCTCCCCTGGCTTCTTGATACCAAAAAAATCTATAGTAATCTCGTGATCTTCATAACTCCTTATTGGATTATCAGGTGCTATCACGTCGGTGACATAATCAGTTTTTTGTGGTTCTGGTAAATCAACGGGTTTTTCCCGGGGTGGGATTTCAGGCCATCCCAGTACGGTTCTAATAGAACTCTGATAGATATCTACGACGTATCCTTCTGTGCTTATTTCAATGGCAGATGATAGTGTCGGCACATGAACTGTTATAGCTATTTTTGACTCTACTCCAGTAATCGATTTTATTCTACGCGCGAATTCATCATTGATTTGTTCAATTTGATATGATCCGGTTGGTATGGAAACAACATTCCAGTCTGGGGTACCGTCGGGTTTATTCTTATTTGCAAATACCAGGGAATTATTGGGTTGTTGACCACCAAATGATTTTGACCTAATATTTGGCCAACTGTGGTATACTCGTAATTTTGCTAGCGCTATCTCCTTCACTGGGACCGGAGAGGGGAAATTCACACTGAATTCTGGATTCGTTGAGGTTATTGAGATCATGCTTGTTTGTACTGGGTTCGTGTTCTCCACTATTTGTTGAAGTAATTCCATCTGTGTTGTCATTGTTATTATACTCATGTTTTTGTACTTCTAATTTTGACATCGCAGAATCATATATATCTACCATCGCTGAAAACTCACTCTCTGATATAATTGTATCATCGAGCGATGACGATATCAATGAGGATAATTGCGAGTATGCAGTAGACACAACATGAAATTGAATTATGTAGTCTTGTAGTTTCCGTTGGCTGCATGAGGATATTTTTTTGTGATTATTGAAATAATTCCAGCGATTGTTGTTGCCGCAGAAATGCAAATTGGAACAGCTATCGGGGCCATCATTGTCACCGAAGACAGTATAATACCTGCTCCGGTGATTACACCACTCACTGAATACACAGTAACATCAATTGCGGTAATTCTCCTGCGATATTTTTTAATTTTCATTGCATACTCCTCAGACAGGGTTTTGAGTCTAGTTTGATACTCTCTGACTTGATCATAGCGATATTGCGATGATGAAATCATTTTTTATTTTAACAACGCTAGCGTTTTCAATTACTATTTACTTAAATCCGCTACGAATTCCACATACCACGTTGTTGAGACCCTAACCAAATGTTTATCAGTAGATGTAATTGTAAACTTTTCAGTTGTATTCTTGTCGATGATCGTTGAAATCGTATTATTGACCCTAGATGAACTGGACGATGAAATATTAAATTGAGACAATGGTGTTACTAGTGTTAATCGATAAATACCCTTAACGGTTGCAGTGATATCTAATTTGTTGTTTGTAGGTGACCACTCAAATGATCCGTGTTGGATTGTATATACTATGTTGTTAGTTTTCTCATGAGGAATTTTTGTTTTTTCAATGACTGTTATCATCCTCGAAAAATCACCTTTGACGGCTTCGATGAAGTTTTTCGTCTCATCGATGGATTTTTTAATATCAGGGAGTTTTAGTTCAATTTTATCGAATGTAGTTCGAATAAATTTATCAATGATATTTCTACGAAATGCGGTAAACTGTTTTATGTGTTCTTCAATTCTAGATTCAAGTGTTGTTTGTACAACCACATAATTGTTTAACTCATCGTTGAGAATTTTTAATCGATCTGTAATCGTCGAAACGAGTACACCCGGTTTGAGTTTACCCTGATCGGAAAATAACGCAACGGTGTTCTCGATTGCGTTTTGTTGTTTAACTAAAATATCATCCAGAGAAATATTACTAGATTTCAATTTACCCTGGCGATCTTGAAATACAACTATTTCATTGGGTTCAACACTTTCTAAATTCAACGTCTCAGCTATTTCATCTTTAACTTTTTTTGTTATATCCTTGATAGAATCAGGGGTTGCAGTGCCATCGGGTTTGGGTTTCAAAGATCTCCCCCAAATATCAATCATGTTATTGTAAAACTCTTTCTCTCTCTAAAAAGCGATTGCTGGTGTAGTCATTTACGACAATATGAGGTGGTTTTCTAGATGCTGAAATAGCGTCAAGGACATTTCATACTTCACTGCCGCATATTGGTGGGTCATTGATTTGTTGTGTTGGTAGCGTAGAATACCAAGTCTTCATTGGAAATTGTTTTATGTAACGCATAAATTCTTTTGGTGGGGCTAATCCATATGAATCAAAATAGACAATCCCACGTGGATCAATAGCGTATGCAACCCAGTGAGTTCCAGGTCCGGTGCTGTTATCGAGATTAATAATACCTGTTTCAGTTTTGTTTGGTTGATGTGGTAATTGATCTTTCATAAAAACACCTCTGACATTTTTAATCACTAGTTTTTTAGCAGCATCCATTAAATCAAAATTGGACATTGGAACCATCGAAGATTTGGGAACCATAGGTTCGGAAATCGAAGATTTCTGAATTAATAAACCGTTCCTGGTAGTCTCAGGCCTGATCCGTGAACGGATCTCCCGCTGTACCATGAATACGGGGTTCCTGGTAGTCTTAGACCCTTTCCGCTGTACCACGAATACGGGGTTCCTGGTAGTCTTAGACCCAATCCGTGAACGGATCGTCCCATTTTTTTATATCCTTGTCCAGCTGCCTTTTTCAACGCCATTCCTGCTGCAGTACCGCTGGGGCTGCTGCTGCAATCAATGCTGGTATTGCAGCTAACAATGGAAATATACCACCTGATTTTATCATATTTTTAATAGCAGCCGCAGAAAGAGTAATCTGAACCCCTTTTTTATCCTTGAAAGCATCATTGAAATGTTTCACCTGACGAGTTGTCAGCGATAGTTTATTTGCACCACCAGTCATTTGATTAGGTTTCAACGTGATTGTGGTTCCACATTTTTTAGCCGATTCTGATTGCAATTTTCTGATTTGACCAGGAGTTAACGCAACACTAATAACACTATATGACATTATACATAATAGATTGATTCTAATTCAATGAAAAATCGAGAAAAATCAATCAAAGATTTACTACTGGGGCATCTACCACTCTCATTCGTCCACCAACACCTTCGAGTAGCATTGATTTATCACTGAGAATGACAGCAACCGCTCTATAATCAGCAATAGTACCACGAGTCACATTAGCTCTAAAGTGTATATCAACAACTGACTGTCTTGTCAAATCGAGATGTTCCAGTGAGAAGTAATAGATCGGATACAGATTTTTAAAATCATATTGTGATATTTGCAAACCAGTATCGACATTTTGGTCGCGTGCCATAAATGACAACAGACGATGATAAACTCGTGCAATATGATTTTCTGTGTAATTAAGTTGTATATCCTCGGATGGTTCCTGCTGGCCGTTTATTGTCAGTGAGACGTCTTTCACACCTAATTGATCAAATATCATATGGCTTCGTTCTTGATTATTAACTCGTGTGTTATCCTGTAACGCAATAAATATATGACGTGGCGCAGAAACGCCTTGATTTGATGCTAGGTTCCAAGTGAATAACCCGTTGATATTTGATTGCTTCACATCTGTACTCACGGTTAGCCAACTCAACAACGACTTTCCTCCTTGATCCATAAATGATAGTAATCGTCCTTCTGCGGTGATTGCTGGAGTCAACACTGGCATCCACAATGATATTTTTGTTAAATCGACTCTACCGGCATCAGCATTGGCGGCTGCAGCATTTGCTGGAATCCTCCACATTGCATCATTATCATCACTTTTTCGTACAAGCGATACTGTATGCTTCGCCCCGTAGATAACTTTTCTGACGTTTCTACAGAATCCAAATATGTGATGCAGTGGAATCGCGCATGAAAATGATTTACGCTCTCTTTGCAACATTGAGTTTCGTGTTGCAGCTCCTAGATTGAAATTAGCATCGTTGTTTATAATCATATTCTCGACATCAGAATCACTATTATCACGTTTTTTTGGTCGTCTTACAACAAATGGATTTCCACCAGCGGTATTCTTAGCATCTTTTGCAAACATCATAGAAGGTCCTGCTGATCTTGTATAATCATCAGAATATCTCGCTAACCCGATTATTGTTGTGGCCACATCAACATCACGATCTATGGACTCAATTTCTTTTCCATCAATTAGATATCTAGCACTCTCAAATAGCGCCATAATACCATTATTGACAAAACCGACTTGAGTACCAGCTGGATACGGTGCTGGTACAGCAGTAGTATCAGCAGCTGTTACAATTTCTCCTTCTACTTCAATAAATGCTTCACAGGGTAAAAAAGTATTTACTGGTATCATGGACTTGAAGATCAATTCTTGCTCGACTATTTGAGTCTATGGGATGATAGGCGTAATATTGATAATCGCGTACAGAATCATTCTTGGGGACTGGGGCATCTATATCAAATGCTGGATCAGGTGACCTTTTGAACATTTTATTCTATTTATCAGAGTCTAAATCGTGAAATCCTACGGATTTTCATCGTAAACGATTTTTCCATTTTCATCGTCGTAGTTTTTTAAAGCCACTTCCTGCTATCATGTTTGCAATATTGCTTTGGTCCCCTTGATTTACCATCGACGCTAGTTTTTCATCTACTGCGTTATTTATAATTTTACTAACACTTGCAGGCATTTCTTCTGTAAACGGTAACGGTTTCTTTTTTCGTCTCACTAATGATGTTATTTTATCCTTCGCAGTTGAAAACGCTTTCCCGGCAAGATCTCCAACAGTACTAATACCCTTATCACGAATAACATCAATGGCTTTCATTGATAACTGTTTAGCTAACGGCATCACTTTTGGGGCCATTCTTGAAAAGAATCCTAAAATGGTATTGCCGAGGCCATCTCCATAGTATGCTTTATAAACTGGAAACCGTGAATTAACTACATAGACGGGGGTTGGTTTATCATGATTGTAATGGATGATCATTATTATAAAAACAATAGTGTTTTCAATTGTTATTTAATCACTATGATACCCATTTGCTAACTCGTCAATGAAATCTCGATATGTTTTGATATCCATGATAC
Source organism: Unio delphinus (assembly GCA_029339505.1). Classification (NCBI taxonomy): domain Eukaryota; kingdom Metazoa; phylum Mollusca; class Bivalvia; order Unionida; family Unionidae; genus Unio; species Unio delphinus. Next base: position 9,509,433 of record JAQISU010000162.1, read on the forward strand.
CGCCGGTAAATAACCGTCTACAGATATCAGCTGCTTCATTAATTATTTCTGGAGAGTTATTTCCAGCTCGGAATCCTCCTACAAGAACATCTAATCGTGATATATCATTGATAACACTATCAGGACATGTGTTTCCAATTCTTGGATTTTGCAGTCCACTTCCGCTATAACCAGCTGCTTCATCTAGTTTTTCTAAATTCGTTTCTTGTAAATAATCATCATTAGGGTCTTCTTGTTTTTTTTGTCTCCGTGTTGGTGTTTGACGTCGTTCTTCTAAATCATCATCATTAGGGTCTTCTTGTTTTTTTTGTCTCCGTGTTGGTGTTTGACGTCGTTCTTCTAAATCATCATCATCATCAGGTGGTAGTTGTTGTTTTTTTTTGTCTTCTTGTTTGTCTACGTGTTGGTGTTTGACGTTTTAGTTCTTGCCGTTCTTCAATTTCTCGTTGTCGCTCTTCTATTTGTTCTCTTTTATAATTACTAATTCCCTTTTTGAATTTCTTGTATCCTATCTCATCCTTATTCAAACGACCAATCCCTTTATTTAGTTTATACAAATAATCGAACCAATCATTACTTGATATTCTATCATTTTTATACTCGTCCTTTAAAAAATCTTTTTTTGAATTATAGCTTTGAGCAGCAAAATTACCAAAGGCTTGATAATCCTTTGATTTCAATAAAATAGGTTTTTTTTTAATATTTTAGCATGATCAGTAAATTTATTCAACAGAGAAACAGTCGTTTTTTTCGGAACAGTTTTTTCAGTTTGTTCAGTTTTCGCTGCTAGGTTTTCAAGTTCACCAATAACAGATTTTCCCGTCTCGGGACCATCTCCCAGTAAAGCACGCTCTACCCCTTTCGTTGCTGTGGTTACTGGTTTAAACAACTCTTCAGACCCCAGAGCAAAATCAGTTTGTAAACTCTGTCGTTGTTGCAGTTTATTCCTGACAGAGTCTCGAATTGGTATAAATGTCTTAATTGCATCTAGTCGCTCACGAGCCAATCGGGTTGTTAATGCTTCATTGACCATTATTTGAAATCAGAAACCATTTTTCAATTGTAAAACAATTTTTCCCATCGATGATTCCATTCTTAACGGTCCAATTTTCTATTGCTGTGAAATATTTTTATTTTTTATCCATTGATTTTGCCTGTTTTTGGTGCCATTTTGGTGGTTTTCAGTTGAAAATCTCAAAGAGATTTTACAGTCAAGTAGTCGATTTTACATGGGATTTTCCATAAGGAAAAGCTGTTAAAACTCATTTTTAATGATTTTTAGCCATTTTTCATCAATTTTTGCCTGTTTTCAGTGATGTTTCGTCATTTTTCATCGATTTTCATCAAAAAACCTCGTAGGGTCAAGTAGTCGATTTCCATAGAGAAAAGTTCTTAAAAGTTAGGATTCTATTTTATTTTCGCAGTGTGAAATATTTTCACTGATTCAATCAAAAAATGACAAAAAAAAGGAAAATCTCAAGGAGATTTTACTGTCTGACAAAATCTTTTGAGGGTCGGTCAATCAAAATAGTTCATTTTCTTGAATTAACGCTCGTAAGTTTCTATTTTTAGAATTAACTTCCTTTTTCAATTCATATTCGTTACCCAATTCTTTTCGTATTCCTTCCACGATAGTATATAACGGAACAAACACATCTACTTCACTGGAAAATGCAAGAGAGTCTCGAATAGAATTTTGAATTTTTTTGATGAGTGCATATTTCTTTGGTAACATATACTTGTTAGTGCTAACTCCGTATTCTATATCCTGAAAATCCGACTTGATTTGATCAGTATTTAACCCATCTGACAATTTAATATTCTGATTTTTCAATTTTGCAATTTCAACTATGATGCTATTCATAATTTCAGAATTCATATAGAATAATACATATTTCTAATTCATTTTTCAAAAATAAATGAGCCGTCAATATTTTTAAAATTCAGTCTGTATATATAAATATCTTTTTTAAAAATTCAGTCTGTATATATAAATATCTTTTTTAAAAATTCAGTCTGTATATATAAATATCTTTTTTAAAATTAATTATGTATATATAAATATCTTTTTTAAAATTAATTCTGTATATATAAATATCTTTTTTAAAATTAATTCTGTATATATAAATATATTTTTTAAAATTAATTCTGTATATATAAATATCTTTTTAAAATTAATTCTGTATATATAACTATATTTTTTAAAATTAATTCGGTATATATAAATATATTTTTTAAAATAATTCTGTATATACAAATATCTTTTTTAAAAATTCAGTCTGTATATATAAATATATTTTTTAAAATTAATTCTGTATATATAAATATATTTTTTAAAATTAATTCTGTATATATAAATATATTTTTTAAAATTAATTCTGTATATATAAATATATTTTTAAAAATTAATTCTGTATATATAAATATCTTTTTTAAAAATTCAGTCTGTATATATAAATATAAATGCAGACAAAAATAAATATCAACCATGATGAGCGGTTATCAGTCATTTGACCCCCTTGATATAGGCCGCTGTGGTTCTATTTGCATTCATTGGGTCCCTTATTAGGCCTTTGTGTCTTTCATAGGGTCCTTTGTTAGAGCATTTTTCTGTTTCTGTTTTATATCAGAATGTTTTTTTTTTTGTTTTTGCTCTTTGAGATATTACCCTATGACCGTTTCTTTTAGCCTATAATTCATTCTGGGGTTACCCAATGTGCATCCACGAACCTTGTTTTGGCCGGTAATTTATTTTGAACACCATACGGGGCTACCCAAATGTGATGGAGAGCTAATTACATCCATGGATGTTATTTATTTTAGGGCATTTATGTGTTTATATTCAACATGCAACCCATGAAATCAAATTCATGGTTGCGTAAGTTGTCAAAAACCGACAACCCACCGCTACCGTAAATTTGATAGCATGGGTTTGCATGTTATGTGAATGCACACAGAGTGGTTGCCCTACCTCCCCTCAATTAAATAGAAAAAAAAACACATCCACCGTTTCACCATCAGACAATTTGTCTGCTATGGGGCGCGAACATGTGAAGAATAATTGTCTGGGTTTACAAGCCAAACACGATACCGTTAGACCACTGTTCACGTCCATAAAGAATAACGTTTTTTAACATATATATGTTGTAAATATTCATATAGTATATAAAGGGACTTAATACAGCAATCCGCATGGTATGCTATTTTATTTTCTTGAATTACTTATTAATAGTGTTTCATAGTATTTAAATGAGACAGCATATTTGACTTAAACACTAAAACAAAGAATATAATTGTTTGAAAAGATTTCTTTTCTTACAAAACAATGCCCAGCCGCTGAATCGCAATAACCCATAAAACAAGTTAACACAATCTAAGGGAGAAAGTATATAAAGGTAACTTAATACAGCAATCCACAGGGTGTTATTTTATTTTCTTAAATTACTTTTTAATGGTGTTTCACGGTATTTAAATGAGACAGATTATTTGACTTAAACACTAAAAAAAAAAGAAAATATTTCTTTTCTTATAAAACAATACCCAGCCGCTAAATCACAATGATAACTCCCTTGGTTATATCCATTGGTTATATTTAAGAGTTGTCACCCTTGGTGTTATAGACATACGAAAATCGAATTTTTTGATAATACCATCACGGGATGCTTCATAATTAACAAGAACGGGTGAGGTCTGAATTCTTGGTTCATTTGTATAATAACTCTATTTTTCTAATTCATTGTTTGGTTTAATTATAAGTCTCTGTATATAATCTTGAGGAGTCTTTATGATTTTGTCATCGTTGGGGTCAATGACAGTATTTTTTATTCTTTTATCATAATAGCGTTTTAGTTCCCTGTATCGTTTGCCGCCACACCTAAGACATAATTGCGACCTTCCCCTAACCCCAACCCCACATCGAATACAGGGTAACGGACCAAGGCTTCCACGACGAAAGCTTTGCATATGATACCAACAGAATTCATTTCTGCATGATTTGTTACACGATGTCACTGATCCAATCATAAGCCATTTGCAATGATTCATTATACTTAAATCTTTCATTTAAATACTTGTTTTAATTATAGTATGGAGGAGTTCGAGAGATTATCGAAAATTAAGCCCTGGAAAAGTGTTCAATTCAATCTTGATAGAGTTTCTGATACACCAAAGAATAAAATTCTTGATAGAACCTTGATTAGTAAAATCTGAGACTGTTTTAATGAATTCAAGCGTGATGGGGCAGCTCATTGTTGGTCAACATTTCGAATTGATGGTGTTGTTGACGCTACCATGAATGATGAAAAAGCAGCAGTGATAATCTCACGTCTTGGGGAAGAAAGAAATTTTTTTCGAATAAAATTCCTTATCCGTGATAATGGAAAATGGATCATTAGGGACAAATACAAGCCTATTCTTAAGGACAAAAAAACTGTCACTGTGACTCAGGATTCAAAACCAGGAATTTTGACTGGACTTGATAAACCCTACTACGAAAGATCTTATCCTGTCACAGCAGTTGTTTACGGGATATATCCGCTCAATGACAAACCTGATATTGCAAAACTAGCACCCATGAAATATTCGACAGGGCTCAATTGTGTAGCAGCACGAATAATGGAACACTTCACAAATGCGTCCCGGGAAAATAAACTAACTGATCTAAGACGAAAAAAAATAACCGAATGGGAACTGACAGTGAAACAGCATGGGGCAACAATTCAAGATATAGCCAAATTAGAAACATCATTGAGATTTTCAATATCGGTAAGGACAATCACCGGTGAAGTATTATACGAATCGAAATATAATAAAAATGGAACCCCAATACAGATTATTGATCATAACGAACACGCGTGGTCATCGGCAGTAACAATATTCCCACGGGATAGAACATTAAAATATCTATCCCAAACTCTGCTTGGAACCGAAGAGTTTTTTTCAGAGCAGATATTATTTGATGCTATTTACCATTTGAGTAAAAAAGATCCTGTCTCAGTGTGGCTATTTCATAGTACTTCAGACGAAGAATGTAGATTTGATCAGTTTGTAAGGCCCAACGGAGAATTGTACCGTACTGAAGAGCTGCATAATCAAATGAAACAACTAGCTAGTGAGTTTTCTCCCCAGAGTTCTCTGGGGGAAGACAACGATCAATTATTAGCAAACTGTTTACACTTCCATCAGTTGTAGCACATTTTGCTAGGAAGAAAAACGCGTGGAAACCAACACGAAGTGAGTTCTTATCAGAGGTCAAATTGTCTTGTCTTGAATACGGCCATGGAGGATTATGGAATACAAAATACACCGCTGATACCGTTATTTCAGTTGATATGATTGCGTGTTATCCAGGAAGTTTTCTTGGGTATGGAGAGTGTGAGAAATATTTCAAACGATTTGGACACCCTACACACGAAATGACCCGTGTTGCTATTAATGGACCACTGCCACATTTCGATTTAACCGGATTCGCTTGTGTAGTATCATTTGAAATGGCTGAAGGACTTCATCCGTGTAGTTATCTTTGGATTGGTAAACACATGTCTGAAAAACACTGGATGCCAATAGTGTTATTACGGTATATGCTTGATTGTAAGATGTTAAAATCATTAATTGTCAGTGAAGCAATTATATCCTATCGAGCACAGAAATCAGTCTGGTTACCACAACCTGATCTAGAAAAAATAATTAGCGAAGAGCGAAAACTGTTTCCAAATTTCAGTGAACAACAAATCATGGATTGGTCCCAACAGTTATTTGAAATCAGAAACAATGAAGCAAAAGACCTTGGACGAAGAATAATCGGTAAATTTACCCAAGGTGGCAAAGATGATAATACGAGTTATTCTTCACGATTGATTATAGATAATGCTGAATACGATTTTGTAATCACGGATTTAACGAATAGTGGCCTATATGTCAATCGTAAGGACGCATTTATGTCCGATGGAACCAAATTGGGTACAATTGTTACTTACACTGACGGATACAATCTGCAGTACACACATTTGAGAGCTTCTATGCTTGGTTATGCTTCTATTAATTTATTTTCAATGATCAATAGATTTCCTACCACCGCAGTTAGAGTTGCTACTGACTCATTTTACATAAATAGCAAAATGGCTGATTTTAAGGCTACTGGCAACGAGAATTGGGGTTCATGGAGAATTAAGAAAGAAATGCTTCATGATTATATTCCATCAGCAGATGTTACCATTGAAAGTAATTACTTAGAAAGCAATCAGTGTTCAGAATTTTCTAGTGCACCACCGATTTCTGATCCAATATGCCTGTATAAAACAGTTTATTTAAACGGTTGTGGCGGGTCAGGAAAAACAACCCGGGTAATTGAGTTATTTCGTTTTTCCAATCCAAACATGATTGTGCCAACACCAACTCATAGACTTGCAAGAGAAATGATACAGAGAGGGGTAAATGCTTGCACTTATCACAGCTTTTTCCGATGGAAGGGAGATAAATGGACTCCTGAGCGCATGGGAGAGAAATTTATTCCTGAATTCATCATGTGGGATGAAATAGACACAGTGTCCGAAGATGTCTTAAAAATATTTCTTGAGTGGTTGTTATTAAAAAATACAAAAGTCGTCATGTGCGGTGATCACGGGCAACCACCACCATTTGTCGGTGCATCCCCCATTGAATGGCTAAAGGGTTTTGTAGACTATTATGAAGAAATTGATACCGATCATAGATCACTTGATAATGAATTAAAAGAATTTAAGAAACTAATTAGATTACAACCGGATGAAATCCAGTGTGAAATAGCCCGTGAAATAATTTCGGAAACTCCCATGAATGAGTTTTGGGAAGCGTGGAGACCAAATTATTTAATCATTGCAAGTAGAAAAATAGTCAGGGACACACTTCAGATGAAGTTATTTGAATTGCATAAACAAAAATTTGCAACGCTTCCAGTGCCCCTCTGTTATAGGCCATCGGATACACGAAAACAGAACATCGAAGTTGATATTCCAGGCCTGACAGAGTCAGGGCGTGAAAAGAAGATTCTCGTATTAAATGATATTGTGCTGGTTGATATCAATGTCGTTGAAGATGCATTGCATGCTAATAAATCCCCATGGACGCTAGGTTATGCAGCAACAATACACTCTTCACAGGGATTGACTATATCGGATACAATTGTTTGGATGGTAGATAATCGCATAGAATGGTCGAATTTAGTCTATCTCGCAGTGTCTAGAGTACGAAAAATAAATCAACTTCGAAGAATTGTCTTCGATGATGAAATCATTGGTGGCGATGATGAAATCATTGGCGATGATAATGATATTATTGATAAACAACTCTCCGGTTACAAACAACAAGACAAAAAAAAACAACGAGAATTTGATATTGATGCTGAATTAATAATCACTTTGAAGCAACAACAAAATAATCACTGCGCAAGTTGCAATTGTATAATGCGTTGGCAGTATTCGGATAAAAATCCTCGCCAATTCACCGTTGACAGAAAAAATAACAATCTCGGTCATGTCAGAAATAATGTGATGTTGACTTGTCTTGAGTGCAATAGACGCAAGGGTGCTAGTTAAGCCCATGCGGTGGTAATTGAGCATCCTCAGGTATCACTTGTAATTGTTGTCTAGTAAAACCCCGTTGAGGGGCAGTTGAATTCAGTTTATTGATTGGAGGTCTACCCGTAGATCGTGTTATACTAGATATCTTGTGTGCAGTAACACTCCAAATAGGATCAGTAGCCCTTTTTGTGCCACCCTCAAGCTCTCCTGGTTCGTATAAGTACCTCACAATGACATTACTACCAAGAATTGGTTGGGAAACGCTAAAATCTTTTTGAATTTCAATTTCAGGTATTGACTTCTTTTTAATCGCATTGATAGGTTTCATGTTGATAGTTCTAGTAATCTCGTTATTCAGTGCAGTAATCACAGCTGGTAACCTTTTAACCCATTCACGGGATCTTTTTTCTTGGATGAATTCTTTTGCATATTGATATCCAAATAACCGCTCAGCAAGGGTTTTATTAAACCGTTCTACAATTGCCTGATCACGATGTAGCGCAGTATGTCCTCGTCTGATAGTGACTTTATGATTTTTCATTGTAGATAACACTACACCCTGAAATTCTTTGCCGGGATCAATTTGTAATAGATTTAGCCAGTGCAGAGGACTCCTTCGATAAATCCTTTCAAATGCAGAAGCCACTTCAGTGGATGATTTTGTTTTTAACGGTTCTGCTTCTTTGTATCGACTTGCAATATCAACTACGGTTAATGCGTATTTGTAACCACGATCATGTGGCAGAAATAATAGATCAGCCTGATGAACTTCATTGGGTCCGGTCACATCAAAATGCGAGAAATTGATTTGTTTAGGCGGTGGTAGATAAATTTGCCATAGTGCCTGTTTGGATAACCAATGAGCCGCAGTGGTTTTTTCACTTTTGCAGCACTAGCGAGTTTATGGACTGCTGATTTACCCCTCCAGTATCCTCTTGGGGAATAATAAATAGATTCCATGTTGTTATTAATTACCAGCACCTAACATCAATTTACTTTTCATAGCCGATTTTATCAAAAAGGAAGCCAATTTTTCTTTGAAAGATTTATCAGAAATAGCATTTAACGCATGAATTAATTTCACATCTGCTAGATGCCTGTGCTGCAGATTACTGCTTTTATAAGATACATCATGAAGGTGACAGGCCTTATCAATAGCGTTTATTGGTTCCTCACCGGGTCGGGGCTGATTTTGATCATTGAGTCTGATATCAAGTCTTGTTCCCGGTCCACAGTAGCTATATCCTGGAAGGTGCTTTTCTCCAGGGTATTTTGCCCATGGGGTTCCAGGGAGTTTAGTTAGCTTTGCTGCGATATCACCTCCTCGTTTTTGTTAAAGGTTCCTTGAGTTCCTTGGGTTTAGAAACAAATCTAAATTTCTTTGTACTACATTGTACGCATTTACCAGAAAGCGCTGATCGGTTATTTTTAGTTGTAATCGTCGTCAAGTCATCTGTGCCAGTACGTTTTTTACACTTCACACAATATAGATCCATAATTTATATATAACGGCATGAATATAATTGATTATTCAGCTACCCGACGACGGGAACCTATTAAGCATCATGAAATGTTGCCGAATTCAATTAGAATGATTATAATCGGACCATCTGGAAGCGGAAAGACACAACTGCTACTTAATTTGATAACGAGATGAATGAAATGGAACAAATTGTATTTAATAGCCCCGAGTGTAGACGATCAGCGATGCTATGAAGTGCTAAAGGATTTTAACGAGAAAGCAAAAGAATTTCAAATCGATGAAGATTTTATTGAGTTTATTACTGATATAGAGGAAGCCCCGAGCATTGATGCTATTGATGGAAGTATTAACAATTTAGTGGTATACGATGATATCATGTTAGATAATCAAAAAAATCCTGCTAGAATATTTTCCCGAGGCAGGCATAAAAACACTGATGTGATCTATGTCACTCAACGATACACTCAGATACCAAAAGTGATCAGAGATAACTGCAATGTGTTGTGTGTATTTAACGGCGTTGATACTCATACGCTACGAAATATTCATCAGACCTGGTGCAGTGGTGATATGAATCATAATCAATTTAGAAATTTCTTTAGTCACGCTCAGTCAAAACCACACGGTTTTGTGACAATAAATTTAGCAGACCCTAGGACACGATATCGTATCGGACTTGATCAAATATTCGGTTAAAATCACCGTAAACCTTAGCAGCAGAGAGGGTGAGTGACAACGACGTTGCGTCATCAACGAAAACGCGAATGTTTTCAGACAACAATCACTGTCATTTTTTTTTCTAGTTATTTCGCGAGAAGGGTCTAGTGTTATTTGGAGGGGTATAATCAAAATTAAAAACAAAAAATGTTGTAGGATTCACCCTCTCTGCTGCTATTGCGATGCCATAATAATTCGCTAACGAGAATTAATTTCCGACTCACTGACCAGTCCAATAATCTAATTGACCTACAAGATGAGGTGTTTGCGATTAGTTTATTTGTAAGGTCCTAAGGACTTCCATCATAAATGTTTTTCGTCCTCGAAAGAGATATCGTATCGGACTTGATCAAATATATTGGTTGAAATCGTAAAACCCCTTGTGAAAAATCATTTATGATTTTTGTTAACCTGTAGCAGCAGGGGGGGGGGGGGCATGACAACACCGCTGCGACCCCGATGATGGAAAAATCGTTAAGCCTCCGTTTGCCAAATGGAGACTTATTTTTTTGGGTTAAAACATGAAATTCGCAGGAAGGCTCTTTTTTCCGTTTTGAGGTTTCAATCAATTTTGTCTGAAAAGTTGTAAGGTTCGTTCCCCCCCCCCTGCTGCTCACGATATAATATAAAAAATACGAAATCCGTTGACATGGCAGCGTGTTACTCCGGAAGTTTTCTCGGGTGTGGTGAATGCATTGAATACTTTGAACGATTTAGGCATCCAACACACGAAATGACCAGAGTTGCGATTAATGGACCTTTACCAGATTTTAATCTGACGGGGTTTTCCAAGGTAACATCGTTTAAATTCCGCGATGGTCTTCACTCGATATTTTACGTCTGGACGGGAAAACATCTATCTACGAAAAAACTGGCCTCAGATAATATTATGGCGATTCTTGTTAGATAAAAAGAAATACTGATATCGTTAACTGTTTCCACCGCGACTATATCATATCGGGTGCAGACTGATGTTTAGCTACCAACTCCGGAACAATGTGACGACTGGGATATGAGTAAACAACTAGAACGACAAGCAAAAGATCTAGAAAGAAAAAAATTGGAAAATTTACCTTGGGTGGATCGTTCGAACATAAACGGTATTGTACCCGATTGGTCTTGGATGATGCTGAATTGGATTTTGTAATCTCGGATACAACAAAACATGATATACTTACCTCGAGAAGAACAGCCTATTTATCCAACAAGAAAAAAACTTGGCACTATTTTTGAATATCACGATGGAGAATCAAGGCAGTCTACTCATTTAACATATTCGATGTTCGGTTATATAACGATAAATGTATTCAAGAACATAAACAGATTTTCTGACATCGCAGTTAGAGTAGCGACTGATTAATTCTATTTCGATAGAAAGTACCGAATAAACGTAGAGGAGTTTACTATGTATGAAGGTGATTGGGGAATAAAACATGAGACGTTACATGAATACGAGTGGGCTAATATCCCCATCGAGGATAATTACCGTGCAGATACCAACAATGAAGTATGATGGTATCCATCTGTGTACGATCCAATAACCAGACATAAAATGTATATTTGAACGGTCCAGGATGATGTGGTAAGACAGCCAGAGTAATAGATTTATGTGGGAATAACACTAATATGGATATGTTGACTCCATCTCATCGACTTGCCCGAGAAATGACACCCTGGGGAGTTTCTTTCCATATAATCTTACAATTTGGACTCCCGAGCGAATGGGAACGCAGTGTAGTACTGGGAAAATCATATGGGATGAAATAGATATTAATAATAATAATAATAATAATAATATTATTATTATTAATAATAATAATAATAATAATAATAATAATAATAATAATAATAATAATAATAATAATAATAATATTTATGAGGACTTTGTATAGCGCCTATCTTACGAAGCTCTAAGCGCTTTACACCATGAATAATAATGATATGACTACACTACAGAACAACAAATGACAAAAAAAAAAATGGAATTGGAAAACATTTAAAAAATGCTGAAAGCATATAAGATGCAAAACATGATTAGGTCGCTAAGTTTGTCTCTGCAGTCGAAATAGGTGAGTCTTAAGAGCACTCTTAAAAGGGTCCACTGTATATTTGTGTTTAATTTCAATGGGCAATTCGTTCCGCGTCGCCGGGCCCTGGTGTGCAAGCAGCAAACGTTGTCCATATGACTTTGTTTTCACCTTGGGAACAATGAGTATACAATTATCAGAAGAAGAGCGTAAGGATCTAGCTGGTGTATACACCTAGGTGAGGCTGGATAGGTATGTTGGACTGGAGTCTGTCATTGAAACATAGCACAGAAAACAAATTTTGTGTTTGATTCTGTATCGAATTGATAGCCGATGTAGGGTACAGAGCAGTGTGGTCTGATCGAGGTACTCTAAAGAATATCCGTGCAGCAGTATTTTGAACTTTCTGAAGTTTCTGGAGTAAATATTGGGACGAACCAGACAGAATTGAGTTACAATAGTCCAGTATTGAAAGCACTAATAAACACACGTGTTTTAGTGGCATCAAATGAAAGATATTTACGCATGGAACTAATGCATCTCAGTTCAAGATATGCAGCCTTGCATATGTCCATGAAAAGTTGATGCAATGTGAGAGTACTGTCTAGAGTAACGCCTAGGTTCCGTACTGACTGTGAGAATTTAATGTTGTTGTTGCTGATATTTATTGTCTGAAGCAATGGATGTGAATGAGAAAGTCTTTGTGTTGTGATCAGAATATCCTCAGTTTTATCATCATTCATATGCAGCTTGTTACATGTCATCCATGATCTCACATCAGAAATGCACTTCTCTACTCCATAGATGGTAACATCAACTTCCGTTGGGTGGCTATACTTGTATATCTGAGTGTCATCAGCATACAGTCGATGGGTGATGATCTAATCTATGACATTTGAGAGCGGCTGAGCATATAGAATGAAGAGAACATGTCTATGAACAGATTCCTGTGGAACACCACAACAAATGTCAGCTGGGCTGGAGTGTATTCCATTTGCAGATATAATTTGGGCCTCGTTGAGAAAGTAGGACTACAACCACTGTAAGGCTATATTCTGAATGCCAAATACATGCTGGAAACGTGAAGCAATATATCATGATCTATTTTGTCAAATGCTCCAGATAAATACTGGAGAGTGAGGACTGTAATCTTTCCACTATCCAAAGCAGAGAGAATGTCACTAAATACTGTCAGAAGAGTAGTTTACGTTTCCATACTGTGGCAAGGGCGATATGCAGAGCACATTGCTTAAAAGACTGTTTCAATTCAAATGAGATACAAGTTGAGAACGAAAACAAGATACCGTATCATTGACGTTGTTAAAAATATTCTTGGAGTGGCTGCGAAGAAAAAAAACCGCTATGATAATGTGTGGTGATTGTTACAAAATAGACCGAGTCGGGACCGGATCAGTGAAGACACGGAACGCAACTGCGTTAATAAGATGTTTATTTTATAAACGCAATTTTAAAAATCAACTCTGGCACCAATATTTTACAAAATATAAGAAAAATCTAGTTAAATAAATGTTCCTAACATGGAACTATGAATTTCAGTAACGTAATGACAAAAAAGAAGTATATGAATGAATTTACAAATATGAATATATATAAAAGGCTCGTATAACGAGATAGATGCAAATATGAAAAGATAATGCGTCGTCAATATGACGAGACTAGAATGAAGATATTAAAAAATTAATACGTCGTCCATATGACGAGACATGTGCAATCGTGAACCCTAAGTTCTGAAGTTCTCGTTCATGGAACGAGATTTGTGTTGAATGAAATTATGCAGGTGTGGTTCATATAACGAGACTGCAAAGAAGATATTAAATAAATAACACGTCGTCCATATGACGAGACATCTGCAATTGTGAAACCTAAATTCTGAAGTTCTCGTTGTTGGAACGAGATTAGTGTAGAATGACATTATGCTGGTGTGGTTCATATAACGAGACTGCAAAGAAGATATTAAATAAATAACACGTCGTCCATATGACGAGACATATGCAGTTGTGAACCCTAAATTCTGAAGTTCTCGTTCATGAAACGAGATTTGTGTAGAATGAAATTATGCAGGTGTCGTTCATATAACGAGACTGCAGAGAAGATATTAAATAAATAGTGCGTCGTCCATTTGACGAGACTGGAATGAATAAATGTAAACTACTTGCTGAGGTATTTTGCTACTAGCCTGGCGTCCGTTCGACGTCGGGAAGTACATCCGGTTACACAGACTCAAACCTAACAGTTATGACCTTCACCTCACTCAATCATATATAAATACCGTATATCTATACATCTAACGCAGCATACATAAATGCAGCATACATAAATGCAGCATACGTAAGCACCATACACAGACGCCACACACGGGCATTACACGGTCAGCACAGACAAGCCCACACACGTAGTCACCACAATATGGCACCACACACGCAGTTACCACAACACTGCACCACTTCAGCACAACACGTCACCACACTTCAGCACAACACTTCAGCACAAAACTTCAGCTAAAATTAAAACAACCGAACCATGTAATACATATGACACGGTCAAGTATTCTCACACATATATGTAGCGCATGCGCGCACATGAAATAATTATCCATGTACATTTAACGTTAAGCATGCAGCGTATAATTTAACTCAAATATTTTCAGATACAAAAGAACTAATGAAACAAAATATAGTACTTCTTATAAAACGGCGCTGCCTAACCTATGTATTTATTCTATAGATTTTATAATAAATACTAAACATCTAATATGTAAAACAATGAATTATATCATAATACAAAATAGCAATGAGAACAAAGTTAAATATATTGTTACCTCTTTTAGCTGATGGATTGCTCAGTTTAGGATGGAAGTGTTTCCGACAAGATTACATTGTAATGTGATTTCTGTCTTATAATTTCGTCCTTATATACCCCTAGCTGTGACAGATATGCGCAGCTAGGTACTTTAAACTGCAGGCAATTTCGCACATACAGCATGAACTGAGTGTTCGCTCATTATGCCGAAATAACTAAAAAGCCCAGAAGAAAATAATAAACTACCCTCGGTAAGGCTGTACGAAGTAACGAAATCAAGACTAGATTTTTTGACCACATATACATATTGAACGTAGTTGTATACAATTTCGTGACAGTGATCATGGTCAGCCACCGTCATTTACTGGATTATCTCACCATTGTTCTTTGAAGAACACCGTTGACTACTACGAACATATTAACACAGATCATCGATCACTCGACGAAGAGTTAACCGAGATGAAATCCGCAATAAGATTACAATCGAATAAAATTCAATGTGACATAACACGTAGAACAATCCCTGAAACATCTATTGTGTATTTCTGGGAAGCGTGGACCCCATCCGATTTGATAATCGCGTGGAAAAAATTCCGAGATCTAATTCGGAAGAAATTATTTTATCTCCATGAAGGGAAATTTTCAACTTAGCCAGTACCGCTATGTTATAGACCTACGTATATACGAAAACAAAACATTAAAGTAGATATTTTTGGAAATTCCGACCAACAAGTACTTGTGTTAAACGATATTATTCCGGTTGTTATTGCTTTTGTCATAGATGCAATAATTGCCGATAAATCCCTATGGAATATAGGTTACGCGATGACAATACACTTGTCGCAAGGACTGATTATCACGGATGCAACTGTTTTAATCATCCATGCTTTCATCGAATGTTCAAACTGAGTTTATCTTGTAGTATCACGAGTACGAAGAATAAATCAATTTCGATGACTTTACATCGGGGAAAAACCATTGGATGAATTTCAAAGAATTTCAACAATGATATTTGTTAAAACTATGAAGAGGTAATTGAGTATCATCTGGGATAACTTGTAACTGTTCACGAGTAAATCCAGGCTGTGGTGCAGCTGGATCTAATCTATATATTACTGGTTTGTTTTTACATATGACTATGCTTAATATTTTATGTGATGTGATACTCCATATAGGATCAGTCGATCTTCTTCTACTGCCTTCAAGTTCACCACGCTCATATAAATATGTAACGGTGATATTGATAAGTAATATCGGCGAAAAAAAGTCACTCCTCTGTAAATTGATTATTTTTTATAACCACGACAACCGGTTTCATGTTTAACGTTTGAGTAATTTCATTGTTGAGTGCGGTAATTACCCCTGACAATCTCTTGACCCATTCACGATATCTTTTATCATGGTTGAACTCTTTCGCGTATTGATAATGAAACAATTTATCCGCGAGTGATCTGTTAAACCGTTCAACAATCGCCTGATAGCGATGTATCGCAGTATGTCCTCGTCGTATCTTGGTAGTATGCTGTTTCACCGTTGATGATACTTCACCCTGAAATTCCTTGCCAGGATCAACCTGGAAAAGATTTGGCCAACGAAGATTAATTTGACGATAAATTCTTTTGAACGCGGAGGCATTCCCAGATGATGATTTGGTTGATAACGGCTCAGCCTTTTTGTATCTACTAGCTACATCAACTACTTTCAATTCGTATTTTTAAACACGTTTTTTAACAGTGTCATGTGTTAGAAATAATATATCATCCTGATGAACTTCATTAGGGATAATAACTTCACACGACGCGTATTGAATCATTTTTGGCCGTGGTATTTCAATTTGCCATATCCCTTGTCGGGATAACCAATTTACCGCTGTTGCATTTTTTACTTTTTTCGGCGTTGGCGAGTATATCGATGGTTAATTTACCCTTCCAATATCCATCCGGGGAACAATACATTCATTCGATATAATTAAATACTAGCAGGAGACGCTCCGGTTCCAATTATTAATTTACCTTTCATAGCAGTTTTTATTATCCACGAAGGAAACTTTTCTTTGTAGGTTTTATCCGGAATTTAATTTAACGCGGCAATTAATTTTATATCTGCGATGTGGCATTGTTAAAGATTTTTGTTTTCATAAGCAACATCATGATTGTGACAAGCTCTATCTATGGCGTTTATCGGATATTCATCCAAGCGAGGTTGATCTTGATCATCGAGTCGGATATCGAATCGGGTTCCGGGACCACAATTACTATACCCGAGAAGATAGTTTCTCCTAAGTATTTCGCCCATGGGGTTCCTGGGAGTTTTGTTAATTTGGCTGCGATATCACCTTTTTACTGACAAATCTACATCTGTTTATACCACACTGTGAACATTTGCCAGTAATCGCATCTCTGTTATCTTTACTTGTGGTTGGAGTTGGGTCAATCGTTGATGTACGCGATTTATATTTCGCACAATATAAATCCATAATATATTTACATTATATCTAATGAAAATTACTGAGTTTTCCGCGTTGGAAAAACAAGAGCGAGTTAAACATCATCCGATGTTACCAAATTATATTAGAATGATCATCAAGATCATGGGAGCGGTTAAATGCAGCTGCTACTTCACTTGATAATGAGGTTGATGAAGTGGAATACACTATATTTGGTGTCACCGATTTTAGACGATCATCGATGCTATCAGGTTTTGAAAGACTTCAACGAGAGAGCAGCAGGTTGAACCGTAGAAGATGTTATTGAATTTGTCACCGATGTCGATGAAACACCTTCCGTTGAAGATATTGACTTCAGTGTTAACAATTTAGTTGGTTGCGATGATACGATGTTAGATAAAAAAAATCGACTAGGATATTCTCCCGGGGAAGAGACAAAAAAACCGACGTGATATATGTCAGTCAACGATACACTCAAATTTCAAAGGTGATGAGACATAACTGTATAATCCTCGTGGTCTTCAACATCAGTTGACACTCATACACTTGGAAATGTTTTCAAACTTGGTGGTGCGGTGATATGGATTATATAAAATTCAGAAATTTCTTTAGTATTCCTAAAGCAACCCCATATGGATCTATAACGATAAATTGGCCTAATCCTCGAATAAGATATCGAATCGGATTAGACAAAATATATGGCAAATTCCCCGATGACATTAAGTAACCATATATTTTATAGCATAATGGCAAATATCGGAGAAACACAAATCACTGGACTGACAAGAGAGCGATTGGCCGCGGAACAGATTCTTTCAGAGATAATCTGCATGCGAGTCAACAAGCACGAGCTGATTTTGATATTCATGCTGCGCAGTTATTTAAACCAAAAGCTACAGCTACTGAGAAGGCTGCTACCGTGTCTGGAAAAATAGCAAGGCGATCCAAACAAACAAATAATAGCTAATTGCTGCACAGGCTCCTGCCGCTGCCGTACAACCTAAACCCGAACAACAGGTTGATATTGTTGATCCTTAAAAAAAGGTATTGCTTTTATTGACCAGTTTCTTCTTGGTAAATTTGATGACATCAGTAACATGCGATTTGGAAATATATCGGATTTGATTTTGTAGTCAGAGGTTACAGTCACAAAGATAAATATTTAAAATCTGAATATGTTAAATCAACAGGTAGAGAAAATTTGTATTAATAGATATATTGTGTAACTAAACGTATAGAACGTTCTTCAAAATTGAAAATAATATATAGAGAATATTTGGATGAAATATACAAATTTGCAATAAAGCTAATCGGCCGGAATTGAATTAGCTGGAACATGAAAGCTTTTAGATGTAGAAAAAGCCGAAACTCGACTTAAAAAACCAGAGGTGAAACAACCGGAGATGGTTTTACAGGGAGCGGCCTAGTTTCCTCTCCTAATAATATTCTTGCTGATACAGCGCGATTGGAGGTTATCATCGGATGTAAACGAGCTGGAAATAATTCCCCGGAGATAATTCATGAAGCCGCTGATACACTCTAACGATTATTTCAAGGTGGTATTATGGATATTGTGATATATCGTAAATTCTTCGATGAGCTCGCGGATGGTGTTACCCTCAGCTGTTACCACAGCGACTAATTACATCCGATTAGATAAATAACATTTAAATTAAATGATCATATATCGCAGTCATAATCGACCAACTAATATTCGTGCGGTTCATTTGCGATTGCCAGTATATCAAGTATACTACGGAGATGGACTTGGTGATATCATTAAAGGGTTATTTAATAGAATCCCTTCGAAAGTCTCACCACTCATCTAAGAGTTATGGATTAAAGAAATTAGGGTTATTCGCAATAAGGGCATAAACGCGGTTGGTGATCTCTCTCGCCAGTAGCGTATTCAACACCGCCAGAGAGAAGCTTATGTCGTTAATTAGAAATCAAAAACCAACACCGGTAAAATTACCATCAACGGAACGTATGCCACCCCTGGTAAGTAATATAATTATCGGTGTGGTAAATGAAAAATTAGACACGCTGGTACAATGATCGATGATAAATCGAGACAGTGAAATATTGTAGCAAATTTAGTCAATGGTTTCGGTTTGAGACAATCAACACGACGATGATTTAAATCGACAGTTATATATTAAAATGTTTAAATCGATTTCCGATCAAGCTTTTGACATGGACGTGCCTTACAACGAAACGATTCTCGTCGCGATTATCAATTTTTTTCTTCAAATAACGCGATAGATCCCAATTCTAGATCACGAATTGAACTTCGGTTCAATGATACTTTTAAATATTTCTTACCACGTGAAGCTTACATCGAGTTGGAATGTCGACTGGTACAAAATATATTCTTGATACTCCGTACGATAATCTTCCAACTACCCCAGTCAGATTTGTCAACAGTGGTATAATGCCGTTGTTTAGTAGCGCACAATATATAATTAACTCTGACAAGATCGAATCCATCGATAACGACGTATATATCGCAACTGCATTATTGGGCTTAGCGAGATATTCTGACGATTATACACGATCTTCATGGCCATCAATGATGTTTTTATTGATATTACTGATAACGCCGATAATAATCAATTTACTATAAGACTAAAAAGAAAAAAACATAGCATTGCTGCGGTTGATGCTGATGTCGAGAGTATAATAATTAAAAATAATGATAATCTCAGTCTAAGATTTGCAATTCGTGAAACAATGTTTGAATCAAAGAGAAGATTTTCGTGTGTGATTCCATTGTCTCACATTTGGATTTTTTAGAGATGTTAGAAAATGTATCTTTGTAGCTAGTCACACAATCTGGCTTGGTAATGGTACCAACGATGGTAAAGTAATTTTATCGAAGCTTGCATTGTGAATGTCAATAATGACTCCATCGCTTGCTATATAACAGCGGTTGTTATCGTTTATGAACCAAGGTAGTAAATCATTGAGGTGTTGGTTATATGTTACAACAGCTACGACAACAAGTTCCATCACTGGTACATTTACATGGCAGGTCACGTTAACAAAAAATATCTACGCGCCCAGATATATTTGTGTTGCGTTTCAAAACAGAAACAGAATAGATGAAGCCGATAGTCATATGATATTTGATAAATTAACGGCCAGTGAGGCATCATTGAGAAGAGCAAGTAATCTGCAAGAACCAGCCAAAAATAATTTCGTCGACTATTCCAATAACCAAATAGCTCGCGTGTATCATTGCTTGTGGTCTTATATGAGGCGCGATCAAAATATTGATACCGGGTTACATATATCACAGCTGGATTTTCAAAATGTGTATCCGGTATATTAGTTTTCATTGCAACATCTTGATCTATCTAGGCACTCCATCGTCGATGTAAAATTTCAAGCCCGGGTAGAAGCACTACCTGCTGATGATTCATATAGAGCAATCGCTGTTATTCCCAGTGATAAATCACTGAGAATTAAAGGTGGTGCTCGAAAGATGAGAGTAGTTTATGCTTCAGTGGAAAACATGTAACAATTAGATCAATCTCCTATTTATATAACAAAGTCGTGCAATCAAGTTAAGGTCAATCAAAGAAAGTACAATCACGAAAGGCTGCCATGTGGGGTAAAAATAACATTATAGCGAAAAGAGATATCTACTGGTGCACCAAATACTTTATCGTTGACGAAACCTCTATCATTTCATCAAGGCGCTTAAGTCGAACACTGGAGTTCAACTTGAATGTACTCCCTTCGCGGTAAAAGCGATGATACAATTCGGTGTACTATTTCCTTTCTTCGCCGCGATTCCCGCGTTATTTGCCGCTGCTGCACCGGTGATTGCTAAAAAATCCACGTTGGGTGCACTTACCAGTGCTGCTGGTACCACCGCTTGATCCGTCGTAAAACAATTACCGGTGGGAGATATAAAAAAGGGAAAAGGGTTCAGATTACCAGGCAGTCGATACAGTCAATACGGAGCGGGATTGAGAATCCCAGGAAGCAATCGTCGATAACTCCCATGTCAAATTTTGAATTAATCGCCGTGGTAAAACGATCCTCGATACCAATTGTCAGAGGTGTTTTGATGAAGAATCAGTTACAGACTCGGCTATCAATCACAGAAACGGGTATAATTAATCTCAATGATAACACTGGACCGGGAAATCATTGGGATGCATATGCGATATACCTCAAGTAATTTTTTTACTCGCATGGGTTAGCGCCACTTAATGAATTTCTCAAATACGTCCATGGGTTAAACATCCTTGTTTGGTGTTCCACGTTCCCCACGCAGACATTAACATATCCTCCGATATGTGACCGAAAAGTCATTAATGTGCTCACCATGATCTCAACGTCTCCTAAACGTCCTCATGTCCTCGTTCACGAATACACAAGCGATAACTTTTGAAAGAGATCATAAACGTATAATTGTAGATATTTAGGGGACATCACTACAACGTGAAAAAAAAACACCGACGGGTTTCACTCAATGTTGTGAAAAAAACTTATCACTGATGTGTTATATGACCTATTACATCTCGTAGATGTATCGTCGGATAAGATAGTTGTATTTCAAGACCGCCAGGGTAAATAAAAAAACTAGTAATATTTCAATCAAATATATATTAGTTAAACTTGAAAACGCGGTTGAAAACTCCATTGCGGTACTTGATCTTCATATAGAATCAAACCCGGGCAGCTTATTGGACCATGGAACATAGACAAACATCGTTGAATAGCTAAAAACACCACGGAATGAATGTATGTATTGAATTAAAAAACATGTATTTAAAATATTGGAACTCCATTTTATAATTTCTTTGGGATTCCATCAACAATTCCGTTAAAACTCACCGATATGAAAGACGCCGTGGATAAAATAACAACGTTGCGATACGAGTATGATAATCACATTTCCGTCTACAACAGTTATATCAAAGAACATATCCATGTCAAAACCGAATTAACCAAATCTCTGGGAAAACTTATACCTGATAACCGTATAAAACTCCCCGATGTGAAAACCGCGGTATTACGGTCTGGATATAAAGATAATGTTAAACAGTTTATAGGGTTTCGTAATAACTTTAAAAAGCTCAACGAAGATTATTTTAGAAAACCAACAACGGTTCCTATAGAATTCGCTTATATTAATACACCCATCACCGCGATTAAACAAACTCATGAACCTATGAAAGATGATTTTCCAAGGATGATTAACACACTTGATAAAGTCGATATTCTCCAGACGAAAACTATCAACGCGGTATGCACGATACAACATGGATCCTTCGCTTGGACTCCACAAACTAACACACTAGATATAACCACGGAAGTGAAAGGAATCTACAGATTAACCATAGTATCCCCGTTGCAGCTTAAAATAACATTGAGGAGTTCTTCCGGGGTAAGAGACAAGGGATCAACTGAACGATTCACGATAACCACCAAGGATAACAATCAAGCTCATTTATCAATAACATGGTACGTATACTGTGTAGCCGATTTAAGTAAACACCTTAATTGAAAAAAATGACCACAGCGTTACAACACACATTACAACACCGTTATGACCAAGTCCGAGTGTTACAAACTAAACTCAAACCGCTCAGCGACGAGTATCAAAACAAAGTAAAAAAAATATCATAGAAGGATTATCACCGTTGACGTAACCTTGTACTCGGTTGGAGTTGTTATCGCTGGAACCGTTGTGATATTATCATCAGTGACAATGATCGTGCCGGTAGCTGTTCCAATTTGTATATCATCGACGACAACTATCGCGGGGAGGGGGTGATTTCAATATAACAGAAATATCATCATGTAGTCAGCGTAAAGTTCATGATTAAACGGATACATTCCAAACCGTATCAACCGCGTACTCGCAAATATCCGCGATGATATCATTTTCAGTCGACGAAACGTTAAAATCCTTTGTTGAAAAACACAAAGATAATAACTAAAAAACAACTCTAACAGAACTTCTTCAGCGGATCGTCGAGAATACAAACACGGTGAAAACAACAATGATATCGACGGTAATTATAAATCCTGAAGTCAGTATTGAATTTCCAACTCCGATTCCATCAAAGGAAATCGCTTTAAATCAATAACAAGTATATTATAGCTGGTCCAATATTAGATCAGATTCATTTGCTAGTAAACCACTCAATAACACATTTGTGTTTGTGAATAAGGATTACGCCGATGGTGAATCAGATTGGCAAACAATACAACTTCCAAAGGAAGCTTATGACATCGAATATATTAACAAGGAAATTCAACGCAGGATAAAATCTATCACTGGATATGAAGAGTCTGACATTGAGATGACCGCTCACGAACCATCGTTGTCAACCGCGGTTGAGATAAATTCTCCTGGGTACCTCGTATATATATATATATATATATATATATATATATATATATATATATATATATATATATATATATATATATATATATATATATATATATATATATATCGTCAATTATAACGATATTAGGATGGCCTGAATACTGAAGATCTACCATTGAAAAAATACCGCTGGTGGAAATCCCACCACGACGAGAAATATCACCAGTGGAAAAAAACAGCGGTAGAAAACCACCAGTGGAGCGGCCGAGTCGCCCACCGGTGGACCCTCGAGTCGAACCTAAATTAGCTGATGATACTCTATCCACAGCGGCATATCACGACGCCGAGATATCATATGAAATAAATATTAATATTAGTTACACTATTTTTTTTAAGCGAGTAATATGAGGGAACAATTTGGAAAAATGCAGATCCAATTAGAATTACTAATCATTTCGTAAAAAATAAAAAATGATTTTGATAAATATAAATATAGAAATATATAAGCAAATTATCGTCTAAGCAAAATTATTCAATCGACAAATTATCGTCTACGTGTTAAGCGAGTAGTATGAGGGAACAATTTGGAATAATGCAGATCCAATTAGAACTTCTAATGATTTCGTAAAAAATAAAAAATGATTTTGATAAATATAAATATAGAAATATATAAGCAAATTATCGCCTAAGCAAAATTATTCAATCGACAAATTATCGTCTACGTGTTAAGTAAATTTAATGATGATATAATATAATCTAATAATATCACTAGGGAACAATTTGCAAAAACATTTAATATACGCCTAGAAGACATTCCAACATTTAAACTTCCATGGTTATAATGATCCTGAGTTAAAAAATCTATCAACGATGTAATTGGAAACGGTTTCTCTGTCGTACATAATATATGGAAGATTATTTATATAACTCTGAATGATGAACTTGTCCAACAACGATATCACACATACAATAATTTCCCCGAGGGAACCGTTCGACACGTATCCCCGAGCAACGTTGTTATAACATCGATGGTCGCGATAAATCTTATGTGTGATATTGTCGTGGGGAGTTATAGCGCGGATACAACAACATCAAATCAAGCAGCTTAAGGATATATCCTAAATACGTGTTCCCCTCAAGTATCTCCTTGAAGTTTAATCGTACAAAACCCAAATAAAAAGGTGTATTTAGAGTGCAGTAACCCTTGGATTACACAAATAATCTTTAAACTCCTTGATCAGAATTTTAACTTAATCAATTTATCAAATGAAAAACTACAAATTACCTTTGATGTACGATATTAAGATTTTCATCTTAGATTTCCGTGTTAGATTTTCATCGCGAGGTAAAGTCTTTCAGGTTCAACAATTAAAAACTACAACGATGTTGTCAATAATGTACCAATACGCGCGAGTATTTATCCATGATCGAAAAGGACTCAACTCCAAGATTAAAAAAATCATTCGCGGAGACAGTCGTGGGAAAGTTTGAACTAGTCATTGCGGAATACGGTAATGAATATTTTCTGCTGAAGGAACATCAACTACAACTACTGCAACGTCACCACATAATAATAATTTAATGTAACCGCGACCAGATAAAAAACTATGCTCACTTGTCTATTTGTGTTGATCGCCTCACAGACATTTTATCATCGGGGTCGCAATGATATCTTCCTGACTAAAATTTGAAAAATAGATTAAAACAAATTAGAAACACCAAGCAAACACAACGATAAATTTATGAGTACTGAACATCATTATTACCATGGTTTCCAATTGTGATTTTCGTTGTAGTTACTTTGCTTATAACTTCCGTCATGGTTTTTTTTGTAAAATGTTTCCAGTGTGATATATATAAGAACCCCAACTTATTTAACTCCCGTCGATGAAAAAAAAATAATAGCATTGCATGGTGTTAAACGACCTGTCGAAGTCGCCAACGAATACAAAATAGGATCATCAGGGTTGTATACAATATGGTCCAAGGAACCAATCTCCGAGAGTAAACGAAAATTCCAAGAAGAGATCGCCGAGTTAAAAAAATGAGATAGTCACGTTAACTCGGACACGTGATCAATTACGATCCGCCATTGAGAAAAAACAACGTATGAACAAGAAATGTTTGTGTTCAAACAAACCAACGATATGTATATGACAACAATGTAACAGAAATGCACAATGTAAATATGTTACTTGAAATCGAAATTTAAGAATTAGAAAAAAACAAAGAATGATTTAGCTGTTCGTCATAAAAAAAAATTGTGTAAATAGACAAATTGCAATCAAATATAACACAAATAAAACAAACCATAACAATGGGTGTCATGGATGAAATAAAGGATTCATGTGTGTTGGCAGCACTACAGGAGAAGAATGTCAAAGATATGAATTATTTGAAGAAGCTCTTGTTACTGAGTAATGATGGGAAGTAATTCTTCTTCGATTGGCAATGAAAATGACTAACTGCATAATTAGCAACACTTATTATGCACAAAAGTGGAGTCTAATGATTGTCTGGATGCATTGATTCAAACATAAAATCAAATCATCAGCAAATTTGCGAGTCCAAAGTACAATTGGATAATTGTTTCATAGACGTTTCTTATGTATATTATGTTATCCCCTGCAAGCTGTCTTTACTCAGTCTTGACCATAACCATACACAGGGCTGTGCTACTCGTTATATTTTTCACCAACTTTCATCTAAAATTCCACAGCATAGTATACCTCCACTTGAAACAGTGCAAAGCAGCTAAAGGCAGATAAGAAAAGCGCTTCAGAAAATCTACAGAGGATCGTTTGGTGGAACACTTTGGTCGTGGATGTTGCAGGATGGACTAGTAGCTATACTGAACTGGCAATTGATGCTGTATGAGATAGTAGCAACATGGATTAATAGAAGGTTCGGATACCCAGAAATGCTAGCACGGGCAACACAGTTACTATTGGGGCCATAATGGTCGCGTAGTTAATTCCGGCGTATGCCATTTGTTGTATATATAAATAATAAAGACGCATTTCTTTATATCACTGAGATCCAACTCACTGAACTAAACAAATTTAACCCGTTCGTGTATTTACACAACTGTCCTAATATAAATATGTGGGATTGTAATATCATATAATGGTAGAACAGACGTTCCGGCATATGCCTTATGTCTCGAATCGCCTCGCTGCGATGTGAACTGCTGCCCATAGACGAAGGGACATAGTTGCACAACATATTTATTTTCATAAAATATAATGTGCAATGTCAAAAGAATACTGAAGTTAAACCCAAGTAATCGTTAATGTCACACCACAAGTAAAAACACGCAAATGTTCCTAAATGAATTCCGAATGTCAAGATTTGTCACTATCATATAACCTAAACTGCCTTTGAATGAGTTTTACATAATCCCAAGGCATTGCGGTACTCCAACATGTATATGATGACTTTCTCACTCCAATGAATTAATTGAACAAATAATTCCATAGTGGTAACACAAAACAGAAATATCTTTCTGAAGATTGCAATGTTTCTTGCCATTAAATAAAATCCTCAGACGTTGCATATTTTACATGATTACGTTATTTCAGGTACATTTGATTAAATGGTTATGGCAACACGTTGTTTGGTATAATTCTTAATTACTCTTTGTATCGGCGAGCACGAATTTGAGCCGGAGTATCTAAATATACAGTTATCACCATCGATTAAAATTAGCTTTGAGTCAGTTACACGAGTGCGAATACTGTTTTGACAACTGTCACTAATTATTTGACGTGTTGAGTTAGACTGTTAATTTGCTCCACTTCTCAGTTGTTTGTCACCACCATGACGTATTTGTTTGTAAACGCATGTAAATAATTGTGTTCGTTTTCTGCAATTGGTTAAATTTTATGTGTGTTCAGCTCTTTCAAGATTATTTTCCTTATTCTAACACGAACCTGAAAACAGCATAACAGAATATAAAAATAGGTTACGTTGAATATAACACATTAGCATATAAACATCGGTCATGTTGCAGATTTTAAATGACAGCTACATTTAAATGTAAACTAGAAAGGATATAGAATATCATTTTGGGGGTATGAGAGCAACAAATGATATTGAAATAGGCCATATTTTTAACATAGCAAATATAATATATGGACTGATGATTTTATAGGGACATACTTATTCATAAGAGCACGTAGAAACAATGTTGAAAGTAGCTGACCCCAATTGGTGTTACATCTTTATATTATTAGAGTTTGACCTTAATTGCGCCATTATATATATTGTAGGGAAATACTTAATTTTTTCTGTGTTTAATATGAGAACGGTATTATAGGGAGAAAGTGTTGACAAAGACAAAAGTGTCTCTAGGGTCAAATTATGTATGGACCTAAAAGTTTCTAGAGACTTTGGAAATGTAAGGAAAACGTTTTAATTAGTATTGATGTACGGGCAACTAAACAAACATTTTAAGATCTTATCAAAAACAAAAAAATTTTTGTGACACTTTTAACCATCCACATTTTCGGCTACAATTCATACATATATATTGCTAAGCAGCGACTGTACATTTATGACAATCCAGAATATTGCATATGCATTCCAGCACACAAGTTTTAATTACTATCCTATCATAGAATATTTACATTCGATCACCCGTATATTGATTATTATGAAACCAAAATATGGTCCGTTAGTAATGAGAAATGGTATAAAGTGTTGGAAGTGTATGGCGTCAAATAATCGAAACTGTATCGAGTTATGCAAGAATTTCACATTTTGAATAACTATCTGATATCCACCACCAATTAAATACATTCCTAAGCTCTTTGAGCAATCCCTAAACATGTACATCTACTATTCACAGAAAGGGTAAGACGTAAGAGAACATTCAAATCTCAGAAAGATTCCATCCAAAACACCATATTTCCTATGCAAAACAACACGTACATTATCCATACGTCTTTAGTCTTCCATATAATTATATATCTATTATGAGAGAAAAAGAACGAGCTAGATAATGAACAAATCCACGCAAATTTACCATCCAATATATATATATATATATATATATATATATATATATATATATCTATATATATATATATATCACTACTATGTTTGCAGTCAAGTCGTTTATAGTAATGTCTGGCACTGGGGCATGATACCGCATACATGTAGCATGATGTCCCACCCAGTTACATTATCATGGCACCAGGGCGACCAGTCCTAATACTAACCTCTTAATGTTGAGTACCAAGTCAGATAGCTGCTAGTACCATTTTTTAAAAAAAAATTCTTTGGTATGACTCGGCTGGGGATCGAACCAAAGGCTTCCCGCTCCCACGGCGGACTCTCTAACCACTAAATCACTGTACCGGTTGAAGTGTCAGGCAAAGTAAAATCTATATGTTTTGAAGTGGAAAACAGTTCGCATCAACCAACACCTCAAGATCTAATACACAATCATAAGTTTTCAGCTCTATGGAAAACTAACGATGTTCTGTAGCTCCAAAAGATTATTGTTACATTAAACTGTTGTATTGGCTAAATTTTGTCTAACAAATCCTTGTAATTTTCTTCTGGTAGCAGAAACAATAGCTTTGCTGTGAAGGTCAGCCACATCTAATCAGCAAGAACCCTCTTTTTTAACATTTGGGAAATCATTCTTCTTTAACACTGATTGACTCATCGAAAGTCAGAACCATCAAATAATTACTAACCAATAGTATTTAATATTACTGAGTAATAATGATGATTTCCATAAAGACACTTTATTATTTTTCTCGACAACATTTGATATGCCATACAATTTGATCACGAAACTCATTAGGAACTCATTAGGAACTTGTTGTTGGTAGTAGGTTTTCAAAACAAGGTATACTATATATAGCGTGCAGAATAAATTCTGAAGGAAAAACCATGGACAAATCTGGAATGAAGTACCGATCCACTTTGGAAATCGTTAATGACTATGGAAATCAAACTGGATTCATCATCGAAATCATAGTCGAAATCGGTTACATGCAAATTTAAGGACACGTTTCTAATACTGATGATGGTTATTACGACACATATAAAGAGACAGAGACGACAAAGTCAAATAACCTGCAATATCAGAATCCGTTTCTAAACTGAATTTCGATTCGATGGATATTCCGTAGATATTCTTATGCATTGTTCAACATCTGGTCAAAATGATGGCCACCTTTTTGACTTTACTTTGTCAAAGCCCTATTTCAAACTCAGCTACGTGTACTAATAGAGTACCATGAAATAGCTCGGTGTCTCAATACCAATGGTTTGGATGCCAAAACGCTTTCCACACACATTTCTCTCAATTTGTCTGCCATTTTAGCTATAAAGAAACAAATAACATTCAGAAGACATCATCATCATCAAGAATATGTGTTATTTAATCATATCGACTTACCCAAGGATACAATCATATAATTGTGTAATTTGATGATAATAGTACAATTTCGTGGATATACAGACTCTTTATTATTCATAGTCATTCCTTTTAAAGCACAAAGACACAGTGGTCCCTTTAAAGAGTTCTCCCAAGACTCACCTGTTTCGACTTCAGGGACAAACTTAGCAACCTAATCATGTTTTGTATTTTATATATTTTCAGTATGTTTTTATGTTTTCCAGTTTCATTGATTTTGTCATTTGTTGTTCTGTAGTATAGTCATATCAGTATTGATGGTGTGAAGCGCATAGATCTTTTAAAGATTAAGCGCTATACAAAGTCTTCATTATTATTATTATTATTATTATTATTATTATTATTATTATTATTATTACTATTATTATTATTATTATTATTATTATTATTATTATTATTATTATTATTATTATTATTATTATGTCAGTGCTGCTTATGAGGACGATGCAAGGACAAAACACGTTCACCATGAACGTATACTACCTCACTATTATTATATCAGTAAACTGCATATTAACAGTGTTACAATTGGCATCGAAGAAGTAGGATCAAATAATTTATTCTTGAAAGTAGCCTTCCTGGTAAAAAAACGTTTCGAATACAGATTTGATACCAATATTTCGTGTGAATGAACATATCACTCGACCAGTAATATATATCTTATAACCGTTGAGAACTCATAATTGGATGCTTTAAATGGTGATTCTTTGAAGAAAGGGAAATAATGTCTTGAAAAATGTCTTTATCGACAATATTGTAAAACCAGCCATGGTGACTTACTTACAAAATTAACTCCTTTAAACAAAATCAAAGTCCCTCCTTCGGATCGCCTAAATACCCCCATAAAATATCTGCATGCGTCTTGCGAGGGCATTACGTGGTATTCCACAGGAAGGAAGACGTGGTTACAGACTTGGAAAACCCCACGGGTCTCATAAACATTTTTGCGGTAAAGAAACGAATGTGCAAGAACTTGAAAACTAAACGTCGTCGTCGTCTTCCTGACACAAGAATGTACCCATCTACTTGTGAATGTTACAAGAAAAAAACTGATTATTTGCAACGCCACCAGAGTGATGACAATGCGCCATCTCCTATCAGTCTTAGGACTGTTAGGATTGTTTGCACATACTTAGAATATGTGCAAAACACGTCATCATTTTTCATTGTTTGAAATGACTGGGAGTTCTAATTACTCAAAGATCATATGGAAGAGTAAAAAAACAATGGTGCGAGATTTTATATACAAATGTCCCTTTGGAGAAAATATATAAGGTTGTATTAGATGGTATTGAAAATGGATATTCGGTATTAAATTATGCATTGGATAGTATGTTTGGGATATGTCATCGCACCTTTTGCATCATACAGTAAAAATCAAGGTATTTGATAGTAACTTATGTATTGGATAGAATGTTTGTGACATGTCATCACACCTTTTACATCATACAGTAAAGAAACAAGGTATTTGATTGGAACTTATGTATTGAACAGTATGTTTGGGACATGCCATCACACCTTTTGCATCATACAGCAAAGAAGCAAGGTATTTGATTGGAACTTATGTATTGGAGAGTATGTTTGTGACATATCATCACACCTTTTACATCATACCCATTCCTTATCATAACAAGTGACATTATTTAGAAACTAGCTGTTAAGATGCTAGGTATGTCGAGTAGTACATGTTTATCCACTTGTACACTTCTTGTAGATACCATTGGCAGGTTCAACCCTTTGAAACGTTTCACTCAAAAATAAAATTCCTTTCATTTTCAAATTCAACCTAATACATTCCATAACGTACCACGTATATGTGGTGTTTTGTATTATAATCACAAAGTTGGTGGTGGATTCTATGCAGAGAGTGCTGGATTGTAATTAAAACATGAGCTGAAATCAAACATCGCGTACTGAATTGTACTCATATTGTACTTTATATAGTATATCAAGTGTTACCATTACTTTTTCCGTAAACAACACGTTTTGTTTCAATATGAAAACAGCGTGTAAACGTTACCAATAAATTTCCCCGAGTCTTTATAAATTTGTTTGTCGCCATAGATTCATTCGTCCCTATAAAACAATGTCCCCATAAACATAATTGTTTCTATAATTACATGAGATAATTATCAAATTTAAGATAGGATTTCTCTTAACTATTTATAGTGGCACACATTCATATCCAAGTCTAATAATGTACTATCCATGCCGGGTTGTCATTCTGACCGCCATGTGTAGCCTATATATCGCGTGTTTAAAATGGCGTTAAAAAATTCAACAACCAACCAAATTCAGTCACTCGCAACAATTTTAACCTTGGCATCTTTACACTCGCCGTAACACTTCTGTCAGATGATAACGTTTGGCCTATAGGATTATCAATTATCTCACAAACGTTCTTCCTTAATACTAATCGAGTATGACGTTGAAAACAGAACTTGGTATATTTCGAAGAGAAGAATGGATTGATACGTTTTCTAAATGTTACAATTGATAACAAAGAAGAATCATAGAATTAAATTTTTGATTATACGCAGAATCCAATAGGATTAGTCAATACACATTGCACGCTTTGCCAATACTGGTGCTATTTATTCAAACGTTCTCCAATGGTAAGATAATATCCAGGAAAACTAACACGTTTTAAATTTTTTCAGGGAATAGAATCAGATGCAATAGCAGCTCATCATCTTAACCATAATAGCGATACTATTTCCATAGAATTACAAGGTTTTTAGGTGAAGACATCTCAGTAATGTTCCAGAGAAACTAGCATCCATCGGCAGATTTTAGTGACCCAATTCGAATTGTCAAATTTGGAATAAGCATTTAAACTGAATGTTGAACGCATTGATGATTAACATTCAATCAAATTTAAAAAGTCAAAGTGTTTATTAAGGGTCACTTTGCTCTTTCTTTATAATCGTTCCTGTGTCAGTGTTAAAACTCCAAATCAGCCAACGTTCCGACTTAATTAAATTTACTGGATATCTTAGCATGGTTTTGAAAAATTCCAATACGTATCAAATCGTCATTCTTCAATGGGAATAGTTAAAAAACGCAATTTAGAGCCTGTGAATAACGAAATAAATAATTGTCTTAATGAAAGTTTAGATGTGGTTAAGAGATATGATTTTTAACCTTGCTTTAACACTTATCCAGTCATATAGCTTCAATGTTTGCAGTGTGGCAGTTTATATTGCTATTCATCGATAGGGTATCATTCCGATGAAATGTATCATGATGTCTCGTCCAGTCACATTATCATGACACCAGGTCGACCAGTCATAACACTAACCTTTCAATGCTGAAACCTAACTGGGCAGATTTTAGTCCGTTTTTTGTAAGTCTTTGTTATGACTAAGGCCTGAGTCCGAACTCAAAATCTTTCGCAACTGACTCTACAGTCCAAAGACGGAAGTCCGGAAAAAAGAGAGGATACTCGTGATGTCACCAACAGAGGATGTGACGAGATAAGAGTAAAATACATGAAATTATAACAGGAATGAGGCGATCGGAATAGAAGAACTCAAGGAAATAGAACAATTTGGAACACGGTAGAGAGGAAGGTTATGCAATTGATTACCACTATTGATTTAGCTGATTAAATTTGTTATTTTTCTTGTCTAGGGTGGCTTGTATTGCCTTATGTCTTCTCAATAATATTCCCCATTTCTCTGTCGATATTCCAACTTTTCACTCATACCGGGCCATAACATAGAGGGAGGTTTTTCATTTGATAAAGCAGCTAAATTATAATATTTAACGGTCGTACTAAGATGGCAATGATACACAAACCCAACATTGGTCATTTTCCGGAGTAATTGAACCCTTAAAAACATGGTCATATCGGGTTCGATGTTGTTTTCGGCTGATATTTCTTATTGTCTAAAAGTTTAAATGGCATAAGATGTGGATTGCACAGAGAATATTACAGAGAGAGAGAGAGAGAGAGAGAGAGAGAGAGAGAGAGAGAGAGAGAGAGAGAGAGAGAGAGAGAGAGAGAGAGAGAGAGAGAGAGAGAGAGAGAAGAGAGAGAGAGAGAGAGAGAGAGATAGAGAGAGAGAGAGAGAGACTGTTTTTAGTTGATTTTGCGTGGTGCCTTAGTAATCAAATTAATAGAAGGAACGTCTTGATCGAAATATAAACGTAATAAGTGACACATTCAGCATATACAGCATGTGTAGCGGAAGACATCAAATGTAAGAAAACACTGCCCTTACTGCAATGCATTATCTCTCTGGGAGATGTAAAGAATCTCAAACAAATAAATTCACACTCAATGTACATACCCCACATAAACTAGATCCCTTGCCAAATGCAAACTCACACTGGTCATTGTAGGAATACACCTCACCAGGCAGTGCCAGCATAAACGTCATCCATTCATCTTCGTTGTAGAAAGCACCCACATTGAACAAGCACGTTCTGAAACACATACATGGACAGTTGACAGTGCAAATGCACACACACACACACGCACACACACAGACACACATATCTATATCCATAGATTTTGATAGGCAAACGATTCTGAGAATGTTAGTTTTCTGATTTTATAGTAGGAAAACAACAACCCTCTACAATTATTCTTGTAACAGTTTGTCAGATTCAACAAATGTTTGGAAATAAATTTGTGATATGTTATAATTTGGACTTTGCGACTATTTAACTAATTTCAAAAGATGTACAGAACGTAATAACATCACGTTTAGTTCATTTAAACAACGATATATGTTTGAAAATGCACTGAGGCCATTGAAGGGGTCACAACTTTTATCACACCCAGCACAAACTTAGCAGGTTGTAAGTTGAATTTTTTACAAGTTAATCTGTAACTTTAAAATGAATTATAACGAACACTTGGAACGCTGCTGTCTCTATGGTAGAACTAATCCTGAAAACCTAGAATAGAAATATAGAAAATGGGTGTGCTCATAAGAATAATTGAACATATGAGAAATAATGAATAACAGATTCCAGACATAAGCGCTTTTATTCGTCCCTTTCTCGTGACTGATATTTCCGAAGAAAAGATTATCAAGACACACACAATGTACGGTCTGTGTTGCAGTGTTATATATCTCTTTAGCCCAATTTCACTAATGATCATACTCAGTAATGGTCGAGATATTCTTCTATCAAAGACAAAGGTAGAACTGCTACCTATTATATGTATAGTTTGACATTTATTTTTTTTATTTTAAGTTGCAGAAATTTTGTCCACTAAACTAAAATCTGACTATTGAGAGCACTAGTCATCTCAACCCTTAGCAATCATGTCAGACCTGTACCCTGAAAGCAGACATGCAACGAATAATCCAGGCACTTAAAATGAGATGCTGCAGAACCATCCACGTCATCTCTCACATCGACCACATCGCAAATGAAGAAGTGTGTAACACGATTAGGCACAACGTAGGCCATTATGAAGACCTCCTCACCACTATCAAAAACATAACACTGATATGGTACGGCCATGTACTTAGCGCAAACAGTGTATCCGCAACATTACTTCAGGGCATCGTCTAGGGTGGCAGAAGGAGAGGTAGACAGAGAATAACGTGGACGGACAACATCAAGGAATGAACCAGGTAAAAGTTTTGCGACACAAACATAGGCACATGATTTAACAAGTGGAGGGAACTGGTCAGATGTTCAGCGGCACAGTGCCTCAACGACCACACTAGGTCAAAATACTGACGGTGATTAATAATATTGGCGTTACACTCATGACAACAATATACTGGTCTATCAATGCACTTAGGCCCAAGCATATCATTTTATATTTTGCACGTGAGATCTAGACCGTGTGAAGTAATATTAATACAGTTTATAGTTTGTTATTAGGGCTTCTATTGGTTGATATAATATAGTGGTATGTGTAGCTGTAGTCTATATTCTTTATCTGAACATTTACTCAACAGTATAGCTAGTGGTGGTGATGATTTAACCATGACATCACTGGCAAAAAGAATGCTATTTTCACAAAATTTTGTTTGGACTACTAAGCGTACGAAATGGAATTGGAATACCGGTATGTGACTATGATAATCATTAAATCAACAAAAATACCCGATAAAAGAGAAACTGATTTATCTGTCATTGACATCTCTGCGCAGTTATATCCAAGACCATTTATATATTTTTCCATACGTACCTTCTTTGCTGATTAACCCGATTGATTTTGAAAAAAGACACACATACACACACACACACATATATATATATATATATATATATATATATATATATATATATATAGGCGAAACCGCTGATTCTTTTTTAAATAAGGGATCGCCTGATTTCTGTGTCAGCGGAATACAAAGCAATGTATGCGTACTCTTGATTGTAAGGAAACGACGCAGTTATCATGAAGAAGCAAATCGTCTAATGTTTATTTCTCAAACAAAGTCATTCAATAGCTCTTGTCAGCCGCGAATTAGATTGCACAATGATTTAATTCTTCAAGAAAGATCAGCAAGAAAATATTTATACGAGACTAACCTAAATGCACATATATGATCGGTCCAAATATTACCGCCGTGGGGTACCTTCTAATATGTTAGAGAAAATAATTCGGAAATGCTATTACAACAATGAAGTGGAAGTCATCCCAAAATCCACCGCGGTTGCATTTTACATTAGTTCTGTTAAACCATTATTATGTTAGCAAGAACGATACATAAATCTGAACAAACACTCACTTGTTTGTCTAATATGTCGTCGACAAGTACAAGAACTATCGTTGCAAATACATTCAGTTGGGTAATCATTGTGGTGTTTATCAAACGTATTATTTGGATCCAAAAGTATCTCCAAAAACGTAACTGCTTCCCCGAACAAGATTTACTTTAATTATATGGCATTTCTATCGATGAAAAAGATCTTCTATGTTATGTGTTTATGTTATAGATGCACCTGATGATGGTCAATTTCATAAACAATTACATTGCTTTAGTAGTAGATGATATAAGGAAGGCCATCAAACCTACCGGAGAGTATGCTATTCTAGGTCTATCATCTTTGAGATTTAAATATTGGAATCTTAAGTGACGTTCATGAGCAAGTAAATTTGTATTTCGTATTTACAACGTCGCCGCTGCAACAACCGTTATTATGGATGTGGAGAAAATTGCCACCACCGTAACTATTATTGGCAGGTTATTTGGTTTTCTTGCTGCAGCTAAATTAATAGTACGAATTGTTACATATGGCTCCGATAAATTAACTTCTTTACAGACGCCTTGGCGTATATGCTTATCGTTCAAACGTCTCTGACAGTAGCATTACAACCAGAAAACTGCTCCGGACGACTGAAGGGGATAAATCAATTAATCTGAGTAAGTTCTGTACGTCGTTGTTTGAAAGACATTATTACGACATGGATCTTTTGTTTCTAATACCAAATGACTTTACTGGTAGTAAAAGTCCAGTAAGGTCCATGTTACTAATACCAAATGATTTTTTAGGTAGTAAAAGTCCATTAAAGTCCTTGTTGAACATAAAAAACATACATTCCAAGGACACAACCAGGTCTTCAAGCTCAATGTATTTCAACAAGAAAACACCTGAAACTATCTTTTCTTGCCAAAGCAGTTACATAAATGTAATACATAATCTAAAGTATATTCTATCAGATATCGAATATATATTTTAATCCGTAAAAACATCAGATATCGACATGTGTCAATTTGATCAATATTTAATAACCTTAAAAAACAATAGATGGATTCCTTGTTGTGGAAACAAAATATCAAAGATGCATTGAAACGTATCAGGATCGGATGAATATGTCATAGTACATTTCGAACGCTTCTAAACTTGTGAATGCTTTCAGCATTAGCCTGATGCTTCTACAATCAGCACAGTGAATTGTATAGACAACAATTGAAACCTGATTAAACTTGTTGAAAGACAAATTCTTTGTAATGTTGTTTAAGACGTCCGCAAAGAACAAACAGTATAAGCTAGCTATGAAACCAAATGATGTTATTTTGTTATTGTAGTTAATTACGTATATGTATAACCGGTCGGTTTAAGATGTGTTATATAATAGAGTGTGCTGTGCTATTGATGTTTCGTGTAAGTCGTCCAGATTCGATGTCTTTCCTCCAGGAGATGAACTTTGGCTTATATACATAACATGTGTACCGAATAGAATATATTGACCTACATAATTGGCAACAATAAGAAATCGCTCTTTCGACACTACTTTATCATATGTCACGATATTTTCTGTGCATACATACTTGTCAAGTAGCGCACGTTTGAACGATTCAACAGAGCAATTAGAGAAAACCCATGGGTTCCTGGAGTATGGTTTAGACTCTTCAAAGGAAGGGCTCGATGAAGACATAAGAAATTGATCCTCTGCCCTGCAAGCTAATGCTTCACCTTCACCATCATGGTCTGCTCCAAGACTGGAAAGAAGATTCAGGAAAAGCATCGTATAAGTTGTAGCTTTGATAAGATAAACCTGGATTGATCTGTACCGCTAGCGCATCAAGTTTCAGTCTACTCTCTATAAATGAAATATTCGACTAACGAACCTGAGTAAAATAATTTCTCACTACAACACCCATTTTACTTTATGAGAGTCTTTCACCAAAGTCATTTCACTTGTAGCCAAATGCTATAAGATCGATTCGCTGGCTTATATTATCTATTACTGAACGAGACAAATATGCAGATATGTTATGTGTAAACTTACTTGTGTCCAAGTTCGTGTGCTGCTGTTAACACAGTGAACATATAATCACGTTTCTGGATTATCGATGCTTTGTAACAGTTATCACATACCCCATCAGTGTAGGCTAAACCTGAAAGGATTAAAGGAAAATAATATCACCTATCATAAATTTGTATTAAATTTTAAAGGCTCAGATATATTAGTTGTTAAAAGTGAATAAGAAAATATCCGAATAAAAAGTAAAACAAAATACACACGCCAAGCAATTCTCGAATTATAATTTTGTTAAATGTGTTTATCGTATAATTCAATTACTATTGTAGATCACAAACTGTGAACGCATTTTTTTTTGTCGATAATGATATTTGTAGAAAGACTGGAATATATTGGGTTATTGCGAAGGATGAAGACAAAACATGTCTGTTCAAGATAAATACGACTGCGTCACATTAACAACACTCCTCTAGTTGATTTTACTATTCACGTTTTCGGATTGCGGATATAAAATTTGGTGCTTGATTGAGATTGTATATATGAAATTGGATACTTAAACCAGAAAAAGGAGCAAAAATATATAATAAATATATATATATAGTATATTAATAATACTAAAAATTGCAAACCCTTTTCAATCAATGTATTACTTTCTCTTTATTGAAATTAACACCATGGTTAGGATGGTGCAAGCAAACGACAATACAATAAAATTAAGTTTTGGACACGTGACAACGAATAAATTTGATCCATATGTGATGACTACCAACGAACGGTAAATACATTAACTTTATATATTGTTTCCCCTTTATTATCTTAAAATTTGAGCAGGCTTAAAAAAGCAATCAAAGTTTGGATAACAAATTTGTACTGGTTTATTTTGAACTCGAAGTCAGTGTAACGCGTCTGATTTTTCTTTAAAGATGCAAATAACGCTTTGATATTAGTACGAATTTAATGGCAAGAAACAAACGTACAAATCCATCAAACGTCTCTATAGACGACATTTCCGACCTGTCTGTAAATTTCCTCCATGGCATAATGGAAATGACTAGAGATTATCTTGACAACACAATTATAATAGAGTAGTCGTTCCTAAACAGTGGCAATACAGATTGTCAAATGCAACCCTTGATATCGTTTCACTCAGTCGTTATGAATTTCGTACTCATACTGCTGGTAAAGAGCTCATCAATGCATTATGTACTCGAGCAGGTTCTGACATCACTGTTTTCGGAATATTTAAGTTTCTATATTGCTTTCAGTAACCGATAGTCTTTTGTATGGGCGTCATGTACGTACACCTTACGCCGATGCAAACGTGACACATTTGCAGTTTGCATATATAATTCGGATGGATTGGTCGTGTCGACTTCAATAATTTAGTAATTTTCACATCAAATAAATTGAGTTACAATAGTCCTTTCTGGAAAGTACTAATGAACACTGTACAAACTGGCCTCGCTTGGTTGAGGTCATGGGATAAAACCCACGGCTGATTTATACCAAATACTTCTAAGAATCGTACTAACTGCTGCCTCCATAGGCATTCCGCAGCAATAGTTAGTGTTATAACTGCTCGGTGTGGTATCAGGATAATTTAACTGGGTGGCACATTGTGCTAAATATCTACAGCTTGATGCGCCAATGCAAACATCACTGTAAACTGCCACATCGAAGAGATATGTTTGAAAAAGGTTAAAGCCTCTTTATAATCCGAATCATTTTCATATCACGTACACGCGATCAGACTGGGTATTGAAACATATCAGGTTTGAAACACTTCTTAGTCTCCTTCACTTTTCAAGCAAAAGTTATCATGGTGATTGATTTCTATATTAATGTCTACGTAATATTTAAATGTCTCGTTCTAATATAAATTCTAGGGACTCAACCATTTTAAAGACGCATTGGTTCTCATACTCACAACAAGAATTACATTTACATAATTTTCCATTGTCATAAATATTATATAGGTTATTTTCAATTGTTTAATCAGGATTCTTTTGTTTATCACCGGTATAAAATAGCGATTGTCATGTAATTAATATTCCTAATTTGTTTAAATATAGGACGTTGTGCCAACTCTAAGCATAAATAGTATTATCATGAATTTATCAAACAAGCGTCTACCTTTTCTCTGTATAAAAGAGACGATTTCCATGGGGATGGTACCGTTATTTAAAATTATATCGGTTCTCAGGGGTTCTACACGATGAAGGAAGCAAGACGTTTCTTTTCTCAGTATAAATATTAAGCTGATGAAGCCTGAGAATATTTCTACCTTGAAGTCGTCGTCACTTTCATCGCTCACTTTAATAGAACGATACCTCCGTTTTCGAATCAAAAAATGTCGAGCGATTCACATCGGATTGGCAATACTTTAAGATTTCTTGACAAACGTCAACGGTTTTGAAGAGTAACTCTAACGACAAATGCAACCATTGTATGTTTCTCGATATTCTGTGTGCAAGTAACCAGAGAATAAATAGTGAGCTTAACACAAACGCGGATGCACGTGTTCATAAGTTTCGGAATTGAAAAAGTGTATAAATAACCTTTGACCAGTTGTTTCATTACCTACGTTTTTTAACCTTCTGATCAATTGTATGACCCAAACATACCCTAGTATTTTTAAACTGCCATTGTCCCAAATATATGCAGATGCTTGACTGCTTGGTCTAACAAGTTGCTGTGCTTTTCTTTATTGTTTGACTCCTATTTAGAATAGGTTTCCATGCTCGTTTCATGCATATAATCTCTTTCCTGCCGAGATTTCTTCAATCCATATCGATGGAACGTGATAAGCGCATCTGATCATGTGTGAACGGTAATATTTAAGTACTGCAAATGCACCCCACAATTATTACATTTCTTGGCCCAATACTTCAGGAGATGAAGAATGGGTTACGTGAATTGTACTGTTCCATCAGTAATGGTAAACTCTTATTAGAGTTGTTGTAAATGTTTAATGTATTTTATCAAAGACCATTCGGCGTCTCGCCACATCTGTCCCCTTCTCTTAGAAGAAAAATAAAAGTGACGAAATATATTTTTCGACACAAGACAATTCATATACTAGCAACGCACTACGCAACAACAAATTGTACAGTGTTTAAATCTCCACACACTGTCAAAAAGACTGTGTTGTAAACGAAAATTAAATAGCACAAGCATACTATCAAATACATAACATGTACTATCCAATGTCTACTTTTCTGCTATCACAATCTATTGGATATTCTATGGAACAACTAAATCTGTATGTACTATCCATTATTCAAAGTGTTTAATTGCTATGCAATGCAATGTGAGAGTTATCATAACCCCTAATTAAGCGGGCAAATCAAAAAGGTATGCGTGCTTCACATATCATGCATAACTCTCATTTCACAACCTGAAGTAAAAATTTAAGGAAGTCATATTATATATTGAGTGAAACCCCAAAGATAATGTTGGACATAGATCCAGCCATCTATGAAGGCCATATAGTATTTTACGAAGAAGGATAAGTGTGTTTGAAAACTGCAAAATAGAACCGATATAATCAGGTAGAGGTTATTTTGGATATTTTCAGCCTTGAGTGTCTAGAATGGAAATATTAATAGTTGTTTTACTGTCTCAACATGTTTAGAACCAATACATTGTTAGCAACCTTAAAGTAGAAATGATTTGATAAGATTCTGATTTTAAAACAATACGCATGTCATTGGCAAGTATTCTACATTTTAATATTTGTATGAAATATTTAAAACTACTATATTTGTTTTCAGAAGGAGAGTCAGACGGACAAAAATAGATAGTGCACATACCGCCCAAATATTCATCAGGGTCATCATCATATATGTCATATCTGTAAATAAAAATAGTCTTAAGGAGAATGTGTCAGAGACATATGTATATCTATTAAACAATTTTAAAATAACAAATAAAAAAAGTCTTAAAGAGTATGTTTCTGTAGATCTATTGAACAGTTTTACATTAACAAATATAAATAGTCTTCGGGAGAATGTGTCAGAGACATATGTAGATTTATTGAACAGTTTTACAATAACAAATAAAAACAAATGTAAGGAAGTTAAGTATAACATTCATGGACGTTGTCTAAGCTATTAAATGGGTGGGGGAAGACGATGTATCTCGATTAGGAGATACTTGTTGATCGAGATACTTGTCCACATTAAAAACACGAATAACCATGCGTTCAATTAATTATATTAAATTGAATCAATAATCATCAAATTGACAACATTATTTGATAGAACAATTAACGTATGGTATCAAATTCGGTAGCGAATTAATATATGTCAAAACACTATATATATGATGTGCACGAGAGTGTATTAGAGGGGTTGAAATTCTGGTGGGGGAACAGTTATGGCCTTTTTGGGGTGGAACTATCACCTTTGGTCACCACATACACACATCTCGCACCTGTATATCCAAGATGTAATATTCACACCCCGCAAAGCCGCTTCGGCTGGAGGGCTCAACCAGGTAAGAGTACCAAATGGTCTTAAATAGTTGGTGCGTCAGAGAGTGCCTACCCAAGCATCTAAAGATTGGATTAGACAGATTGCGTGGAAGAAACTGATGGCTGGTGTAACGAGCAGAACCGATTTCCAGGAATGAGCTATGGAGCGCAAAGAGCCGGACACAACATGAAGGTAGTACCGGTCATTCACTTCATCACAATCCTGACCAGCCGTGTTGTGACAAAAAGAAGGTATCCCACAGGTATTAACGGATGCTATGTTATACACATGTAAAATAGAAAATGATATCTTCAAGCTTATGACGACTGCATATGTATCTCTTTGCTGTCCATCGCAGGCAAGATAATTGCCCGAATTCTCCACAACCGTCTCATACCAAACCTTGACCATAGTATCCTACCATAATTCCCTTAGTGATTCTAAAAGTATCTATGAACCATCGAAATGGTGTTTGCTGCTAGGCTGTTGCCAGATATAAAGCTTCAAACAAAATACTGCCGTCATCACTATCTATATTGATCTGACCAATGTCTTCGACACTGTTAGCAGAGAGGTCCTATCAATAATCATGGTCAATTACGGATGCCAAAATAAATGTATAACTATGATACAGCAATTCTATGAAGATATGGAAGCTAGGGTCCGGAACAATAGTGAGACATCATATCTTTACTTTCCCAAAGAAAGTGAAAAATTGCTGTGTAATTGCGCCATTACATTTCCGATTCATGTTCTCATCCATACTCACTGATGTCCTTATATCTGGTGACGTTGGAATCAACATCACACACCGAATTGATTTAAAAATCTTCAACATCAGCAATGCTGCAAGCAAACATTAGGTTAAACAGACATCATTAGAGAAATTAAAATTACTGATGACTGGAATCTGAACCCTTCGAAACGTTCTCAGGTTTTTGTAACGATTTCGGCTTTAAAATTAACACAAAAAGACTGAAATGTATCACCCCGCCCGAAGATGACCATAACAAAGCCAAATAACTAACTCATCAATTACAAATTATGAGCAGTGAATAGGTCCACATATCTTGTGCAACACTCTGTCTCAGAACGTTGTAGTCAATATCCATGTTAATGCCAATATTACAAGGTCCGCACAATCATTACATGCCAAGGTCTGGACCAGATGCGGCATTAATCTACAAAGATTAAACTGTAAGAACGCGATAGTACTCAAAGTGTTTTGTACTCCTTGCCCAAGCTAGAGAGTGAACCAGAAAGTTGAAACACGTTCAAAATATCTG
Organism: Unio delphinus; assembly: GCA_029339505.1. Lineage (NCBI taxonomy): Eukaryota > Metazoa > Mollusca > Bivalvia > Unionida > Unionidae > Unio > Unio delphinus. The sequence goes on from JAQISU010000162.1 coordinate 9,553,720, forward strand.
CTTCAGAAGGCTCTTAAATGGTATGTAGCAAGAAAGGATCCCATATATAAAGGTCCTTGCCCAAAAAAGCATTCCAGTAAGGTATATACACCATCTTTACGCAATCATAGTTGCGATAAGCAGGCCATGTAGCTTGCATGCCAGACCATCGGCATCCAAAAACATATTTTATGGCGAGCATGGAATGGATAAACGTAACAAAGGATGCAAGAGATAACGAGACAAAGACACCATGAAGACATCATTGCATAGTTTTTGTATTTGCTAAGACAACTAGTAGCCGACCGCCCAGGTAATGGTCGTATGGCGCTATTCCGTCACTAAAGTGTTACACACACACACACACAACCACACCTCTCTCGCTCTTTCTCTCTCTCTCTCTCTCTCTCTCTCTCTCTATCTATATATATATATATATATACATACATACAGACTTTCACTCGGAAATGTGTCTTATCTTGTATTTGGATGATATTCGAGATGAAAATCAATTTTTTGGACCGTTGAGTGGGACTAGAATGTGTTCATTTTTTATTTATTTTGTCTATAATGTTATTTTGCAGTTGTTAAACATTATTTATTGACGTCCGAAAAAGTCATTCTACACAACATCACGATTCCTGGAGGACCATTACACTTACAGTGTTGAAATTTATAAGGGATGCTTATTTTGGCATGTCATATACTTTGATAAGAATTATTTTGACTTAGTTTCATAATGCTGTAATTTCCATTAACATTTTCATTCATAATTTTGATAATTCAGGATATCTTTAGCCAATGTCATTTCTTGGAATACCAATCTGTGTCTGAAATGCACTTTAGCGAACACCGTTGAATTGACCAAATAAACGTGGTCTTACATTGACTTTATATTCAAAGTATACGGATAAACTAAAAAGTCGTTGTTATTGCTTACCGGCCTAGGCAGCACACTCTAACGTATTGATTACATAGACAATGCAAATGAACCCAGAAAATCTTGGGAATGTTTAGGTTTTGGGAAACCTTCATGCAAATGAAGGGGGTTACCAGAACGTACACAATATTATAGGTATTCAAAGTTGCAATTATGTTGCGTGCTTCCAAACCTGCTCAGGATACAGACTACACGGAGAGATGCGGAACCAGTTTGATATTTGGTTACTAAGGACGATGATGAGTATATTTTAGCAGGACATGGTTCGTGACACTAAGTCGATCAGTCGGACCGACATAATAAGCACACACACGCTCTTGTTAATCTCACAGCTGAGATTTGCCGACCACGTCAACAGAATTTCAGAAGACCAAATAGAAAGACAATCACCATTGGCGCGGTGAAGCATGAAAAATGATTTAATTGTGGTCCTACGAAAGGCTTCACATATTACATCAAGCCATATTTTAATCATGTCAACATTGACCCATATTATTGGCACGATTACGCATATTGTCACTCCATCTTGCACGGTATTATCAATGTTTCAGCTACAGACTATGGGCTGTGAATACTTGCAGCAGCCTCGGAGGTCAAGATTTTCCCTAATTTTGGGGTTTACTCCTTTGTTTTTATTGGGAATACATAGTGTTATCCTATAACAAACATTCTTCCGATCAATATATTTATGTATAAAGTTTATTAAGTTCCTCTTTATCTTTGAAAAATGAAGAGGAACTCTGAAAGTATCAAGATACCTAGAATTCGATTTCTCAAGCCACTTAGTTTGTAACATAATGCGCGCATTACCATGCGTTATTGATGTTGTTTAGAAAGAGTACGTTCCATAAAAGCAAACATTATCTGCACAACTGCGATAATTTGATGTCCCTTGAAACAGTTACTGATGTAAATAATTAGTAGTGACACAATATATATATATATATATATATATATATATATATATATATATATATATATATATATATATATTTAATATTTAATTTCTGAGTGAAATACTTTGATAATTATGTTTTTTGTATCTACATGTCTTCGTATCTACATAAACAACACAATATATTTATTATATTTTCCGTGTGTAGATCAACCATAGCTGACAAGAGGTTTTTTTGTTATAATATGCAACTGGCTAAATCGGGACACGGTATATTAAAGTTAAATGAACATATAATTGAAAATATTTGATGTTCTTTCATATAAGTTGTTGAACTTAGTTTGTGCGGTTTTTTGGGCGTATCATGCCCATTTCCTTTGTACAGTGGAGGTGTAGGGTTAAACATGACCTACATTTACTTACTTCGTAAAGAGCATTACGTGGTCGCTTAAATTGCCGTTTATGCTAGTCCAGGTTGAAAGATCTTCTAAATATTTGTCAACATCAATTCTGTCCCTTCCGGGAACAGACTCCACCACAGACTGATTGTGACCGAAGTCGTTCATTCTCTTTAAAGAAAACAGGAAATTAAATAAAATTATAATAAGTCTGTTCCAGTAAGTGTGGAACGCCATTTTTCGATTTTTAAGGAAAATGAAAACAGTTGATAAGGACTATAACTAGCTCAATTAGATGTCTAAAATAGTGCTACAAATAGCGACACGAGTGAAACGGAAAGAGAGTAATATTAGCCCAAATTTTTTTTAATACAAAATTAGTAGTTATTCATCATTAGGGATACCACAGTTTATCCAATAAAAGGAGGTTTTTGACAAAATCGTTAGATCTGATGTTTTTGAAAATCATTCAGTTCTGTTTATGTATTGTTTGATTGACCACCTCGAAAACTACGCACCTTTGAAAATGAAGATCAGAGAATGACAATTTCTTGTTAAAAATTACGTATTCAAACATTTTTGTTTACGAAGGCCTGTACGTAGTTAATCATAAGATATATTAGAATGACCTTATCAAGTGATGAAAGTAAGCCAAGTAACGACACCAGTATTCTGAGATATTTTGCTGCATATAATACAAAGTTTTGACCTCTATGTTGGTCGGCAAATTAACGTCTATCACAACAAAAAAAATCTAATCATGTTATACATATATATATATATGGGCGTGTATTATTCTAGTTATATCAGCTGATTGACATTAGTGAATTTATCTAAACTTGGTTAGACAATATTCATTTGTGTAACCATGTTACGCCATTCTACATCTACGCCTTTGTTTGTGTTCAATGTTCTCGATTGTATGGGTTTTGTTTATAGGGATTATGTGTGCTAACTATAGTATATTATATTTAAAGATAAGGATAGTTTTTAATTTACAAAAAATGTTGCCTACACCGATATGAATTCTAGATAATGAACATGTTTACAATTTTGTATAATTAAGCTGTGATATGGGTCAGGGAACTAGGTGACCAATTTATATTTCATATTCCTATTCACGCTATGCTATTTGTCTATTGTGATCATTCAATTGCATTCATTGTTCCCTTTAGGTTAAATTGTTAAGAAATATTTGATTAAAAATATTTCTGGAAATTTTAAATTTGTTCATGATACTAAATAGTAAAGATAACATTTTGATTTCTTCTGAATTCGTTGAAAGGACGTCTGGCAAAAGTCATTGTTATATATCAATAGCGTTGGCACTTCCACACATTGAAATTAATTAGTACATCATCATTTTTAAACTCTATAACTCATATTAGACACTATATACATCTGAATTGTTTGTTTTCTTTTTAAAATGATTTCTTTAAATTTCTTTTAAAGTAAAGATGTATACTTTACCCTACCCATGTTTATACATCTATAAATAATTTAATATATCTTGTACAATCTCATGGGATTTTCAGAAATTGTTCAAACGTTTCTCCGGTATTTTGATATATCCTTCAATATTAAATCTTGTAGTTTGATATGTTGATCAGTCACTCTAAAGATTGTGTCTTTGTTTATGTTTCGTTTATATACACAATAATTTGTTGATAATAATATGTAACTCAGTAGAGTCCACTGCTGTAAATGAGTAGCATAACTAATTCTATTTAGTTTCCATTAAGAGTAATTTTAAAGACAGTTAAAAATGTTTAAATCTTGCCGGAATCTTTACATTTTAGAGGGACTACTTTCATTTTGTAATGGAAGCACACCTAGCTATTCAAAAAAGTAATATAATATATAGTAATTATGTTTACTTGTTACATCATGCATTTTTATCTAAGGTTTATTTTTCCCGTAATGGAAAACGTTTATCCAGGGATTTAGACGTTTATATTTAAGTACCTTCGCCAGGAATCTATCAAAATTGTATACGTTTTTAAGAGAAGGATCATTGCATACGATTTAATCGATTTATGGATAAAAGATGAGGATGGAATTATTGTAACCAATACAATAGAAGGAATTTGCATCCGAGAGAAGAGATACTTTTGTATAAGTGAAAAGTGGGAATTTATTGTAACCAATATTATAGAAGGAATTTGCATCCGAGAGAGGAGATACGTTTGAATCAGTCAAAAGGGGCAAATTATTGTAAGCAATGTTATAAAAGTAATTTAACATCCCATAAATGAGTGAGTATTGAATACAAGAGATGGATTATCGTATCCGATTAAAGAGAGCGATTTATTTGTCCTCTACAACTGAGGATTATTTGATCTGATAATGCAAAAGATGGGTTACAACTAAGCTAGACTAGTATATAGCATTCGCCTACTTTAGTCTCAATCATCAAAACGCATTCGGAGTCAGACTAAATGTAATAACTTCATATTACCCGGAAAATGTAAAATTCACGCAGGGTCACTGATTTTAATATTAGAATCCATTATTCCTCGGTAAAGAAGGTCTACCTAAAACAAAATATATTTCCAATCGTGACACAAACATTTACATAAAAATGTTACACCGTCTATACAAGATTGTCACACAGGAAAAGCAATTACAACATAAGGTATGGATACAATACAATCATCATAAACTAATTTATGGATATAATGTGTAGTCAAGAAATCACACACACACACACATATATATATATATATATATATATATATATATATATATATATATATAAACGTAAAAAGTCATAAAATAAAATATCGATAATGTTGAGTCTTATTCAATTATATATGGATAACATAATCATATGATTTTTTTTGATAATTTACGCCATCTTGAGTTGATAGATATATAACGCATGGAAAAATACAGATTATATATGTATAGATTACATAATCATAACATTGATAACACACCCAGTCATCAAAATGTATTAGATAACACACACAATGATAAATATGTATTAGATAACAAACACAATGATAAATATGTATTATATAACAGATACAATCATTACATGTTATATAACTATCATTCACACGCATACATGGATATATGGATTAAGAACATACGATGAAGAAAGCATAAACAAAGATTGTCATGAAAAGAAATTCAGTTCACGTCTACAACTAATACTATTCGTCGGTCAAGTTAGTTTCATCTAAGCAATTTTATACTCTTCTCACTAATGACGACGAACATAAATTTAGGTCTTGCTGACTAATGCATCGACAATTGCAAGTATTTCACGTTTGCTTGAAACAAAAACGGTACATGTGCATTAAAAGAATGATAATATGGTCAAGGTTACGTAATCATTACTTACACCGTTAATGATGTGGGAGAAGACTTGTCTAAGTTGTATTAGAACTCGATCAGGATGTACTGGGCCTTGATTCGTTTGCATCAGCGAAGAATAGCTGAAAGCAAATATGAGAGAACAGAAGATACATAGGTATATAGATGCGTGTGTGCGTCAGAAATATAGTTTGCACTCCTACAGTGTGTGATGTTCGCATTTGCAGAATCCCTAGCATATTACTATTCTATATTACTATATTACCAGCATATTGCCGATGTTATGGTCGATAACAATTGCTCTCAAAATGTCGTTACTATAGTTTCATTTAAAACTATGATATGTTTTCAAGGTAATATCAGACACACGTCCAACAAATGTGTCTTTATGCCCTAGCTCAATTTTGATGTTCTCACATTCCTAAAATTTACTGTAGATACTATGCACGCGCAGACGATAATTTGCCCATTATCATTTACAATATGTTTGGTCAAAATCACACAAGTTTTGAAAGTTTCTACTATTTTCGAGTTGATTTGAAAATAACACACTTACCTGGGAGATTGGCCAATAACAGATTCGTGACATCATCTGTACAACATCTGTACAAGAGCGATCAAATATTAATAATCGAGATAATGTCTTATACTCAGCTTGTATCGAGATAATGTTGTCTTATTCTCAGCTTGTATCGAGACAATGTCATATGTTCAGTTGTTATTGCGATAATGTTGTCTTATTTTCAGCTTGTATCGACATAATGTTGTCTTAATTTCAGCTTTAATCGAGATAATGTTGTCTATTCTCAGCTTCTGTCATCACTGATAACTGTAGCTAGGTTAAATATGTAGGAAGGTATATATTAGTATATACATGTAAGGATTTAAACAGATGAACGATTAAGGTGTGATCTTATTCTCAAAACAAACCACTTACAAGTCCCATATTCCTGAATCGAGCAGTACACCGATCTCAACGTAGTAGATTTGCTTTTGTTTATCTGAGAACATAATTTGAAATAAAAATACATTTTTTTGCATTGTTTCAGTCTTTAAAGGTATTATTTGCTGATACAAATTAAGTATTAGTTATTTAGAATGTACTAATGTCTTTGTGTTCATAGTAGGTTCTATGCAAAAGGCTAATTTTCCCAAACTATGGTGTATTATGTATACGAATGTAATTTATATAACTAAATACAATTATTAATTGAATTTGACATTTTAATACCGGGTACTTACAAGAGTTTTTGTTTGTGTAATAATATTATGCCATCCACTAGTACAGTTCTCACTTCTAGTGTATAAGCGCGGCTTATTTCTAGAACATGCCATTGAGTTTGGGATCCGAAACGGCTTTTGTCGATTTGGATTACGTCTACGTAGACGTTTCACTTCTTGCTCTTTGTTTTCTTCAGTGACTGTTCCTGCATTTGAAGGATAAGATAATCCTTATTGTGTATAAAGATAGAACAGTGAGATAATCCTTATTGTGTATAAATATAGTGAAGTGAGATAACCTTTTTGATGTGTAAAGATAGTAAAGTGAGAATAATCCTTATTGTTTGTAAAGATAGTAAAGTGAGATAATCTTTTGTATTGTATAAAGATAGTAAAGTGAGATAATCCTTTTTGTGCATAAAGATAGTAAAGTGAGATCATTCTTATTGTGTACGAATATAGTAAATTGAGATAATTCTTATTGCGTATAAAAATAATATAATGAAATAATCCTTATTGTGTGTAAAGATAGTAAAGTGAGATAATCATTTTATGTATAAAGATAGTACAGTGAGATAATCCTTATTGTGTATAAATATAGTAAAGTGAGATATTGTTTTTGATGTGTAAAGATAGCAAAGTGAGAATAATCGTTATTGTGTGTAAAGATAGTAAAGTGAGATAATCTTTTGTATGTATAAAGATAGTAAAGTGAGATAATCCTTTTTGTGTATACAGATAGTAAAGTGAGATAATCATTTTATGTGTAAAGGTAGTAAAGTGAGATAATCCATACTGTGTGCAAAGATAGTAAAGCGAGATAATTCTTTTTGTGTGCAGAGATAGTAAAGTGAGATCATACTTATAGTGAGCATAGATAGTAAATTGAGTTAATCCTTGCTGTGTATGAATATAGTAAAGTGAGATAATCCTTATTGTGCATGAAAATAATACAGTGAGATAATCCTTATTGTGCATAAAGATTGTAAAGCGAGAGAATCCTTAGTGTTTATAAAGATAGTAAAGTTAAATAATAATTTGTATGTGTAAAGATAGTTAAGTGAGATAATCCTTATTGTGTGCTAAGATAGTAACGTGTGATCATTCTCACTGTATGCAAAGTTATTACAGTGAGTGAATCTGTATTGTGCATTTGGTAAAGTGAGATAATTCGTACTGTGTGTAAAGATAGTAAAGTGAGATTACTCTTGCTGTGGACAAAGGTAGTAAAGCGAGATAATCATTTTATGGGTAAAGATAGTAAAGTGAGATAGTTCTTATTGTGCATAAAGATAGTAAAGTGAGAAAATTCCTATTGTTTATAAAAATAGTAAAATGAATTATGTTTTATATTAGTGTTTTGTTATTATCTTTTACGTACAAACAATAAAAAGCAGAGTAAATATGCAAACAATAAGCTCAGTTGATTTATAATTAAAGTTTCGTTTCTAATTTAATTCAAGAGGTATGATATAATGGATAAACTTTGCAAGGAAGACAAAAAAACAAAACAAACAGCAACATTAATTACTAAATTATTAGGTATATAGAAGCTGTCTAACATTACTGCTGCAATGAACATAAAATTGTGTCGTTACAGAGCAAACTTGACACGCAAAAATGTGTGTATGCTTTATGCTTCAAATGTAAAAGGGTCTTACAAACCTGCGTGTGTGACCAACATTTCCCTATGGACAATGTTTTGATCGCGTAGAACATATTGGGAACCAAGATCTGGAATATCAGTTAGGTCTTCCGATGTGATGTCAGTATTCGCTGGTTGAAGATCGTAATTTCTTTCCTCTATTAGTACATTTCCGTTCTTGATAAAGGGTTATATATATATATATATATATATATATATATATATATATATATATATATATATATATATATATATATATATATATATATATATATATATATATATATATATATCTACAATGATTTTAAGCATTGGTAAGGTTGACATCTTTTATGCGATGATACATATACATTATTATAAAGATCAGTGATTATGCAGAAATGGATGGCGACGGTTGCGCGAAATATATTGCATCACATACCATGTATTTAAATGGAGACCTTGGTAAATTACATTTCCGGCACTCAATTTCATGCATACATACATACATACATACATACATACATACATACATACATACATACATACATACATACATACATACATACATACATACATAGAAAAGATAAAACTGAATACATTAACAGAAATACAAGGCACGTGAAAAGATATGAAATAGGTTGACATCATATAGCAAGGAAGCAATAACACATCGTATGGCTCACAGAAAATGAGTGACACATTTTATCGTATTCCTTTATAATCATGTGTTATAATCATGTGTTGACCCCCTTTTCTCATTATGTATTCATTAACATTACTAATTGTTGTTAATTGTTCGTTAATATTTTTAAACCTCATATATTCTGTTATCATCGATCTTTCGTTTATCAATAAAGTGTTTTGGTAATAAAAAAGAGTTGCTTTTGATCGATTGGAACTCAACAATAATTGGATAATAATAAAATGGACAAAAGTAAAGCTATAAGATTCATGTGTACGAGTCAGCAAAAACAGCACTATAAAAAAATTGCCATAAACAGTACCTACTTTTAGAACGTTAGGTTACTTAGCATTTTACCAATACAGGAATGTACTCTAGGGAATAAATACTTCATAGTTTATTCACGATTTAATGTTTTAACCTATTTGCTATAGCTGCTGATTTACTATCATACCTGTGAGTTTTAAATCCAGAAAGTAGTTACCTATATGTAACCATTCAGAATGTCTCATGCCCACCACGGAATCCAAAACCTAACTATATAAAATTCTCTCCGTCGGTATGAAGAAGCACACTATGAGTCTGCTTCTTGTTTTGTGTGAGGATCAACAAGAAATCTAAGTTTACAAAAATAAATCGTAATAGGTTTGCTTAGAATAACTTTGTAGCAATGAGTGGACTAAGAAGGAACCTTCAGACCAGGCTTGGTCATGGTATCGAATCAATCAATTTTACCGAATGCAACTTGCGTTTCATTCAAGTTTCATCAGTCCTGCATCGAGCACACTATTGGAAATAATGATAAATGAGACTTTTCAGTGAACGGGATTCTACAGAAACCAAGGCTAATTGTGTTTAACTTTTAATCTTTGTAATTATGTGCATCAAAGCTATGATGACAGATGGAACGTTTAGCTATTGTTGTAGAGATACTAAGGGAAAATAGCATACTAGATTTACAGTCAACCCAAGTAAAGTGGTCTGCGCATTCTGTCAATTTTAGACACTAAGGGAAAATAGCTTTCTAGATTTACAACTAATCCTAGTAAAGTGGTTTTCACATTTTGTCAATTTTAGAATATTCTTACAATAACTCTGTTACACTGTCCATTTGACCTTCGCACACATCTGACTGTCATAAATGCTCCATTCTGCCAATCCTGATAGTAAGCCACATCCTGTTGAAATAGAAATGTGTAAATGTACATCTGTCGATAGGAAAAAACAGACACTGTAGATATATTAGTTTATTAGCAGGATACAAGTGTATGTAAGTTTGGTTGCAATCCATATTCGTTTTAGATGTGGTTAACGAAATAGATGGATAAAATGAGTTTACAGAGTTAGATTGTTTATATATGTACTATATATGAATTATATTTATATTATTACTCTAATATGTTAAATCGAAATTCGTTCACTTAATTAGGTCAAATAATTCAAAAAAAATTAATGCATTGAGCGGACACTTGTATTTAATGTATTTACCAAAAGACTCCTGGCAATTGTTAAAGTGTTTTTTTTTTGTATTGACATTGACTATAAAGTGTCAAATAAAGTTGATTTGGATGGAAACATGTTTAATGTACACATTCATGCCTTATTACTCACAATAATGAAAGTTGATTGTGACAGTCTGATGGAACTCAAATCCTAAACGATGCATGGGAATTTGAGTCAACATGATGAAATATGTTTACACACACACATAAGAACGCACGCAAGCAAACACACATACAAGGATACATACATACATACATACATACATACATACATACATACATACATACATACATACATACATACATACATACATACATACATGCATGCATGCATGCATGCGTACGTACGTACGTACGTACATACATACATACATACATACAGACATACATACATACATACATACATACATACATACATACACACATACCATACATGCATACATCCATGCATACATCCATGCATACATGCATACATACATACATACATACATAGATACATACATACATACATACATGCATGCATGCATGCATGCATGCATGCATGCATGCATACATACATACATACATACATACATACATACATACATACATACATACATACATACATACATACATACATACATACATACATACATACATACATACATACATACATACATACACCTTAGAACTCCCATTCCTTGATGCTATAGCAAAAAGTAAATTTAGTATTTTCATTTCAGTGGAACATATGTTTGGAGGATACGTTTCACTAATAAATCTTACGTATGGTGTACTGAGATATTCAAAATCAATATAAACAAATCGCGACCGCTAGTTAGTGATTATTTATATCTAAAGTATAATATTACGCCTTATATTTGCAATAATATGTTGAACTTTAACCTTATTTTCCAAATTGAGTGCTTTCTCCAGATGGGATCGCCCGTCATTTGATTTTCGCACAAAATAGATGTCAGCGTTTGGATCAATCCCATGATTCCTCTTTAAGTTTAAAGTGAGAGATCGTGACCCATCTCTAAGCTGAAAAGTCAAATTATCAGGGAAGCTATATATATATATATATATATATATATATATATATATATATATATATATAATCGCGACCGCTAGTTAGTGATTATTTATATCTAAAGTATAATATTAAGGCTTATATTTGCAATAATATGTTAAAATTTAACCTTTTTTTCCAAACTGAGTGCTTTCTCCAGATGGGATCGCCCGTCATTTGATTTTCGCACAAAATAGATGTCAGCGTTTGGATCAATCCCATCATTCCGCTTTAAGTTTAAAGTGAGAGATCGTGATCCACCTCTAAGCTGAAAAGTCAAATTATCAGGGAGGCTAGGGTCACTGGTTTCCCGTTTGACTGTATGCGAACTTGTCACATCTGTCAGCCACACCATTTCCGATTTATCGGGTGTTGCAACAAACGGAGAGAAAACAAAACATAATGCCAAGTACTAAAATAAACGAAGGTATCCTTTAAAATTGTACCTCGTATTTAAGTACCTCTCTTAAATAAATACGAAAAGCTAACGCTATAGTTTTAATATACATACGGAATGCTATCTTTCTGAAATGTGCTTATGAAATGGCATAACACATCTGTGTTTTTTAATGATTATTTTAATTTTATTCTGCTTCCTTTTTCCAAACAAGTGCATGAGAGCTAATGTAAGGCTGTCATTAGTAATAGGGACATTGGAACAAAGTTAACATTGTTTCAGAAAAATATGCTCCACTGTAGCTACCGAGAGTTTAAGCGCTTATGCTACGTGCCTGTTCCTTCGGCTAACTGATTACAGTAAGGACCATTGACAAAGCGTGTCGTTCTGTAATATATTTATTGTAGTTACATTACGTACCGTGCACCGACTAGAATACACTGATATCATACCAACAGATGGCACGTGCAGCACGAGCTGGATGCGTTACGTTAACGGAAATTGACTGCATTAAACATTAACGCGTATAAAACTTCCTGTAATTTCTACACTAAATGAGAGTCATTCAGAACATGTGAACCTCGAGACGACAGAGTAGGTAGATGAGAACCCAGTGCGGAATAAATTCGTCTTGGCGCCATAGGTATATCACAACTTTTGATAGATCTGGTGCACTTTGAGTTAGTGAAAGCAGAAGAGTGAAGCGCTGAAACATGGTCGTAACTATGCATTAAAAAATGCACACAATTTTAATATTAAAGTCCGACAACCATCGCTCCCCCAGAGAAGGTGGAACTAAATTGCAATAAACTTTGGTGATGTAAAACGGATATAGAACAGCTGTAAAAGCTTAATAATGAGTCTACACTGCGCGATCAAACATCCACGACGGTAATATTTAAATAGGGTTATCAATGTTCAAAGATACTTTTTTATTTCCCGCATGTGTACCTTTACAAAGCAGCCTCGAGCCCGACAAATTTATAAATTAAAATCGGAAGAGTTAATAAGAACCAAATACAATAAATTAAGTATCACTACAAACATGTATTCATCTGTAACTTCACAGTATTCCTCAAGTAGAACGCCCTCGTCGTGATCAGTAGATTCAATTGTCGCATACATTTTCGAATTCAAATTACTCAGCATTGCTGTAGATTTGATAAATCTGTTGCAACAGATCCCGTTGAACTTAATAAAGCCTCGAATGCATAACAAAGCTTCCGTCATGCGTTGTCTCATCCTGTTTCGTAGTTATTTGAGAGAAAGTTCTTTCGACGGCTGCAATAATCTACTGAAACGCCAGCACACATAAGACAAAATGTCCCAGTTGTAGAACGTCCGAAATTCCGCAAGCGTCTGTATAATTTACTAGTTATCCAAAACTACTCAGCTTCGTTTTAACTATAGTGTGGCAAAGAGATTGAACTTCTTTGCATCCACTGCTGCTCCAGGTCTCACAAATTTCCTTTGTACAAAGTTAAAACGGACAATGTTGACAACTTCTTCTAAAAGAACGACAGAAGGTGCAAGATCAGCCACAGATTCAAGCTGCTCAACATTGGCTTGCAATCTCTGGCTTAGTTCCCTTAGTAGTTCCAACGGACACTGACGACCACGCTCTTTTCTTTGGTCTGCCCAATAGCCCTCAAGTTTGGAGTCGTGGAGCAGCAGGTTGAAGTCAGTACCAAAGTATTTCATGTATCGTTTCTCGTGCTGTGACCACGTACCAATATTAAACTATAACTGAAAGTAATATTTAGCAAATAAAGAATGATCTATTACAATTTCAAATGATTAAATTTAACAGTATTTTAACACTGATAAATTCATAATAGAGCCTTCTCCCTACATGCTACAGTTACCAGCATATATATGCTATTGATATGCTAGCGTAATTGAAATTTGGAATTATATGCGCGCTTCGTTCTTCCTGTTCCTAAATTTTAAAACGTTTCTGAGATAACATCTATGGAGAAACATCTAGAATAATGAATTCATTAAGACTTTATTTACAGATAATATCGTCCCTAGCGCCAATTTATATAACTGAACTTGTGAATATCTGTATGTGGACCCGAAAGTCGTGAGAAGCTACACCCATATCGCCAAGTAGTGCAACATGTATAACTCGTCGCTATACGCAATCGTGGTACTGGCTGTCTAAGTCTTCAGCTAAGCATATGTCATCCCAACGAGAGACGAGATGGCTGGAAGCTAATACCCCAGCAATGAAGGAAGACGTACCCATCAATTTACGGCATTGTTTTCTATAAAACAGTCCCACCAGTTACAGCTCTGTTCAAAAAGTGAAGTTTTGCATTTCTGACTTTTTATTTGAAGTTTCTTGAGTATGTGAGATTTTGCTCTATTCTTTAAATTGCTCCTACAGCCGTAGGAGCGAAAAGCCGACGTAGATTACAATGGTTTCATCCCGTTGTTGACTAAGCGGCATTAGTTCAAATGCTCTCTTAAGCCCGCGAACCATTCAGCCATCTAGTAAACCCAGTCTTGTTAAGCCATCACTTCGGCAGGGCCTGACACAAACGTGTATGTGCATGCATCTATCGCTGCTGTTCATTGTACAGATATGACAGCTCATGCTCTGCAAGATGGTTGAGGCCGACATCTTACAAAAAACGGACAAACCTGAGATATACATAAAAAGGTCTAATAAAAGGTCCATAGAAGACGAACTTAACGTTGGTCTATCGCATCGCTGTGTGGAACAAGGTCTGGTACATCTTCTGCGGCAGTCCCAAAAAGTAACTTTTGAGCAACATCACTCCAACTCCAAGAACATTGACAAGACAATGGCGATAGCAGAAGGCTTTTTAGCATACTAGTTGCAAATAAGGTGTTTTAAATTACTCTGTTCGGGTCTTTGTGACCTTGGTTCTACAACAGATAATGTCGGTTATAAGAGCAGTTTAAGTTGATACTCAACTACCTTGAACTGTCAAAAATGAGAACATATTTTATTCACAAAGTAATTGACAAAGTTTGCATTTTAGGAAGTGATATTCCACAATAATAATATCTCTCAACATAACAAAGTCTGTGTGGTGTCTATAGAAACAATACGAGAAAAAGAACTTTTAGAGAAAAGGAAAACATAGATGAGGTATTTTGATACTAAGATTAAATTTAATGTAAATAGCAGATATCAATATGTGGTTCTTTCTTGAATACTTAGTTTATATTCATCTTGATTCAATTTAATATATTTCCTCCTTAAATTACTCCATAATGATAATGGTTGGTTCGAATACTTCAATGTCTCCTTATGTTAAGTAGTTGTAAAATAATTTATAAAAGAAAATTAGCTTATAAGCATCTTTTAAAGCTTGAAGTACCTGATATGTGCTTCGGAAACATTCAAACTTAATGCTATTTTGATTTGGCCGCATGTCTGCAGTATACAACTTTGTTATTGATTCAAAATGTTTGTAAACGCTATAGATACCATGCGATTTTCATCTGAGGATGAATGAATGACCTATTTGTTATTTTTGGAAACATAGTCATATATTTGCACAGTATATGTTTGTCTTTTCATTAGAGCTTACCTATAACCTCAGTACTAATTGCAAGTTTTGGAAGTTGTTGATGCATAGGTTTCGAACGGTTTTACACTGTTTGGAGTTAAGCATAGATATATGTTGCGTAGAAAAAGAAGAACGTACCTGACCGAACATACAGCGAGAGACAGACTACAAGTAGCAATACATTTTTCTCCATTGCACTTCCAAATACCGGCGGAAGTCAATGAAAATACTGATCGGATGTGACATTAGAAGACAGCTAATATATAAGCTAAAATTAGGTCAGTTTGTACAGGTGAGATCTGGTTTGTTCTGGCTAATTTCAGTTATCGAAAAAAGGATATTTTACCGATCTGTTCCAATCATATTGAGTAACGGTATGATGTAATGAATGATGTAAACAAATAATATTTGTATTGCCTTTTTGGTTACGAGTCTGTACGTGTTTGTGCAACGTCTTAATCGATTTAACAGCAGTCTTGTAATGTAAATATACATAGTCTAGGACTACATTACAAAGAAAAGAATAAACAAATTATGCGCGATGGTATAGTTAACTAAATAAGTATATATCTCGAGTAATCGTCCTACCCAAGTGTATGTTCTATATTTTATCTATAACTTCCTACTACTATGTTGCCATTCGATTTCTCGGTGGCGCAGTGGTTAGGATGTCGAAATAAAAATGCGAGAGGTCAATGTTAGCATCGGACTATCCCGGAGTATTGTTACAAAATGTGTCTGCTTGTGCCCGTGTGGCCTAAGCCCATCTATGTATCTCTATATGTCCTCCTATTTGTTCAGGGTTTAACGCCATTTTTAAGCACACGATAGGCTATACATGGCGGCCAGCATTATTGGTGTAGTATGAACCCTGGACCACCGACCCACGCGAAGATACCTCTTTGCATGTACTTGATTGATAGAAAATAATTACTAAGTTTTAATGAAAACAATTATCATCCAACGTAATTTAATTGTGTCCGGAAGACATTATATATATCATATGCAAAACAGCTGTGGACTTGCATGGAAAAACGATATATTGATAAGGCCCAAACATCATTTTTGTTTTCAGTCAGATATTTTATGAATTTTTAGGTGAGGAGAATTTACAATCAAATATTAATGTTGAAGAGTTTCATGGCGCTTATTCATTGCTCTCAGAACATGAATGGGAAGGCAAAAAAATAGCGACATAGTATCTAAGGTACTATAAATGAATTGAAATGAAAGGAAAATGCAAGACATAATTTGGCATTATCGACACGAATCCCTTTTCTTCATCAAAGCATTCTATTCTAATGCTTTTTATGATTTGTCGAAACGTTTATCGAAGCGTTCAGAAAAATGCGAATTGTTTCATATTAGAACCTCGGAACTAAACAGACGATTTTGTGCTTTTCAAACTGCCGAATAATGATATCCTGAGAGTGTAAATAAACTCCTTAACCTATAGCTGTAAAGTGTCAGATTATCAACTTCAAACAGAAATACTAAAACTTTGATTACAGGTTGAACATGTTTAATTAGGTAAAACATTTAATTTTGAAATAGCTAAATTGATATATACAGTGTATGATGTGAGCTGCCGTGACTCAGACTATAGTATCGACAATTATGGGTGCAAACAAAGCGTTAAAAAAGGTAGAAACTCCTAATTATATTGTAATGTACATGTCTAGGTTGTGATCGACGCAAAACGTGTATGTTAACATTTCTTGATTAATGAAATATGGTGAGAAGTACATGGGCGAGTTAAATATCTGTCAAAATGACTTAAATATTCGTGCCGTTTGTTCAAATAATTGTTCACAGTAAATCTAGCAATTAAAATAATTGAATTAACAAGTTAAATATCTTTGAGGATAACATCACTTTTTACATAAGATCGTTGTACAAGGGTACTGCAGTTATACATGACCACAATTGTTAAATACAAGCATATTGAAGAGTGTCGGCTATTTGTTTCGTTGAAAAGTACGCTGGTGGAATCCCATATCACTTTGTTCTTCTGTTGTCCAATCATATAGCGTATTGAAGAAAGAAAAACAAAACCAAACAGTCACTGTGATTAGTAATAGTAGTAGTAGGATTTAACCCCATTTTTCAGCACACGATAGTCTATACATGGCTGGCAGTATTATTGGTGGAGGACGAACCCGGGAAAACCCCCGAAAAGAACAACCGACCCAGGAGAAGCTACTGGGAAGCTTTCTCACGTAACGACATTAGCCGACTCTTAGGCTCGAACCCACGCAGACATAGTTGAGATGGCAATGACCCGTAACGGAGAGCGCTTTAGACCACTAGGCCAGTCGGGGCCCCCCTGTGAATAATAATGTTGTAACTCTATTGTGAAGGTAAATTGGTAGCTTTTAATGATGAGACAAAATTACTTATAAAAAAAAGTATTTCAGTGACAAATACATTGCGTAGGGGTCGAAATACACTTTTCCGTAAAAAAAGTAGCGGGTTTGACATGGTTCACAACATAAAAAACACACACAAACACTCACAAACACACACACACACACACACACATAAACACAAACCTTCACATTCAAACTCATATATAAAAAAGAAGTTAAGCGAATTAGATTTATTAAGTACGATAACGCACTTAAACTAAAGTTTTCCCTTTACTGCGGGATATGTTTTCTTTATCGAAGCATGCAGAGCAAATTTAATTCAGATGGTAAACATCCGTCAGAGATACAATACTTTTACCCAGTATGTATCACCCGCTATATGACATTACTGACATCGAAAGAACAGGAAAACGAACAATACCTGGATAGACTTGAAGCGTATAACACATTCTCAAGCTCTTAACACGAATCAAGCATTTATGATTTTGAACAGAAATAATAAACAATGAATTTAAATGCATTATACAATTAAACAAATCATACGCTATAAATAAATAATATAAAATGCTTATGTTCGTTTGTTGTACTGCCAACATTTAGAAATCACACGGAGTAAAACACCTTTAGAAAAGCTTGTTTAAGAAATAATACAATTAATTAAATATCTATGTAAATATTAACCATACAGTGTAATTCAATGACATCTAATTGGGTATGGTATATATATATATATATATATATATATATATATATATATATATATATATATATATATATATATATATATATATATATATATATTTGTTCTCTGTCCTATGTTTCACTGACAGACTCCAGTCCAACATACCCATACTGCATCAGACCAAATAATGTTTTTTATCTTATATGTTTTCAGCATGTTTTTACGTTTTGCAATTTTATTGTTTTTGTTATTTCTGTTTCTTTAGTGTAGTCATATCATTATGGATAGTGTAAAGCGTTCAGAGCTTTTAAAAGTTAGGCGCAATAGAACGTTCTCATTATAATTAAAATAATATATATATATATATATATATATATATATATATATATATATATATATATATATATATATATATATATATATATATATATATATATATATATATATATATATATATATATATAGCGAGAGAGATTTTAATCTCAGTAATCATCACTATAAGACAGTCTGAGAGTAAGTCTAAGATGAAACAAAAATAGAAATAAAAAAAAAGAGTTAACACTTCTTAGTGCCTATTTTACTATTCGCGTGCTGCACAGGCTCAAGGGTACAACGCTTAATCAAATTAAAAACATCTGTTTTCATAATAAAAACCTTAGGATAAATATTGAACCAAGTTATGTAATAATTTCAGTATTTAAGTGAAATTGCGTCTAACTCTATTTATCGAACTAATTTAAATATTAGTTAGAATTGTAACGCTGTATTTACCAGAAGGCAGTGCTCTTTAATCACGGTATACACTCACTTGTGTTGAGGCCTGATGTGAGTAAAGAAAACTCTCAAGCATTAAAGCTTATGAAGCTATACACTACAATTTTATTCATACTATACACGAATTTAAATGCATTTGTAAAGTAAACAATGACACACACAGACAACCAAATAAATATAAATATCAATATCAATATAAAAAATAAATAAATATATATATATATATATATATATCTGTGTGTGTGTTTGTGTATTTGACTGACAAACAAGCATAAGCGCGTTCGACTAATAATGAGTCTATCACAAAATGCAAATACAAAACATACAAAAAGACAGAAATAAAACACTAAAACCACTATTTTGTTTCAAACTATTGCATGGTTATCTATAGGAACTTAACCATTAGAATTATCATGTTTCAACTAGTTTATAGATACCTTTTTGAAAATGATTTTATTGGACTTCCTCGACTATTATCTCAAGCAGCAGAGGGGGCGAATCAGACAACGTTGTAAAATTCGTCGATTCGGCAATCCAAGGCTTCCTCGTAAATCGTGAAAAAAGCGTCGATAAGGCAAACCGAGGCTTCCTCGAAATGGACGCCAGTGTGGTTGTTGCGCCCCTCTGCTGCTGTAGGGTTAACATTTTTTTTTAGGATTTCACAAACAGACTAATTTGTAAAACTTCGCCGCGTATATCAATCAGATTATTGGATTGGTCAGTGAGTCTGAAATGAATTCTCGTTAGCGAGTCATTATGACATCTCATATAAACTGGATTAGTTGGATCCTCAATAGTTAGAAACCCTGGAGGAGCTGTTGGTGCAAAACGAGTATAGATTATATCCTTGTTGAGCTTGATTTGATCGCTCGAGATTTATTTCATAGCTTCCTTCAATAGCATCACATACTAAATTCAATACAATCACAGAGGATATATTCACATTTTGAGGGGCGATATGTCTACTACCACCATCTGGGTCATTATTATGTCTGAGGATAGTTGTTTGTGATTGTGCTGTTCTTAGCCAACCAGCGTGGATTTTATTAAAGCCGGTATCGATTGCGTTGTTGAGTTTTGTTTGTAGCTCGGGAACATTATATCCGGGTAGCTTAAACCCATATATATCTTCAACGCGTATGTTATATTGTTTTGCGAAATCTTCTTTTGTTGTAGTGTTACTACGTGTTACCTGGTTGACTAATTGTTCGTTAAACGCATTCATGTCAGCGATAATTTTATTACTTGTTTCTACGACGCTGATAAATTCATCTCGGGTGAGGATACCAGACTCAAGAAATAGCAACAGCAATGAAAAATCATTATTGAACGCCGTGAAGTTTTCACCTATTCTATCTTTGTTGGGTGTTTCATATAATATATCACCAGGTAATAACTTAAATATTATCCTCCCGGGTATTATATCACCATCTGGTTGTAGCATAACACCATCTGGTTGTATCCTACTTCCAAAAAACTCCGACTGGATGTAATCGCGATAATTTTTCGTTGGATTATCTGATTTTTGTTTATCTGAAACGTAATCAAATTTTTTGGGATCAGGTGGCGGTGGTTAGCGTCGAGGCGGTATTTTAGGCCATCCTACTATTATCCTTATAGAACTCTGATAAATATCTGCGACATATCCGGGTGAGTTTATTTCAATGTCGGATGATAGCATTGGTTCATTAACCGTTATAGCGATTTTCGGTTCTCGCCCAGTAATGGAGTTTATTCTACGCTGAAATTCATCATTGATTTGGTCAATTTGGTATGACCCAGATGGTAGCGAAACGACGTTCCAGTCTGGAGTTCCGTCTTGTTTATTCGTATACGCGAATACCAAAGAATTATTCGGTTGTTGACCACCAAATGCTACCGAACTAATACTTGGCCAACTGTGATACACTCGTAGCTTTGCTAGCGCTATCTTCTTCACGGGAATCGGAGTAGGGAAATTCACACTAAATTCACGATTAGTTGATGTTATTGATATCATGCTTGTTTTCACCGGGTTTGTGTTCTCCACTATTCGTTGAAGTAGTTCTTGCGGGGTTGTCATTATTATTATTATTATTATTATTATTATTATTATTATTATTATTATTATTATTATTATTATTATTATTGTCCTGCTCTAATTTTGACATCGAGGACTCAAACAATTGGACCATTTTCGAAAACTCGCTATCTGATATTAATGTATCATCGAGTGACGACGATATCATCGAGGATAATTGCGAGTACGCGGTTGACACATCATGGAACTTGATTATATAATCTTGTAGTTAGCGTTGGCTGCATGATGATATATCTTTTGTTATTATCGAAATAATTCATGCGATTGTTGTCGCCGCTGAAATACAAATTGGATCCAGCTATCGGGGCAATCATTGTTACCGAGGAGAGTATTACACCAGCTCCGGTGATTACACCGCTCACCGAGTACACGGTAACATCAACTGCGGTAATTCTTCGTCGGTATTTTTTATTGTCATCTGGTACTCCTCAGTGAGTGCTTTGAGTTTAGTTTGAACTTCTCCGACCTGATCATAGCGATACTGCTGTGATGCATTTTATTTCTTACAAAAGATTTCAATTTAGTT
Source organism: Unio delphinus (assembly GCA_029339505.1). Taxonomy (NCBI): domain Eukaryota; kingdom Metazoa; phylum Mollusca; class Bivalvia; order Unionida; family Unionidae; genus Unio; species Unio delphinus. The sequence goes on from JAQISU010000162.1 coordinate 9,575,712, forward strand.
GTTTACTCAAATCCGCTACGAATTCCACATACCATGTTACTGAAACCCTAGCCATATTATTATCAGTGGATTCTATCTTGAACTGTTCAGTTGTTTCCTTGTCGATGATCGTTGATATCATATTGTTGACCCCAGATGATCTCGACGATGATATATTAAATTGAGTCGGAGTCACTAGTGTTAATCGATAAATGCCTTTGACGGTCGCAGTGATACCTAATGTGTTAGTGGATGGTGTCCACACAAATGATCCGTATTGGATCGTGTATACTACGTTGCTGGTTTTCGCATGAGGAATGTTTGTTTTTGCAATGATTTCTATCATCCTCGGTACATCATCCCTGATGATATCGTTAGTTTTTTTAATACCAGCGTTGACAGCTTCTATTCGCCGATTAATCGCGGGTATTTCATTAATGGATGCTTTAAGATCATCGATGGATTTTCTAATATCAGAGAGTTTTATGTAAATTGTATCCAGTGTGGTTTCAAAGAATTTCTCAATTATATTTTTACGAAATGATGTAAACTTTTCAACTTGATCTGCATATATGCTTTGAAGTGTTGCTAGTTCTAACATAGAATCTTTTATCGTTGCGAGCTTCGGCGTGGTCACTGGTGGATCTCCAAAAAATACTACTACGGGTTTATCAATGTTGTCTACGATGGTTTTTTTGTAAATCGGTAAATTTATTAAATGTTTTTATATGTTCGTTGTATTCATTGCGTAGTGTTCCTAATGGTTCTAAATAATCAATTTTTTCACAATAGTTGTAATAAGTGCATCCCGTTTGAGTGTACCCTGATCGGAAAATACAAGGCATTTTCTGTTACACCGCGTCCTTTAACTAAAATATCGTCCAGGGAAACATTACTAGTTTTCAATTTACGCTGACGATCTTGGAATACAACTATTTCATTGGGATCAACACTTGCCAGGATTAACGTTTCAGCTATTTTATCTTCGATGAGTTTTTGTATATCACCGGTTGTAGTGCCATCGGCGGAGGGCTTCTTCGACGGTGATATAGGTCGTCCCCAAATATCAATCATGTTATTGGAAAAGTAATTATCTCTCTAAAAAGCGACTACTCGTGTATTCATTCACGACCACGTGTGGTGTTTTTCCAGATGTTGAAATAGTGTCCAGGACATTCAATACTTCATTGCCACATATTGGTGGGTCATTCATTTGTTGTGTTGGTAGCGTGAAATACCAACGAGGGCTGTTTAAACAGTTTATATAGCAGTTAAATTCTCTCGGCAGCGCTAATCCATATGAATCGAAATAGACTATTTCACGTGGATCAATCGCGTATGCAAACCAGTTGGTTCCAGGTCCGGTGCTGTTATCAAGATTAATGATCCCAGTTTCAACGCTGTTTGGTTGTGCCGACAACTGATCTTTCATAAAGACACCTCTGAAGTCTTTAATTGCGCGATTTTTTAGCGGCTTCAAGTAAATCAAAATTTGACATTGGCAATATCGAAGATTCTCGAACTAGTAAACCGTTCCTGGGATTCTCAGGCCACTTCCTTTGTACCATGAATACGGGGTATCCTGGTAGTCTTAGACCCTTTCCCTTTTTATATCTCTTCCAGGTAGCTTTCTATAGTGCCATCCCTGCCGCGGTACCAACGGCTCCTAACGCTGCCGCTTTAGCCACCGCTGGGCTGCTGACGCAATCAACGCTGGAATCGCGGCTAACAACAGGAATATACCGCCTGATTTGATCATGTTGCTGATCGCTTTCGCAGAGAGAGTGATCTAAACGCCCTTTTTATAATTGAGCGCGTCATTGAAATGTTTTATCTGACGAGTTGTTAGTGACAATTTATTCTGACCTCCAGTCATCTAATTGGGTTTTGGCGTTATTGTGGTTCTGCATTTTTTAGCTGATTCCGATTGCAATTTTTTTAGTTGACCAGGAGTTAACGTAACACTAATATTAATATATGGCATTATACAATAACAGATTGAATCTAATAGAAAAATAAAAAGGATGTTCAGTTACATATTTTCCACTGGTGCATCTATCACTCTTATTCGTCTACCAACACCTTCGAGTAGCATTGATTTGTCGCTGCGAATGACAGCACTCGCTCTATAATTCGGGATAAGAACATCACCCGCCGCATTAGTCGGACGAGTTACAGGGGCTCTAAAATGTATATCAACGACAGATTGTCTTGTGAAATCAAGATATTCCAACGAAAAGTAATAAATCGGATACAGATTTTTAAAATTCAATTGTGATATTTGTAGACCAGTATCGACGTTTTGATCGCGCGCCATATATGTCAACAGATGATGATACACGCTCGCGATATGATTAGTGTTGTAATCAAGTAGTATATCCTGGGATGGTTCTTGCTGTCCGTTTATTCTCATCGAGACTTCATTACACCCAATTTGATCAAATATCATATGGCTGCGTTGTTGATTGTTTAATCGCGTTCTCTCTTGTAGCGCAATAAATATATGACGAGGAGATGAAACACCTTGTTTCGATGCTAGATGCCATGTAAGTGTACCATCAATATTAGAATCTATAGTATCTGTGGTCAATGATAGCCAACTCAGCAACGACTTTCCTCCTTGGTCCATAAACGAGAGTAATCGCTCCTCTGCGGTAATTGATGGAGTCAACACTGGCATCCATAATGATAGTTTTGTTAAAACGACTTTACCAGCAGCAAAAAGAGCACTGCGCCAGATTGCATTATGATCAGTACCCTTTCGCACGAGTACTACCGTATGCTTTGCTCCATAGATAACTTTTCGGACATTTCCAGAGAATCCGAAAATATGATGCAGTGGAATCGCACATGAAAATTGTCGACGTGGTCTTTTCAATGTTGCGACGCGTGTTGCAAATCCTAGGTTGTAATTCTCATTAACACTTTTGATAACATCAAAGGGATTACCTGGTCTTGCTTCGTGTTCAAAAGTATCATCTGGTTGATCAGCAACTTCAGTAGTCACTGGTGTTCGTACTTTAGTATACTGAACATGTCCAGGGTGATCAGTAATATCCTTAGAAAACATCATAGATTGGCCTGCCGATCTTGTATAATCGTCAGAATGTCTTGCTAACTCTATTATTGTTGTAGTAATATCAACCTCTCGCTCAATAGATTCAATTTTTCTTCCATCAATCATATATTTTGCACTTTCAAATAGCGCCATGATATCATTATTAACAAAACCAACTCGAATATTTTGGTCATCTGCATATGCTGTATCATTTCTTGTAGAATTTCTCCTTCTACATCGATACACGCTTCACACGGTAGAAAGTATTTACTAGTAGCATGGACCTGAAGTTGGGTTCTTGATCGAAGATCCGGTTGTACTGCGTGATAAGATTAAATTGATAATCATCCTTGCGCACTGGGGCGTCCATATCAAAAGCTGGATCCGGTGACCGTTTGAACATTTTATTATATATTCATTGATCTAAATCGAATGACAAAGTCATCAATGGAAAATCTTCGAATTTCATCTTCGTCTATGACGACCCCGTCGTGGTTTTAAGCCACTTCCCACTATCATACTTGCTGTTATGTTATCTTGGTCACTGGTTGTCAACTAAGTCACCAGCGACGCTAATTTTTGATCTACTGCGTTATTTTTTTTTTAATAACACTTGCAGTTATCCCCGCTGTAAACGGTAGTGGTCCTTGTTTCCTTCGTCGTCGAACTAGCGCTGTTAGTGTATCCTTCGCCGCTGAAAATGCTTTCCCGGCAGCATCTCTAACACCGCTAATACCCTTATCACGAATAACATAAATAGCTTTCATTGATAATTGTTATGCTAGAGGCGTCATGTTTGGAGCCATTCTTGCAAATAACCCTGCAATTGTATCACCGAGACAATCACCACAGTACGCTCTATAAACTGGAAACCGTGAGTGTACTACATAGACGCTGGTTTGTTTATCATGGGTGTAGTGTAGGATCATTCTTATTCAATTACTAGTAATTCAAATGATATTTATCTAAGATTATAACATGATACTATGGGGAGTTATCGTTTATAACCCACATACTAGATATTATACACGATCGGGTTTTTATGTATCAAGAGGTGGCCATATTTTAAAACTAGCATACAATGACATTTTCTATTGGAAAAAAATCAGAAAAAAGTATACACATACATATTATTATATGTCCCCGTGGGACAATAAGTCCCACGACGATAAAAAAAATCGTTCATGGATAATTTATTGAGTTTAGTAATCAATAGCAGATATTTTGAAAATGATTGGTATAGAATAAAAATCTATAACTTTGTTGATTATATAGATTATTATGATCCATATCGGAATATGCCTTACTGTGTTATAGGCTATTGTCAATTTTATACAATGAGGTTGGTTGATGATATCATATCGTTGATTATACACTAGTCTCTGGGATAACCGTGGACGGTGAAACCGTCCGCTAGCTCGTCAATGAGTTCTCGATATATTTTGATATCCATGATGCCGTTTTGAAATAACCGCCTACAGATATCAGCTGCTTCATTAATTATTTCCTGTGAGTTATTTCCAGCTCGTTTTCCTGATACAAGTACTTCTAATCGTGCTATATCAACAAAAACATTAACAGGACAACTACCTAGAGCACTACCTCATACCCCCATGGAAAATCTTTGATTTCCAGGACCGAATCCCTTCCCTGTTGTTCCAGTTGCACCCTGTGTATCCCCTTCCTGATTTTGTAAATACCTAACCAATTCATCATTAGAATCATCTGGATCAAATGGCGTATAAAAATCATCTTGATCAGATGGTATATACAATGGTTCAAGCGAAGCTTGACGTTCTTGTTTTTAGGTGAGAAATATATTTTCTTCGCCGGTTGTTCTCTTTTTCTATTGCAATTGTGGTTTTTTTGTGTTTTTGCTGCTAGTTCTTCGTATTGATTATACACTATACCCACCTCATTGAGATATCCAATGTATAATTTATTGCTTTTATTAATTTGATTTGTTTTAGTTTTGATTTTATATAATAAATTAGCCCAATAATGCATACTTTTTATACATCCGTGTTGTTCTGGTTTCAGCATTTTTTTCTGTTTTCATAGGTCGTAACAACAAGCGCAGGAATTTGTGCTAGGCCAGTCTTATCAATTGCCCTAACCCTAACTAACTATACAGTACTCATGCACTAAGCAATGCACTACTTCCATAAACTATTTCCATATATTCCATTCTCTAATTCCGTTTACTAAATCAGGTAACCCAAACTTGAAAATTCAAAAAAAAAAAAAAACGAACAAAAATGTTATTCTCATTTGTAGTAGGATTGGTATTATTTTATTATTATCATTTTGACCAGGATCTAGAGGCGTATAGAAACTGTATCAACACGAGTAACAACTCATTTACATAGTCCGGTTATTAAGAGTAAAGTTTAGAGGGAACTACGGTTTGATTTAGACATAAAATTTGACATATCTTTACAATTATCTGCTATTTACAATAACTACTCCCTCCAAATTGAACATTCCATTCCCTAATTCCATTTACTAAATCAGGTAACCCAAACTTGAAAATTATTCAAGTCAACTTGTTTTTAATTTGCACATACATATATACAGTTCTATCAAATAATCCAGTCTCTTCACAATGACCAGAATGCTCGTATGCAAAGTTTTTCAGATCATCCGTCATGCAATGTCCAAGTATTACTTTCGTCACCATTGTTCTCAAAGGCAATTCTTGACAAAAACTCATACTGTCCAGCTCTTCTGTAATGGCTAACTTAACGTCCTTACAAATCAAATCTTTGTCCAATCCAACGATGGCTTTCTCTAGTATATTCAAATGGTAGTCTGGTTCACCGATATCCATGGCACTCTCGTGAAACGTAGTCTCGTGGAGATGACAATCGGTTCCCTTAGAAATCACTTCCGGCTTTTTAACTCTTCGGACGGCCTTTAACTTTTTCCGTACAGGTTCTTCATTTTCCGCTGCCTCGGCTTCTAATTAGTTAATACTAGTTGAAAGTAGTTCAAAACCGGTTTGAACCGGTTAATCCTAGGAGTTAGGGGTAGGGTTAGAATTAGGGTTAGGGTTAGGGTTAAGGTTAGGGTTAGAGAAGTAAACAGTTAGTGTAGCCCTACTATATATACACTTGCAACATACTAGTCATACACTAGTCTATACTCTAATTCCGTTTACTAAATCAGGTAACCCAAACTTGAAAATTAAAAAAAAAACGAACAAAATGGCGCTGAAAAACAAACTAACGGTAAAACAACAATGCACAAGTCATGCTCTTGTAATGCAAACAGTCCATATATTCCATTCTCTAATTCCGTTTACTTAATCAGGTAACCCAAACTTGAAAAATCAAAAAAAAAAAACGAACAAAATTGTTATTCTCATTTGTAGTTGGATTGATATTATTTTATTTTTATCATTTTTACTAGGACCTAGAGGCGTATAGAAACTGTATCAACACGATTAACAACTCATTAACATTGCCCGTTTGCACAAGTCATGCTCCGATAAGGCTATTTAAAGTCCTTCAGGGCCAGGAATGAAGGAGGAAACTATGTAAAAAGTTCCTTTTTTCATCAAATGTACAAGGAGTAAACCGGTTATAATCTATTTTGAACTACTTTCAACTACTATCAACTAGGAAGAACCAGTTGGAACTGTTTTATCCTATTTCCTTATGCCAAAGTAACCATCGTCAAGAGATGTTCGCTTAGCAGGGAGTAGTTATTGTAAATTGCAGATATTTGTAAAGATATGTCAAGTTTTTGGTCTAAATCAAACCGTAGTTCCCTCTAAACTTTACTCTTAATAACCAGGCAATGTTAATGAGTCGTTAATCGTGTTGATACATTTTCTATACGCCTCTAGATCCTAGTAAAAATGATAATAATAAAAAATCCAAATCCTACTACAAATGAGAATAACCATTTTGTTCGTTTTATTTTTTTTTTGAATTTTCAAGTTTGGGTTACCTGATTTAGTAAACGGAATTAGAGTATGGACTAGTGTATGACTAGTATGTTGTCAGTGTATATATATAGTAGGGCTACACTAACTGTTTAATTCTCTAACCCTAACCCTAACCCTACCCCTAACCCTAACCCTAATTCTAACCCTAATCCTAACTCCTAGGATTAACCGGTTCAAACCGGTTTTGAACTACTTTCAACTAGTATTTACTAGTTAGAAACCGAAGCAGCGGAAAGTGAAGTCCATATATTCCCTTCTCTAATTCCGTTTACTAATGCTTCGTTTACCATTATTGAAACAGTTAATCAATTTTCCAATTTGAATCTCAATGCAGTGATTGGGTGGAACATCGGAGATTTTCAGTGGGTAAATCCCGTGCGCGCCCAAATGACACTATCATTGAAAATTTCATTACAAAGTTGATTTTCTCTAAATGAAATCCAGGGGTTTTCACCGATTTTGTTTGACCATTTTGGCCATTTTTAGTCATTGTGCGATGAAAATTTCATTAAAAAGTTGATTTTCACTAAATGAAATCAGGGGGTTTTTGTCCTCAAGCGACGGCCAAATTCAGTCAAGCGATGACTAAAATCAGACAAAAAACGACTGAAATCAGAAAAAGATGACCAAAAATGACCAGCAACGACCAAAAATCAATAAAAAAACATTTCAGAATTAACAAATAATTTTTTTTTTATTTTGCTATGATATTTAGAATTACCAGGAAGTTGTAAACACATGCATTGATAACAGCCAGTATAGCATTTCAACCGCTATTGTTTGTTTACTAAAACTTCCTTGTTGGTTGAACGTACATACCTGTCTATTGTGTTCAGGTATTAATACATTTCAATGTAGTGTTTTGTATCAGCACATAGGGGAAATGGCGGAAGTGAAGTGTTTTCAGTGATTTTTAGTATACTCGGCCAAGGGAGGATTTTGGTTTTGACTGATCAGTGCTCTTATATCTCTTACCTTAGAATTGATCATCCTTTTGATCTCATATTCTTGCCCCAGTCCTTTTCTTACCCTCTCCACGATGGCAAATAACGAGACAAACACCCTAATATCATCGCAACATACAAGAGAGTCACGACTATAATTTTGGATTCGTTTTAAAAGTGCATACTTTTTTGGTAGCGTGTATTTGTTTTTTATAGTAGCGTATTCAATATCCTGATAATCGGAGAGGATTCTATCACTGTTTAAACCATCTGACAATTGTATTTTTTGAAATTTTAGATTTGATGTTTCCCTTATAATCCCACTGATATTTTCAGGATTTATATATATATATATATAATCGCTACATATTTCTAATACAAAAATAAACAGCAACCTATGATGAGCGAATATCATTCATTGGGTTCCTTATTAGGCATTTGTGTTTTTCATAGGATTCCTTTTTTGAGGGTAGTTTTTCTGTTGATTATAATCATAAATGTTTCCCTCTGTTGGTTATAGTCAGAGTATATTTATCTCTTTGAGATTTTCTATCTCTTTGACCCTATGACCGTTTATTTTGGCCGATAATTCATTTTGAATTATCCTACGGGGTTACCCTAATGTAAGACAGAGCTTATTTCATGCATAGTTGCTGTTTATTTTGACGTCCATATTATACCACAAAGCATATTCCCCGACAAGATACCTAATTCGTCAAATAACGGATTAGAAATCTACGAAGATATGTTTAGGGGATGGGCGTCATATAGAGGACAGTACAAGACAATACAACACAACAATTAATGGATGGTATATACAATGGAGACAGCACAACAATAGATTATAGAATGACAATGGAGACGGCACAACAATGACAATAGATGAATGTATATACAATAGAGACAGCAAAACAATGAATGGATGAGAATGGTATAGATGATGGGCTATCCTACGCTCAGGCGCAAAAGAAAACCTACAAAATCAACCTAGTTTGAATGTGAAAAACATTCACACCACGTGCGACGGTGTGGTTTGCTTTTGCGCTTGAGTTTCGAGCTTCGGCCAAATATATAGAGAGAAATTTCGCTTATATATGTAACTAATACAAACTGGCGGAAATTAATACAGAAAGAGTTGTGTGATCTATATATCTTTCGTGTACTAATACTGATTATAGACAACTCTGAAGCAACACTGAATACTTGAATAACGCACTAAAAAAGATTCAAATTGTTGTAAACACTACGTCGCTGATTCGTTTTCTTACAAAAAGCGAATAATTGATTATGTTTGCTGAGAATCATATAATTATAACCAGCCAATAAAAAATTAGATGACAGTGTTTACAACAATCTATTGAGATCTGTGACTCCTTCATAAGCCGTAACATACCTACACGGGTTATCTTTGCTGGTTTATATAGAATAAATATACGAAAACTGAACTTTTAATCCATTTTTTCTGGACACAGCCGTTTTGGTTATATTCTCTGCAACGCGTTGAATAGAAGGTGGACAAATATCAAAATATCTACCGGCACTATTCATAGGTTGAAATAGTATTTCTTCATTATTTGCCGTATTAAAAGATCTTTTTGGTCTAGCATTTTTCGAGTATTGTCCAGTTTTTCCCCGTTTGGTATTTTCACTTTGTGTGACAGCTTGTAGGTTACTCAAAGAATTATCAGTCTTAATACCATTTATGTGATCAGTAACAAAACGATCCCTGATTAATCCGTTATATACCTCATACACGAAACGATGATTGCGATGCATTTTCCCTCCAGCTTTAAACACCAAATACCCCATACCAATGTCAGCAGCGACTGGCTCCTTCAGTCTTCGGTGTCTGACAATACCGTCACTGGATGCCTCATAGTTTGCAATCACGGGATGCGGTCGGAATTCTTGGTTCATTTATATACAATACTATAATTTGTCTAATTGATTATTTGGTCTAATGATTACATTACTTGAAAATGTATCAACGTAGTCTTGGGGAGTTCTTATAATTTTGTCAGGGGTACAGTTAGAGTCGTTGATAGAGTTTTTAAATATCTTGTCATAATAACGCTTCAACTCTCTGTATCGTTTGCCACCACAACCGAGACACAACTGTAATATTCTTCTAACCCCTACCCCACATTGTAGGCATGGTAAGGGCCTAAGACTCCCCCTTCGTTCGCTTTGTAAATAATACTCATATAATTCCTTTCTGCATGATTTGTTACACGGGGTTACTGATCCAATCATTAGCCATTTGCGTTGATTCATTATATATAATTTTTTTTTAAATACTTGTTTTAATTATAGCATGAAGGAGTTCGAGAGCTTATCTAAAATTAAGCCCTGGAAAAATACTAAGTTCAATCTCGATAGAGTCTCTGATAAACCAAAGAGTAAACTTCGTGTTAGAACCATGATAAGTAAAATTCGTGATTGTCTTGAGGAATTCAAGCCCGATGGAGCATCTCACTGTTGGTCAACATTTCGAATTGATGATAGCGTTGATGCTACCACGAATGACGAAAAAGCGGCCAAGATAATTTCACATCTTGGGCGAAAAAAAGTATTTTTTTAGACTGAAATTCATTATCCGTTCAGACATGGGAGATTGGATTATCAGGGATAAATTTGAACCCATCTTGCACGATAAAGAGCTATCACTGTGAGTCAAGATTCCAAACCAGGAATTCTGACTAGAACTGACAAACCGTACTACGAGAGATCATATCCTGTGACAGCAGTTGTTTACGGAATATATCCGTTAAATGATAAACCGAGTATTGAAAAACTAGCATCGATGAAATGTTCGTCAAAAATAAATTGTGTAGCAGAACGAATTATATAACACTTCACAAATGCGTTGCGTGTAAACAAATTGACTGATCTAAGACGCAAAGAAATAAATGAATGGGGGTTAACAGTAATGGAGCACGGGCAACTATCCAGGATATAACCATATTGGAAACATCATTAAGATTTCCAATAACCGTAGCGACGATAACAGGGGAAGTATTGCACGAATCAAGATATACATTAGAAGAAGCTCCAATCGAAATTATTGATCATAACGAACATGCATGGACGCCTGCAGTAACAATATTTCCGCGAACACGAACAATAAAGTATATACCCGCTGAGTTCTCCCAGGAATTCTCTGAGGAGAAATTATTTGATTTTATTTACCAGTTGAGAAAAAACGATCCTGTGTCAGTGTGGTTTCTTCATAGTTTTGAAAACTCCGAGGGCAGATTCGATCAATTTTTAAGACCCAATGGAGATTTATACCGCACTGAAGCCCTTCATGATAAAATGAAAAAAACTAGCTAGTGACTTCTCAACAGAATACGATGAACAATTACTAACAAACTGCTTTACAATTCCGTCAGTTGCAGCTCATTTTGCGAGAAAGAAAAACATGTGGAAGCCAACGCGAGGGAAGTTTCTATCAGATGTCAGATCAAGCTGTGTGGTATACGGCCATGGCGGATTATGGAATACAAAATCTGACCGTGCAAATATTATTTCGGTTGATATGGTTGCGTGTTACCCCGGGAGTTTTCTCAGGTACGGAGAAACCGCTAATTACTTCAAGCGATTTGGAAATCCATAACATGAGATGACTCTTGTTGCTATTAATGGCCCATTGTCTGTTTTTAATTTAATTGGATTCGCTCGTGTGGTATCATTTGAACTGGCTACAGGACTTCATCCCTGTTGCTATGTTTGGATTAGTAGACACATTTCCGAAAAACATTGGATGCCAATAGTGATATTACGATATATGATTGATTGTAGAAAAATTAAAATCGTTGATTGTCAGTGAAGCAATTATATCATATCGAACGCAGACTGAGGTTTGGTTACCACAACCTAATCTAGATGATATATTCAGCGAAAAACGAAAACAGTTTCCCGATCTCGACGAAGAAGATATCTTGAAATGGTCCAAACAGCTGTTTGAAATTGAAGATCTTGGTAGAAGAATAATCGGTAAATTCACTCAGGGTGGAAAATTCGACAATAATCGATATTCTTCACGGTTTATTATAGATAGTGTTGAATACGATTTTATAATTACGGATGTGATATCTAAAGGCATATATGTCAATCGTAAAGACGCTTTCTTGTACGATGGAACCAAATTGGGTACAATTGTTACTTACAACGATGGATACAGTCTTCAGTATACACATTTGAAAGCATCTATGCTGGCTTATGCTTCTATTTATCTATTTTCGATGATAAATAGATTCCCTGAATTGGCGTCTAGAGTAGAAACTGATTCATTTTATATAGACGTGAAACACAGTGAAGCGGTGTCCGAATTTATAAATTCCGACGAGAGCTGGGGATCATGGAGAATTAAAAAAGAAATGCTGCATGATTATATCGAATAAGTAGATGTTACGGTTGAAAACAATTACTTGAGCGGCGATAAAATATCAGAGCGTTCTAATGCACCGCAGATATCTGATAAAATATGTAGATATTATTTAAACGGTTGTGGTGGGTCAGGAACGACGACTCGTGCGATTGAATTATTTCAAGGGAAATCAAACATGATAGTGCTAACACCGACCCACAGACTTTCCAGAGAGGTGAAAGAGCAAGGGGTGAATGCTTGCACTTATCACAGTTTCTTTCGATGGAAAGGCGACGAATGGACTCCTGGTCGAATGGGCGAGAAATATATTCATGAAGTCATTATTTTGGAATGAGATATGCACAGTGTCGTTAGATGTATTACACAGATTTCTTGATTGGTTATTACCAGCGAATACAAAAGTAATAATATGCGGCGATCATGGCCAACCGCTAACATTTTTCGTTTTGTCTCCACATGATTGGTTGAAGAATTTTGTAGACTACTATGAAGAGATTAATACCGTTCATAGAGCACTTGATTAACAATTACGCGAACTCAAGAAACTAATTAGATTACATCCTGATAGAATCCAATGTGAAATAGCCCGTGAAATAATTTCGGAAACCCCATTAAAATCTTTCTGGGACGCATGGAGACCAAACAGTTTGATAATCGCAAGTAGAAAGATAGTCAGAGACACACTTCAGATAATCTTTTTTGAATTGCATTAAGAAAAATTTGCAACACTTCCAACACCGCTGTGTTATGGACCCAAGGATACACGGCGACAAAATATCACAGTTGATATTCCTGGGCAGAATAAGAAGCAGAATTTAGTGTTAAATGATATTGTGTTGGTTGATATCAGCGTCGTCGAAGATGCATTGCGCGCTGATAAATCCCCATGGACGCTAGGTTACGCAGCGACGATACATTCCTCGCAGAGGTTGACTATATCGGATACAGTTGTTTGGATCATAGATAATCACGTCGAGTGGTCGAATTTAGTTTACTTTGCGGTGTCCAGAGTTCGAAGAATAAATCAACTTCAAATTGTTGTTTTAGATTATAACGACACTACAATAAGTGATATTGTCAGCAATGATATAATCAGAAAAAATTATCTGGTTATACACAAGAGGACAAGAAAATAAACGAAAATTTGATATTTTCTGCTAAATTAATAACCACGTTGAAACAACAGCAGAATAATTACTGCGTGAATTGCAATTGTATAATGATTTGGTGTTGGTCGGATAAAGATCCTCGCCCATTTACCGTCGACAGAAATAATAGCAGCATTGGTCATACCAGAGACAATTTGATGCTGACTTGTCTTGAGTGCAACTGACGCAGAGGTGCTAGTTGGTGGTAATTGAGTATCATCGGGTATCACTCGTAGTTTCTCTCGAGTAAACCCGTGCTGAGGAGCAGTTGAATCCAACCTATAGACTGGCGGTCTACCTGTAGATCGTGCTATGTGAGATATTTTATGCACGGTGAAACTCCAAATAGGATCAGTAGCTTTTTTTGCCACCTTCAAGCTCTTCTGGTTCATATAAATACCTAACAGTGACATTACCGAGTATTGGTTGTTTTGAAAAATCTTTTTGTTTTTTCAGTTATATACTTCTTTTGAATCAAGTTGTTAGGTTTCATATTAATTGTTCAAGTAATCTCATTATTCAGTGCGGTAATCACAGCTGGTAATCTTTTGACCCATTCATGAGATCGTTTATCCTGGATGAATTCATTCGCGTATTGATATCCAAATAACCGCTTAGCAAGTGTGCGATTAAATCGTTCAACAATTGCCTGATCGCGATGTAGCGCAGAATGTCCTCGTCTGATGGTGACATTATGATTCTTCATTGTTGATAGAACCGCACCCTGAAAATCCTTGCCAGGATCAACTTGTAATAGATTTGGCCAGCGCAGAGGACCTCGTCGATAAATCCTTTCAAACGCAGAAACCGCTTCAGTTGATGATTCTGTTTTTAGAGGTTCTGCTTGTTTGTATCGACTCGCAACATGAACTATGGTTAGCGCGTATTTGTATAAATCGTGATGCGGCAGAAATAATATATCAGCTTGATGAACCTCATTAGGGACGGTCACATCAAAATGCGAGTAGTTAATTTGTTTAGGTCGCGGTAGATAAATTTGCCATATCGACTGTTTAGATAACCAATCCGCTGCAGTGGTATATTTCACTTTTTTGGCGCTAGCGAGTTTACCGCTTGCTGGTTTACGCCTCCAGAATCGTCTTGTGGAATAATATATAGATTCCATGTTGTTATTAATTACGTGCACCTAATATCAATTTACCTTTCATCGCCGATTTTATTAACTATGAGGCCAATTTTTCTTTCAAGGATTTATCAGTGATAGAATTCAACGCGAGAACTAATTTTACATCTGCGATATGTCTGTGTTGCAGATTACTGCTTTTATAAGCGACATCATGAGCATGACACGCCTTACCAATAGCAATTATTGGTTCTTCACCGGAACGGGGTTGGTTATGATCATCGAGTCTGATATCGAGTCTGGTTCCAGGTGCACAATAACTATACTCTGGAAGGTGTTTTTCTCCTGGATACTTCGCCCATGGTGTTCCCGGGACTCTAGTTAGCTTGGCAGCAATATAATCTCCTCGTTTTTTAAATCCCTTTGATGTCTCAAGGGAAAAAAATAAATTTCTTTGTACTACACTGTACACACTTACCAGAAAGTGCTGACCTGTTATTTTTAGTTGAAATCGTCGTCAAGTCGTTTGTGCTAGTACGTTTATTACACTTCACACAATATAGATCCATATTTATTATATATATATATATATATATATATATATATATATATATATATATATATATATATATATATGAGTATAAATGTAATTGACTATTCAGCTACCCGACGACGGAAACCTATTAAACACCATGCGATGTTACCGACTTCTATTCGCGCGATTATAATCGGACAATCTGGAAGCGGCAAGACACAACTGCAACTTAATTTGATAACGAGATGGATGAAATGGGACAAGTTATATTTAGTTCCTCCGAGTTTAGATGATCAGTGATCTTACAATGTGTTAAAAGATCTCAATGAAGAAGCAGTAGAAGACTCCGACGAGGGTATTATTGAGTTTATAACTGATATCGAGGGTGCACCGAGCATTGATGCTATTGATGGAAGTATTAAAAATTTAGTCGTATATGATAATGTGATGTTAGATAATCAAAATAATACCACAAGGCATAAAAACACCGACGTGATATATGTCAGTCAACGATACACTCAAATACCAAAAGTTATCATATATAACTGCAATATTCTTGCTGTATTGAACGGAGTTGACACACATACGCTACGAAATATTCACCAGACTTGGTACGCCGGTGATATGGATTATAAACTTTATAGAAATTTCTTTAGTCACGCTCAATCAATCCCACATGGATTTGTGACGATAAATTTATCAGATCCTCGGACGCGATATCGTGTCGGACTTGATCAAATATTCAGTTAACCCCATACAGCAGGGGGGAGAGGGCGACAACCACATTGGCGTCCATTTTGAGGAAGTCTCGGTTTGCCTCATCGACGTTTTTTACGATATACGAGGAAGCCTTGGATTGCCTAATCGAAGCCTCTGCAAAGTTGTCTGATTCGCCCCCTCTGCTGCTTCTCATAATTGGTCGAGTACGTCTTGCAACTTCCTCACTTAGTCAAAGCAGTTTGAAACTTTCTTGGTTTATTCCATCTTCAATAGTGCGACGTTTGACTTTTGATGAATCAGTTTCGGGTAGCCAGGTTGACGAGCGTTTTCGAATTTTATGCTTTGAAGCACGAACGTGAAGGAAATATCTCCTGTCACTAATACGTAAAAGACTTATATTATCAACAACAATACGGAGCACCTGAAGCTAAAATAAACACTCACTCATGTTGTATTTACAAACATTAACATAAATAGAAGAATATACAGACTATATTTTGACAAGGCACACAAACCAATAGCTTATTGATAACACGTCTATTTGTTCGGACACAACATACAGAAAGCAAATACTAATATACAAACTTAATACGATTTACTAACAATCATTTGGGAATTTAAAAACTGTCACTTTTATATTTCATTAGGCTAGCTCTAAAAACGGATGTTGTTTTTTAGGCGAGGAATTATGTCAAACGTTTACAGTGTACAATTGCATCCCGTCTGGCGACAGGCTTTCTCGCATGATAAGGTTTGCTTTTTTGTGAAGAGAAGAAGAATCCTTTCGTGTCGACACGACAGTCCACGAAATCTCTGTCTCATTCATGATGTTCCTGTTGATGCTGCTGCTCAATCCGCTCTTTCTGCTTCATAAGCCTGTACGTTTCATCCAATAGTTTCGCTTTTTCTTGATTTTCTCTCTCAAGCCTTTGGCCACTTTTAGTCTGACATTTTCTATCTTTTCACCCTTGGATATCATGTTCTGATAGATTCCGTTAAAACACGTGGGTTTTGTTTGGATTAGATAAATCAGAAGGGATCTACAAATGATGACGGGTCAACAATGGATGGTCAGACTTGTGACTGCTTCGCTTTATGCGGTTCAAGCGCGGGCTCAATATAAAGCATCCCTTTCATATTTGGAAGCGAAACTCTCAGATACTTTGATTTTATGTTGATTGATAGAGAGAATTCCAAAAACATGTATCATGAGAAAAATGAAGACAATAGAGGGACACAACTGTTTCGAAACAACATTTTTATTTCAATAAATAACAACCAACAATTATCAATTTTATCAAGCAGAGAAACATTGTCAAGTAACAAACTATTTATAACACGGTTGACAAAGTTGTGAAGTTAAGTTAATGTATACCACGTTTATATGCTAAAGACAAAAGATAACTATAGGGGTCTAAAAGCAATCGTTACAATGCTACTATGGCATCGTTTCTAGAAAAGACACGATCAAAAGAAGTCCCTAAAGGTTCTAAAGAACATCCGATGCTCCATTGAGGAAAGCAATACACAATATATTATAAGCACACCCTGGAATATGTTTTGTGTAATTTAAAATTTTTTAATCATGTCGTCTGGGCATTTAATCGCATACAGTCTTTGATGTCTCTTCCAAATGTTTGCATTCCAAACGAATGTAATAAAATATGCCACACAGTCTTTGTAGGAAAGTAGATCGCTACTAAGTGGATTCCTGGCAGATGACTGTCATCTGGTGTGATATTAGCTGTGTTGATGACATACGCTTGGTGGTCGTGAGGTTTGCGACGATTCATATCATTGTATCAAGCACCACATTATTACGAGAAGTAGTGTGCAAGCTGTTGTTCTCTCTCTCTCTCTCTCTCTCTCTCTCTCTCTCTCTCTCTCTCTCGGTAGTCTCTCGAGTCGAGGAAGACAAGTTGTGCACTCTCTTTCAACGGTAGACGTGCTTGTGACTCTGGAGTCAGAATTCCGATACACACATGCGGTTGCAAGTGGGGCATTGGACACCAGTGTTTGTTGGTGTCTCGGATACTTTTCTGTGTCGTCTCTCACGAGTTGCAGCAAGACCCTGGCGGGGATCAACCTCAAAGGTGGAACAGGATTTTCTAGTCAGGTCTCGCCAACGCCTTCTGTCTGAAGCTGGCGTGGTTGAAGGTCTGTCCATTTGATGTTCGTCTTGAGGTTGTCTTTGTAGCTCTGGTTAGGGCGGCCTTGGTTTTGGTTTCAGACAGCATTCAGATTCATGTTCTGCTCAAGGCACTTATCTTAGACTTGTCTCACTGCGAATATCATGTCAACGGTGCTGCGGTCTAGGCGAAAACCACACTGAGACTCGGGGAGGTTATTTTCTGAAACTGCCGCAATAAGCCTGTTGAGCAAGATGCGAGCAAGTATTTTGCCAGCAGGGAGATGCCTCTGTAGTTACTGCAGTCCACACGTGTGTCTTTTTTATAGAGGGGCACAATTGATGCATCACGGAGGTCGTCTGGCATCTCTTCTTCCGTCTAGATGCTGATTATCACATCGCAGAATGCCTCCAGAGACTGCTTACTAAGAGCCTTGCACACCTCCGCTGGAATACCATCCTTTCCAGGTGCCCTGCCACAGTTTGTTTGTTTAATGGCCCTCCTCAATTCTTCCATCATTGGCGGATTATCCAGTTGGTTGTGCTTTGGCTGTTGGGGTATTTGGTCAAGAATAAGTTTTCTGACCGATGAGGGGAGGTTTAGGAGCTGATTTAAGTCTTCTTTCCATCTTGCCTTAATGCCATTCTTGTCTTTTATCAATGTACTGTTATCTGTAGCGAGTAAGGGAGTAGAGCTGGACTTTGCCTGGCAGAAGATTGACTTGATGGCGTTGTAGAACTCTTTGGATTTGTTAGTGGCATAGCTTTGCACTTCATCAGCTTTCTTTTCCCACCAGTGGTCATGCATCTTGCGGATTTCTCTCTGAGCCTCAGCATGATATGATTTGAAGCGGTCATTTTTGGGGATGGAGTTCGTGTCATTCTGCCAGTCCATAAAGCTTTGTTTTTTTTTTTCTGGCAAGCAGATCTTCAATGGCAGCGTTGTTCTTGTCGAACCAGTCTTGATGGATTCGCTTCTTTGAACCCATGGTTGCCATAACTGTTTTTCTTATTATCACCCTGAGCTTGTTCCATTTTTCAGAGGCATTTCCACATATCGGTCCGTTTTTTGACAGCTGGTAATCTAGTCTCTTCTGGAAATTGAGTTGGGTCGAAGGCTGCTGCAGTTTGACAATGTTGAGGGCTGTGCGCACAAGCTTAGGACGTCTTAGGTGTTGAGGGGCAATGTGCAGCTGTACGGTAATTCTGACAAGTCTGTAGTCTGTCCAGCATTCTGCTCCTCGCATGGCCTTGGTGATTTGGACATCCTTGGCATCACGCTGGCGTACTATTATATAGTAAGCAATTAAGTGTCATTCGCGAGATCTGGGGTGCATCCAGGTGTTCTTGTGTTTGTTCGCCATTCTGAACATTGAGTATGTGATTAGGAGGTTAAATTCTGTGCATTTGCTGAGTAGGAACAGGCCGTTGTGGTTCATTCTGCCGATACCGTGCTTGACAGGCACACCTTTCCATCGACCATAATCGCAGCCAACACGGGCATTGAAGACCGCAATAGTATGACGTTGTCGTCGGATGGAACTGAGCTAAGTACAGAGCTAAGGTCCGTATTGAACTGCTCAAAGGCTTCTGCTTGACTCGATAGGGTAGGATAATGTATGCACTGAAGATTGTTGCATGCCGTTTGTGGCTTATAGGAATTAGCAATTTCATTAGCCTCTCATTGATACCAACAGGCATTTCCGGAATCTGCTTCAGAAGACTTGATGTGATAGCCAGGCTGGCTCCATGGATCCTGTACTCAATTTGGGATTTTCCTTTCCAGATAAATGTGTAGCCGCTAAATAACTCAGTAATATAACCCTATTCTGCGAAACCAATTTTACTCAAGGCTTCAACGTCAATATTGTAGCGTTATAGCTCCTTAGAAACTAGAGCTGTTCTCCTGCGGGGTATTGCTACGTTTTCCTTGTCCATGAGATTACGGATGTTCCATGCTCCAATAATAATATTTTTCTTCGATTATTTCTACCGCAGGTATGGATGATCTTGCGAGCCGCGGCATGCTGGCCAGATTTTTACAAGGAAAGCTTTTTAGGCCACCTTTTCTAGGCCTCTCCCTATTCAGGGTGAGCAGCGCCGTCCTAAAAAGGTTTGCTCAGTCACCCCTGGATGCTGTCAAACTGTTCTGCTGACCTGGGTACAGAGCAAAACGACCACTTGTATAAGGGACGCCTACGTGCAGGTCTCTGACTACAACTCCCAGTGGTCATCTCCACCTGTTGCGTCGCCAGTCGCCCATCGCCGTAGGACTTTGGTAGGTGTGGGTAAGAAACGATGAGTGTGATGATGAAGATGAATTATAGGTGCACAACATAACCTGTGCGTGAAGGAGATTAAAGTGAAAAAGCCTTTGCACAGACACAGCCTCACTCTCTCGGACTTGGCAGTTAGAACTCAGTGGAGCGAAGATTTGTCAAGGCTGGGGACTACTTCGGCTGCATTGGATGGCTATGACGTCTCCGTGCCTTGTCATACCCTACACTTTCCACAAAGAGTTTGCAGATTCGCCTTTGTGGCCGTTGGATCGCTCAGTTGATCTCTTCCTCGCAGTCTACCGAAACTGGCTTTGCATGCAGAGATAGGCAAGCTCCTAAATCACCGTGGGTTTGAGGCCCGTCGGCAACACTCCACCTGGTTTAGCCGGCCAGTCGAAGATGTTGCCCGTGGTGTGACCGCCGTGCATGTTCCAGCCGCTTGGAACCACTGGTGAGGGCTGAGCGCCTGGTGAGGACCAAAGATGGGCAAGCTACTCCCGAAGGAGCACGACATTTTACACACCAGAGGTACTACCCCTCCCAGAGCACCCCGAACACCACAACAAATAATTGTTCAGCAAAAAAGTAATGACAAAGCTTTGACGAGCAACCAGTTCATCGTCTTGTCTTTGCACACCAAGCCAAGGAAGCTCCGATACGATAGATTACTAAAGTCATCTATGAATTCAAACGCCCACAAAGTGTAGCCTCCTGCAGAATAATCGTACGAAATGCCGTAACTGGTGATGGTCCCTACCTGTCAAGTAATTTTATCTGGTCCCAGTTAGGTACCCAAAGTTTTACCATCAATGATATACCTCAATGTAGCTCACTTTGTAGTTATAAAAATTGAAATTATATATTTGTAGGTTCCATTGAAGGTTTAATTCTTGACGATGCCAATTATTAAACCTTTGGGTAACTAGTACTGACACTTTTGCTTTAAAATCATTGATCGCTGGTTGTCGGGAATGGTAAAAGTTTTGACTTCAACGCGTCGTATCGGATGCATGAATATGTTTTCTGCTCAAAGTGTGACTGATGTCATTTCCTACTTTAAATAACACTTCCACATGTCGTCAGGTTTCCATTACACGCAAGCATCTACATGAGTATTTTTGGCTATTATTTTTTAAAGGTCAAGAGATTTTCCAGGTAAGCTAAATGATATTACGTATTCATGCTGCTGCTGCCAAGTTTGATATTCATTTACAAATCCACTCCGCTAAAAAACGACTACATCAAATTGTTGAGGGTAGCCACTCTGTAATTCTCTCCGGGATAGGTATTGTCCGTTGCTTTGTTTGTGGACATTTTAAGTGCAAATAACTGTTATTCGATTGTTGTAATCTTCCGGTTGTTCTTTGATGTCACGTTCTTTGGGAGCTGAATTCGTCAAAGAGAAGGACTGATGACATTCGACCCATATGGGTTCTTGCATCCTCATATCGGTTGGTGAAATAGAACCTAATTCCGATTTGGAACAGACACAAGACTCTCTGTGCATCATTTTCGTCCTTCTATTTCTCTTTGTTCCTTTAATAATCAAAACCGAATAAGTGTTAGAATGCTATTCTTGTCTTAGCATTTCTAGTTATATGAATGTAGATATGTCTAAATGTGTGTTTTTATTATCTCTTTCTGCCTTTTCATTTGCTGAGGCGACAGGGAAGCAGGAATACCTAAATGGCATTAAATTGCATTTCTCGTCGGCGCCAAATGTGTTTGTCTGTTTCAAGTAAGACATGCTTGCCTGCTCTCAAGAAAGATAATTTGGGTTCATTTGTCGATGATGGTAATTTCGAGAAATTATGTGCCTTGCGTGAACGTGGCATTTTTCAACCCGTTCAATCCTCGCGTCAACAATGTCTTAAACATTAATGCCACTGAACGAGAGGCTGATTCATGCATGTCTCTTTAACCATGTCCTCGCTATCGAGCGAAGCCTCGGTACACATGATACATTACCTATGGGTCTCTAAGTAATCGTGTTCTCGAAACTGGAGTGTCCCGTTACTTTCCCTTTGCTAAATATAATATTTAGAACTACTTTTAATGAAGTTATATTGAAGCTGTCGAAATACAACTTACCGACCGGTAGATAATCGGAGGATGTACAAATCTAAGATGAATGTGATAGGCGTATCCAATTTCTTCCTCGTCAACGTTCTTAGCATATTATACTTTGAACGGAAAGACACGCAGTAACGGTACAGACTGAGGTCGCAACATGTTATACTCCACCACATCGGAATACGCAAATGTCTGTCCTTGGTTAATTTCTCCCTGGTATCGAAAATACTTTGCAAAATGTACGTTGCTCGTAATTTTGGCATGGATCCATCCTTGAAAATCTTCGTGTCTCCACCATATATGTTATACAACTCAGGATAATATCTAATACATATGACTTTGTCCTCCGGAAATTTTATCAGTAGGCGACGAGCTATTCTATAGTACTCGAGGTTGACATTTTGTTTGAATGTTTTGCTAAACATTTCAATTAATTTGGTAGCAATATCATTAACAGCGGTTGACGACTAAATTAATAGCTTTCATGAATGCTCAACACATAGATGAACCGATTAACTTATGTATTCAGTCGATCAATACTAGCGCCAGTTGCAGTAACAATTTATTTGTGATTGTGCAAATGATAGTGCACGTGTTCGTATAAAACGTTAACCGCTTTAATGTTTTGCATGTCGGTGATGGTTTTGATCTGTGTTGGGTGAATGATATCCACCAAATCCACATAACAATGAGGAACATGTTCAAAATGGATGGCTTGAAGTAATTTGCCGTGTTACAACACCATACATTGTTGTAAACAATTCAATGGAATTCCAATTGGGTAGCGTATTGTACAATTGGTTGTCGTTGTTAGTACTTTCAGAGTGTGCCTGTTGTTCCATGGGTCACTTCAAGTCAGCGGAGTGTCAAAAAGAAATGTTTGTGATCAGTGTTGTTGGGTGTTGAATGTTGCTGAGGTCAAGACTCCTGAATTTCATGTTTGATGAGTATTTCATAGAAGGACTGGGAAGAAGCTTGCCGATGCAACTACTCTGGGAAATGGCCTGACATTGGTTACCTCCTTGTTGAAAAATCACATTGGCTATTACTGCAAGCAGCAGAGAGGGTGAACCCTACAACGTTTTCAGACAAAAAATTGATTGAAATTTTAACGAGCCTTCCCTACGAAATCTCATTTTTACTAAAAAAAATGAAAACGGAGACTTTTACGATTTTTTAATTAATTTTGGTCGCAACTTGTTGTCATCCACCCTCGCTGCTGCTACAGGTTAACAAAAAATAATAAATGATTTTAACCGAATATTTGATCCAGTCCAATACGATATCGTGTCCGAGGATCATGCAAATTTATTGTTGCGAATCCGTGTGATTTTGACTGAGCATGACTAAAGAAGTTTCTAAATTGATTGAAGTCCATATCAGAACACCATGTCTGCCATATATTTCTAAGAGTATGAGTATCAACTCCGTTGAATACAGCAAGAATATTGCAGTTATCTCTGATAACTTTTGGAACCTGAGTGTAGCGTTGAGTGACATATATCACGTCAGTGTTTTTATGCCTTCCTCTGGAAAAGATCCTAGCAGGATTTGTTTGTTTATCCAACATTATATCGTCGTATACGACTAAATTGTTAAGATCTCCATCAATATCATCAATGCTCGGTGCTTCATCGATATCGGTTATAAACTCAATAATACCCTCGCCGGATTTTTCTACCGCGCTGTCGTTAAAATCTTTTAGCACTTCATAACATCGTTGATCATCTACGTGGCGCTTTGCGCTGGGGCAATTAAATACAACTTATCCCACTTCATCCATCTCATTATTAAATTGAGTAACAGTTGCGTTTTACCGGATCCAGATGGCCCGATTATAGAGTTTGGTAGCGCTGCTGGTTCTCTTGTTTTAGTCGCTCGGCTATTTTTTATTATTTTCTGACTTTATCTGTTTTTCACGGAAAGTCTTTAAAAACTCTTCTGGGGTCGGTATTGGTCTATTTTTTCGTTTGAGGTATTCTATTGCGGAACGATATTGTGGACGACCACACGCTATACAAATGTGATATTTCCTTCTGACGCCTTTTCCACAACCAAGACAGGGTTTTGGCCCCTCGGGACAACCTTGTTTTGCAGTATAATTATGTACCCCACAGAATTCCCCGTATGAATTTTTTCCACATCGTCGTGTAGATCCTAAAAACAACCACGAGCATTTATTAACAGCAAATACTGGATTCACCATTATTATTAATTGTTAATAGGTATTCAATTAAACATTAAAAAGTATAATAGCATAATGATTAGTGATTACTCTGATAACGATAATGCATTTTTTCAATGTCCGGAAACGTATCACGATCTTCAAGAATACTACAAAAGGCATTTAACGCCGTCATGGAATGTTTCTAGTAAAAAATCCGCGATGGAATTACTCACTAAAGATAGTTTTCTACGCCATGGTGTGATTATTCAACAACGGGGACAATTTTACGTTTTTGTAGATGATCCGGACATCACAGAATTTCAAGGATGTTCTGCGGTGAATAAAATTATTCCCCGGGAGCGATTAAGATATCCCACAATCGACATTGATTCTAAAAATCCATCATTGGAGGAGTTGTTATTGTATTTCAATGACTTAGTTGACTTTGTCAATGATGTTTTGATTTTTGAAACCAGTGGTGGTTATCACATTTTATTGAAAACGATTCCTATCGATTTTGATACTCATCGGGAATTATTAAAAAAAATCGCCACAGACAGACCAACATGGAATGTTGATACACAGGCTGGACTTCATAGCATCAAATTACCCGGGACAAGATCAGCAAAAACAAACAGCATTGATAAACGATTAATTTATCCTGTTGGATCTACTAGTTCATTATTGTCCTGCCCTGTTGCTATACAGCCTTGTTATGAAAAAGCACTGACAATGAAACCAATGACTTTATTCTCGGTGTTACTGATGACGCTTTGACCAACGAAGATTTAAATAAAATATCTATCGCGTTAACTGGTCAACCAGATCAAATCACTGGAATTACAAATCAAACCAGCAACATGATTTCACTGGGAAGAGTTGCTGGATCGTATTGCAATATTTGTCAACGACGACATGGATATAACGAGATTGGTGGATTCATTGAGGGAAAAGCCATCGATGCATTTGTGTGTGTGTATTCAGATCGATTTGTGATAGGTTGTTTCCGTACCACAAAAAATAAAATTACGATTGATGTCATTAACAATGATAGCATTCCCAATGATAGTAAAACACGCTACGAAAAATACCTAAAATCATATAATTATCGTCGAGGAGATCATAGCGGTGAATTCCCCACGAGGGTTCCGGATTATACTTACTGTGAGCCCCCTGTTCATGAAAATGGCCAAGGATGTAGAATCATCCTTAACGACGACTATATGGATGGTTCTCCTTGTGGAATGGGTAAATCGGAGGCTGCATGGAAATCAATACCCGCTGACAAATCAACTCTGTGTATCAGCTACCGAAAGACCTTTACCAGAAAGACAGCCATCGACTTCAATATCGAATCTTATGAAACAATTGGAGGAATTATTTTTGATACAAGAACTCATCGAAGGGTTATTTCGCAAATAGAATCCATTGTACGAGTGAGGGGAATTCCTGATGTGTTATTGTTAGATGAATGGCATGGCATTCTTCGTCAAATAATTTCATCGTGTCGTGGAAAACAAATTTGGGAAACACTGGTATGGTTGATTTCATCAGCAAAACGGGTTATTGTACTTGATGCAGATGCCAACAATGATAATCTAGAATTATTCAGGAAGTATTTAAACCGTCCGGACATGAAATTCATCATCAATGAGTATCAACCCGATCATGGAAAGAGGTTTATTGTAGAACAGTCTCATCGCGACAACTACGTTAAATTGTTAGACGCGCTGCAACAAGGAAATCGTGCCGTAGTCTTCACACAAAACAAACGACACGGGAATTATTCTGTAGAATCCCTTTGCTAAACTATTACAGCATTTAGGATACCGAGTGAAGTATTATCACGCTGATACTGATTCGGCAGAAAAACAAAGAGATTTTGCTGATCCCGTTCAAGCGTTTGAACACACCGACGTAGTGATTTATAATTGCACCGTAGAAGCAGGAATATCAATCGTAGACGAACGATTCAAGTACATGACGGTATTTTCTGAACAATTAGGATCTGTAGAAGCCACTAAACAAGCAATCCATCGTTTCAGAAACATTACTGAAATCAATTATTCGTCTACTAAACGATCTTCCACAACATTGCCACTCACACGTGATGACATTATTTCTGCCATTGAATCACATGAAAGAAATTTATCCTCTACGGAATTCTTATTTAGGACTCCAAATCTCAATGATGTGAATTCCAGTTACGGAGACGCATTTATCAGTGCCATTATTGACGAAAATAATTCGAAGTGTTATTTTACGGGACGACTTGTTACAATGATGAAAAGAACCGGATATGAAGTCACGTGGGAATTACCAGACGAATATTCGTTGTGGTGTGAAAAAAAAATAAAACCAACGAAATCGATACCGCGGCAATGAACAATTATCCCGTCGTAGATGATTTTTTGAAATCTTCTATCGGGGAAAGAATTGCTGCTGCAAGTGATAAAATCACCAGCGATAAAATCACCAGTGAACAACAAAAATATCATCGATATGATTCTGAGAATCCAAAGGATTTTCAACAACGATTAGAACCCTACGCGAAGAAATTGATGTATCTCAATCATGTATTTCAAACTGATGTGGGAAAATTGGACACAAACACGATTGAACACCTCGACAAAAACGTATCACGGTTACAACGATACCAGCGAGTCCTTGTTGATAAATTTAATCATGGAAACGCGGTAACAACTACACCATGCCGATCTGATAAAATCAATCCACGACAACAACTCGAAATTATCAGAAGTGTCCTTGAAGTATTAAAACTCCCTGATGTGGTTCCGGATGATTTATCGGTGAAAAGTGTTCCTGTGAACCGCACTGAATTAATTAAGAATATGAATCACATGTTAAAAAACCCGGACCAACTCGATAAATATCAAGCGTTATTAAAACACTTCAATGAGATATTTCCGGATGTGAAATTCTTTAGAAAGGGCACACTATCAGTGAAAAATATCATCGAAAAAATTAAATTGATTTACAAAGGATTCGGTGGGAGATTACAATCAGATGATAAAAGAAACGCGAAACGATCTAATCTCACATTGTTTTATCCTGAATGGCCAAAATCGGACTTTATAGATAACTTGACATGGATTAATGAAACCGTTGATGATGTAGGGTTTGCTGGAAAAGACATCACTGCGACGGATACACACAGTACAATGTTACGATTCCATGTTTGGACCGTTAATGGTAGGTTTATTCGATATGATATGTCGGATTGATCAAGGAAAAAGTGTGGAAAGTGTGGTATTAATTATTTTATATACAATTTTCACACTTTCCACAAACCTGATAGGATGAAATAACGCTTCCATGACCGTATCAAAAATCATCTATGATATGTCATTGATCAATGGGGGCTTATACGATGCTGGGAAATATCATCTAACACCACCGTATTACAGATTTTCGATTGTCTCGTAACATAACGGAAGTAAATAGTGCAGGTCATAATCATTTTGTCGTAGAAATATAACGGATTTTTGAGAATTATCCAACTCGGTACGATCACACAACCCTATTGATTTCTGTTA
Organism: Unio delphinus; assembly: GCA_029339505.1. NCBI lineage: Eukaryota > Metazoa > Mollusca > Bivalvia > Unionida > Unionidae > Unio > Unio delphinus. The sequence goes on from JAQISU010000162.1 coordinate 9,603,726, forward strand.
TCATTTTAAAGATTAATTGAATAACAGCTTTAATATATGTCTGCGACAGAAACAATCGATCAAATGCGGCAAAAATACCCCAGTGGGAAATTTTCAGAGCGTATCAACAATAATGGACGTCGCAAAGTATCCTATAGAGCTCCCGATGCAATTGTGCATCCGATAGCAACACGAGTAAATCGAGATTCTACAGCACGTGTTCGTCTCAGTGAAAAATATCATCAGTATAAACAACAGAGTCGGTTGCAAGACTATCAGTTACTCGTTGATATTCTAGAGAGTACCGGAAATAAATACAACGTTGAATTTATCGATGGTGGAATTTCATTTACGCGTGTCAACTGAGATTAGTCATCATCAAGTACTTCATTGATTTTTTTTATTAACTCACGATCTTCTTCGGGTAAAAATAACCACCATGTGTTATCTTTGCGCCGGTTACGTTTTTGTCGGTATTTTTTCTTTTTTAGTTGTGATTCATTTTCTTGTGCTACAGCCTCATTTTGTTGTAGAAGTTGATTGTATTTACTTGCGAGCTTTGCGTATTTAATGTGAAAAGATTCTAATTCACGTCGCACATCATTGAGCTCAGTCATAAGTTTACTGCGATCTCGAACTGCATCGCTACGGTGTTGCTGTGTGGTATCTAATTGGTATTGTAGATCATTTAACTAATCATTGATAGATTGTTGATGTTGTTGTTGTTGTCGTTGTTGTCGTAACGCTGTTACTTTTCCTTGCAGCAATTTATTCTGATTGGTTAGGTTGGTCACTTGAGACTGCAATTGACAGATCATTTCTTTATCAATGATTTTATCAGTGACAGAGTCACTGGCAACATGCACTTTTCCATCTAACATTTGATTCATTTCATTCTCAACTTCAGCATCAATAAGCCGCTCAACGGGTACATCATTAGCATCATCAGCGCTAACATTTCCGATTCCAATTTCATCCGATTTCCAAATTCTATAAATCCGCTGATAACTGATTTTATACTGATCAGCAATTTCTGCTATTCCAACACGGTTTCGCAATTGCTTAATCGTATTAATGTCATCGCGGGTTAGTATCCTACGATGAGGCATGTTTTATACAATTAAAAAATATTTTTTAAAAACAACAACAACAACAACAACAAAAAAGTGTGTTACAATAGAACGGCTAAATCCACCGTTTTTCAGACCAAAATCGGCCTATATCCATGATGATATTTATCAACGAAAGCTCAGAGCGTCAATTGCTGAGAGTATTCACAACGCCGAATCTCGCGAGTTGTATAAAAAAGAATCACGGTATTTATAATTATCAACAGGTCAATAGCATACTTGTCGCCACAGGATAACAGGTTGTACAATTATTTGTCCACCAGATGGATTAGCATAGACTATCTCACTCTCTCAGTTGTTTTGTCATTGTAAGTCAATACGATTTTTTGATACGGTCATTGAAGTGTAATCTCGTCGGATAAATACTTCTATCATTGATGGGGAAAGTGCCGGAATTCCTAATAAAATAATTATTTTTAATTACTACTGGCATTTCAGTCATCTATGGATCAACTCAGTCTAAGCCATCGTATCGAGAGAACCATCCAGTAATTACACAACGCCGAATCTCGCGAGTGCGCATACATGTATCAATTTGATATAAAAAAGAATCATGGTATTTATAATTATCAACAGGTCAATAGCATACTTGAAACAATCCACCAGATGGATTATCTCAATCTCTCAGTTGTTTTGTCATTGTAAGTCAATATGATTTTTAATACGGTCATGGAAGCGTTATTTCATCCTATCAGGTTTGTGGAAAGTGTGGAAATTGTATAAAAAATAATTAATACCACAACAACGACAACAACAACAACAACAACAACAATCTATCAATGATTCGTTAAATGATCTACAATAACAATTAGATACCACACAGCAACACCGTAGCGATGCAGTTCGAGATCGCAGTAAACTTATGACTGAGCTCAATGATGTGCGACGTGAATTAGAATCTATTCACATTAAATACGCAGAGCTCGCAAGTAAATACAATCAACTTCTACAACAAAATGAGGCTGTAGCACAAGAAAATAAATCACAACTAAAAAAGAAAAAACACTGACAAAAACGTAACCGGCGCAAAGATAACACATGGAGGTTATTTTTACCCGAAGAAGATCGTGAGTTAATAAATAAAATCAATGAAGTACTTGATGATGATTAATCTCAGTTGACACGCGTAAATGAAATTCCACCATCGATAAATTCAAAGTTGTATTTATTTCCGATACTCTCTAGAATATCAACGAGTAACTGATAGTCTTGCAACCGACTCTGTTGTTTATACTGATGATATTTTTCACTGAGACGAACACGTGCTGTAGAATCTCGATTTACTCGTGTTGCTATCGGATGCACTATTCCATCGGGAGCTCTATAGGATACTTTGCGACGTCCATTATTGTTGATACGCTCTGAAAATTTCCCACTGGGGTATTTTTGCCGCATTTGATCGATTGTTTCTGTCGCAGACATATATTAAAGCTGTTATTTAATTAATCTTTAAAATGATAACAGAAATCAATAGGGTTGTGTGATCGTACCGAGTTGGATAATTCTCAAAATCCGTTATATTTCTACGACAAAATGATTATGACCCGCACTATTTACTTCCGTTATGTTACGAGACAATCGAAAATCTGTAAGCCGGTGGTGTTAGATGATATTTGACAGCATCGTATAAGCCCCCATTGATCAATGACATATCATAGATGATTTTTGATACGGTCATGGAAGCGTTATTTCATCCTATCAGGTTTGTGGAAAGTGTGGAAATTGTATATAAAATAATTAATACCACACTTTCCACACTTTTCCCTTGATCAATCCGACATATCATATCGAATAAACCAACCATTAACGGTCAAAACATGGAATCGTAACATTGTACTGTGTGTATCCGTCGCAGTGATGTCTTTTCCATCAAACCCTACATCATCAACGGTTTCATTAATCCATGTCAAGTCCTCTATAAAGTCCGATTTGGGCCATTCAGGATAAAACAATGTGAGATTAGATCGTTTCGCGTTTCTTTTATCATCTGATTGTAATCTCCCACCGAATCCTTTGTAAATCAATTTAATTTTTTCGATGATATTTTTCACTGATAGTGTCCCCTTTCTAAAGAATTTCACATCCGGAAATATCTCATTGAAGTGTTTTAATAACGCTTGATATTTATCGAGTTGGTCCGGGTTTTTTAACATGTGATTCATATTCTTAATTAATTCAGTGCGGTTCACAGGAACACTTTTCACCGATAAATCATCCGGAACCACATCAGGGAGTTTTAATACTTCAAGTACACTTCTGATAATTTCGAGTTGTTGTCGTGGATTGATTTTATCAGATCGGCATGGTGTAGTTGTTACCGCGTTTCCATGATTAAATTTATCAACAAGGACTCGCTGGTATCGTTGTAACCGTGATACGTTTTTGTCGAGGTGTTCAATCGTGTTTGTGTCCAATTTTCCCACATCAGTTTGAAATACATGATTGAGATACATCAGTTTCTTCGCGTAGGGTTCTAATCGTTGTTGAAAATCCTTTGGATTCTCAGGATCATATCGATGATATTTTTGTTGTTCACTGGTGATTTTATCACTGATGATTTTATCACTTGCAGCAGCAATTCTTTCCCCGATAGAAGATTTCAAAAAATTATCTACGACGGGATTATTGTTCATTGGCGCGGTATCGATTTTGTTGGTTTTATTTTTTTCACACCACAACGAATATTCGTCTGGTAATTCCCACGTGACTTCATATCCGGTTCTTTTCATCATTGTAACAAGTCGTCCCATAAAATAACACTTCGAATTATTTTCGTCAATAATGACACTGATAAATGCGTATCCGTAACTGGAATTCACATCATTGAGATTTGGAGTCCTAAATAACATCTCCGTAGAGGATAAATTTCTTTCATGTGATTCAATGGCAGAAATAATGTCATCACGTGTGAGTGGCAATGTTGTGGAAGATCGTTTAGTAGACGAATAATGGATTTCAGTAATGTTTCTGAAACGATGAATTGCTTGTTTAGTGGCTTCTACAGATCCTAATTGTTCAGAAAATACCGTCATGTACTTGAATCGTTCGTCTACGATTGATATTCCTGCTTCTACGGTGCAATTATAAATCACTACGTCGGTGTGTTCAAACGCTTCAACGGGATCAGCAAAATCTCTTTGTTTTTCTGCCGAATCAGTATCAGCGTGATAATACTTCACTCGGTATCCTAAATGCTGTAATAGTTTAGCAAGGGATTTTACAGAATAATTCCCGTGTCGTTTGTTTTGTGTGAAGACTACTGCACGATTTCCTTGTTGCAGCGCGTCTAACAATTTAACGTAGTTGTCGCGATGAGACTGTTCTACAATAAACCTCTTTCCATGATCGGGTTGATACTCATTGATGATGAATTTCATGTCCAGACGGTTTAAATACTTCCTGAATAATTCTAGATCATCATTGTTGGCATCTGCATCAAGTACAATAACCCGTTTTGCTGATGAAATCAACCATACCAGTGTTTCCCAAATTTGTTTGCCACGACACGATGAAATTATTTGACGAAGAATGCCATGCCATTCATCTAACAATAACACATCAGGAATTCCCCTCACTCGTACAATGGATTCTATTTGCGAAATAACCCTTCGATGAGTTCTTGTATCAAAAATAATTCCTCGATGAATTGTTTCATAAGATTCGAGATTGTAGTCGATGGCAGTCTTTCTGGTAAAGGTCTTTCGGTAGCTGATACACAGAGTTGATTTGTCAGCGGGTATTGATTTCCATGCAGCCTCCGATTTACCCATTCCACAAGAAGAACCATCCATATAGTCGTCGTTAAGGACGATTAAGAATATGAATCACATGTTAAAAAACCCGGACCAACTCGATAAATATCAAGCGTTATTAAAACACTTCAATGAGATATTTCCGGATGTGAAATTCTTTAGAAAGGGGACACTATCAGTGAAAAATATCATCGAAAAAATTAAATTGATTTACAAAGGATTCGGTGGGAGATTACAATCAGATGATAAAAGAAACGCGAAACGATCTAATCTCACATTGTTTTATCCTGAATGGCCAAAATCGGACTTTATAGATAACTTGACATGGATTAATGAAACCGTTGATGATGTAGGGTTTGCTGGAAAAGACATCACTGCGACGGATACACACAGTACAATGTTACGATTCCATGTTTGGACCGTTAATGGTAGGTTTATTCGATATGATATGTCGGATTGATCAAGGAAAAAGTGTGGAAAGTGTGGTATTAATTATTTTATATACAATTTTCACACTTTCCACAAACCTGATAGGATGAAATAACGCTTCCATGACCGTATCAAAAATCATCTATGATATGTCATTGATCAATGGGGGCTTATACGATGCTGGGAAATATCATCTAACACCACCGTATTACAGATTTTCGATTGTCTCGTAACATAACGGAAGTAAATAGTGCAGGTCATAATCATTTTGTCGTAGAAATATAACGGATTTTTGAGAATTATCCAACTCGGTACGATCACACAACCCTATTGATTTCTGTTATCATTTTAAAGATTAATTGAATAACAGCTTTAATATATGTCTGCGACAGAAACAATCGATCAAATGCGGCAAAAATACCCCAGTGGGAAATTTTCAGAGCGTATCAACAATAATGGACGTCGCAAAGTATCCTATAGAGCTCCCGATGCAATTGTGCATCCGATAGCAACACGAGTAAATCGAGATTCTACAGCACGTGTTCGTCTCAGTGAAAAATATCATCAGTATAAACAACAGAGTCGGTTGCAAGACTATCAGTTACTCGTTGATATTCTAGAGAGTACCGGAAATAAATACAACGTTGAATTTATCGATGGTGGAATTTCATTTACGCGTGTCAACTGAGATTAGTCATCATCAAGTACTTCATTGATTTTTTTTATTAACTCACGATCTTCTTCGGGTAAAAATAACCACCATGTGTTATCTTTGCGCCGGTTACGTTTTTGTCGGTATTTTTTCTTTTTTAGTTGTGATTCATTTTCTTGTGCTACAGCCTCATTTTGTTGTAGAAGTTGATTGTATTTACTTGCGAGCTTTGCGTATTTAATGTGAAAAGATTCTACCGTATTTTCGCGCATATATCCCGCACACACAGATAATCCGCACCCTCATATAGCCCGCGGGTTTTGGGGTTTTGTGTAAAAAATCGTTGGCATAACCCGCACCTTTGTATAACCCGCAACCATAGATATATTTATACAGCTACAATCGGAAATGAAATCAATTACAGGATCACGGGGCTTCGCTGATGTAGCAAACTGCGATTCTGTTTTCCGTTTTGGTGACAAAATATACCATCTGGTGATATTTGTGGCGACACCAATTTTGGCTGATAAAAACCGTATATACAGTCTTGCGTTTGGAGTAGAGAAAATCAAAGGCACCATGACAGGAAACAATGTACTGGAATATATTGTTAAAATAACAAGTCCTTGTCTCATACTAGCAAACCACACTAACAGTGCACTGTTATATCATAATCCGCTAATGATGATATCTGGCCTTATTACTTTATGCAACTGACTAGTCAAAATCCAAATCCGCAGAAGGCGAAAACGTAAAATGAGTACAGTCAAGCAGATGACACTAATTTAAAAACAAATACCAGATGGAAGAAGAAAAAATACGTTTGCTGACACTTCAAAGAGAACTGATTACCTTTGAAGCACTGATATATACTAAGCAAATAAAACAAATCTGTTTCAATGTTCTACAATTATCTGAAGTTGCCGCAGCAATAACAAACAGGTATTTGTTTCACCCTTCAACTGGAGCCTTTAGCGGCGCCATCATCAAAGTAAGCCGACAACCTTTGCTCAATAAAAGTCAGGAAAAACACGGTACACAGTGCTTGTGTGCGTAGGAGCTGTGCCTCAACTACAGGCTACATAAACACTGACATTTTTAAATAATCTTGTATTCTTGTGAAGTGTAGATTCGAGTTTAAATAATTTCTTTCTGTTCAATTTAAAAAATGCCGAAACGAAAGTCTTACACAGCCGACTTCAAGCTAACTGCCATCGCGTATGCTGAAGTGCATGGCAATAGAGCCACAGGCACAAAATTTGATATTGATGAGAGTGTAATCCGAGGTTGGAGAAAAGAAAAAGGAACGTTGGAGAAGATGAATCCACGAAAACGTGCTCGTCGCGGACCTAAAGCAAAGTGGCCTCACCTTGAAGCTGACCTGAAGCAGTGGATCGTGGCCCAGCGGTAAAATTAGGTACCGTAGTTATTTCGATTGAAAACAGAAAATATTGATTATGAAAACGTGTCGGATACGAAATTTTAAGTTTTTATCCCGAAATGTTGATTTAGTCCCGATACCGTAGGTTGTAAAGTCACCGTAGTAGCCATAATATCCAACCCTAGCAAAACAAAACTAGAACAATATATGTTATGTAGTTACGTTTTTCGAACAATATGTTGAAATATCATCATGTGTAAAAAAATTGTGATATAGCCCGCACCCTTATATAACCCGCACCCCCCCTGCGGGGTTTGTAAAATCTGGTATAATCCGCGGGATATATGCGCGAAAATACGGTAATTCACGTCGCACATCATTGAGCTCAGTCATAAGTTTACTGCGATCTCGAACTGCATCGCTACGGTGTTGCTGTGTGGTATCTAATTGGTATTGTAGATCATTTAACGAATCATTGATAGATTGTTGATGTTGTTGTTGTTGTCGTTGTTGTCGTAACGCTGTTACTTTTCCTTGCAGCAATTTATTCTGATTGGTTAGGTTGGTCACTTGAGACTGCAATTGACAGATCATTTCTTTATCAATGATTTTATCAGTGACAGAGTCACTGGCAACATGCACTTTTCCATCTAACATTTGATTCATTTCATTCTCAACTTCAGCATCAATAAGCCGCTCAACGGGTACATCATTAGCATCATCAGCGCTAACATTTCCGATTCCAATTTCATCCGATTTCCAAATTCTATAAATCCGCTGATAACTGATTTTATACTGATCAGCAATTTCTGCTATTCCAACACGGTTTCGCAATTGCTTAATCGTATTAATGTCATCGCGGGTTAGTATCCTACGATGAGGCATGTTTTATACAATTAAAAAATATTTTTTAAAAACAACAACAACAACAACAACAAAAAAGTGTGTTACAATAGAACGGCTAAATCCACCGTTTTTCAGACCAAAATCGGCCTATATCCATGATGATATTTATCAACGAAAGCTCAGAGCGTCAATTGCTGAGAGTATTCACAACGCCGAATCTCGCGAGTTGTATAAAAAAGAATCACGGTATTTATAATTATCAACAGGTCAATAGCATACTTGTCGCCACAGGATAACAGGTTGTACAATTATTTGTCCACCAGATGGATTAGCATAGACTATCTCACTCTCTCAGTTGTTTTGTCATTGTAAGTCAATACGATTTTTTGATACGGTCATTGAAGTGTAATCTCGTCGGATAAATACTTCTATCATTGATGGGGAAAGTGCCGGAATTCCTAATAAAATAATTATTTTTAATTACTACTGGCATTTCAGTCATCTATGGATCAACTCAGTCTAAGCCATCGTATCGAGAGAACCATCCAGTAATTACACAACGCCGAATCTCGCGAGTGCGCATACATGTATCAATTTGATATAAAAAAGAATCATGGTATTTATAATTATCAACAGGTCAATAGCATACTTGAAACAATCCACCAGATGGATTATCTCAATCTCTCAGTTGTTTTGTCATTGTAAGTCAATATGATTTTTAATACGGTCATGGAAGCGTTATTTCATCCTATCAGGTTTGTGGAAAGTGTGGAAATTGTATAAAAAATAATTAATACCACAACAACGACAACAACAACAACAACAACAACAATCTATCAATGATTCGTTAAATGATCTACAATAACAATTAGATACCACACAGCAACACCGTAGCGATGCAGTTCGAGATCGCAGTAAACTTATGACTGAGCTCAATGATGTGCGACGTGAATTAGAATCTATTCACATTAAATACGCAGAGCTCGCAAGTAAATACAATCAACTTCTACAACAAAATGAGGCTGTAGCACAAGAAAATAAATCACAACTAAAAAAGAAAAAACACTGACAAAAACGTAACCGGCGCAAAGATAACACATGGAGGTTATTTTTACCCGAAGAAGATCGTGAGTTAATAAATAAAATCAATGAAGTACTTGATGATGATTAATCTCAGTTGACACGCGTAAATGAAATTCCACCATCGATAAATTCAAAGTTGTATTTATTTCCGATACTCTCTAGAATATCAACGAGTAACTGATAGTCTTGCAACCGACTCTGTTGTTTATACTGATGATATTTTTCACTGAGACGAACACGTGCTGTAGAATCTCGATTTACTCGTGTTGCTATCGGATGCACTATTCCATCGGGAGCTCTATAGGATACTTTGCGACGTCCATTATTGTTGATACGCTCTGAAAATTTCCCACTGGGGTATTTTTGCCGCATTTGATCGATTGTTTCTGTCGCAGACATATATTAAAGCTGTTATTTAATTAATCTTTAAAATGATAACAGAAATCAATAGGGTTGTGTGATCGTACCGAGTTGGATAATTCTCAAAATCCGTTATATTTCTACGACAAAATGATTATGACCCGCACTATTTACTTCCTTTATGTTACGAGACAATCGAAAATCTGTAAGCCGGTGGTGTTAGATGATATTTGACAGCATCGTATAAGCCCCCATTGATCAATGACATATCATAGATGATTTTTGATACGGTCATGGAAGCGTTATTTCATCCTATCAGGTTTGTGGAAAGTGTGGAAATTGTATATAAAATAATTAATACCACACTTTCCACACTTTTCCCTTGATCAATCCGACATATCATATCGAATAAACCAACCATTAACGGTCAAAACATGGAATCGTAACATTGTACTGTGTGTATCCGTCGCAGTGATGTCTTTTCCATCAAACCCTACATCATCAACGGTTTCATTAATCCATGTCAAGTCCTCTATAAAGTCCGATTTGGGCCATTCAGGATAAAACAATGTGAGATTAGATCGTTTCGCGTTTCTTTTATCATCTGATTGTAATCTCCCACCGAATCCTTTGTAAATCAATTTAATTTTTTCGATGATATTTTTCACTGATAGTGTCCCCTTTCTAAAGAATTTCACATCCGGAAATATCTCATTGAAGTGTTTTAATAACGCTTGATATTTATCGAGTTGGTCCGGGTTTTTTAACATGTGATTCATATTCTTAATTAATTCAGTGCGGTTCACAGGAACACTTTTCACCGATAAATCATCCGGAACCACATCAGGGAGTTTTAATACTTCAAGTACACTTCTGATAATTTCGAGTTGTTGTCGTGGATTGATTTTATCAGATCGGCATGGTGTAGTTGTTACCGCGTTTCCATGATTAAATTTATCAACAAGGACTCGCTGGTATCGTTGTAACCGTGATACGTTTTTGTCGAGGTGTTCAATCGTGTTTGTGTCCAATTTTCCCACATCAGTTTGAAATACATGATTGAGATACATCAGTTTCTTCGCGTAGGGTTCTAATCGTTGTTGAAAATCCTTTGGATTCTCAGAATCATATCTATGATATTTTTGTTGTTCACTGGTGATTTTATCACTGATGATTTTATCACTTGCAGCAGCAATTCTTTCCCCGATAGAAGATTTCAAAAAATTATCTACGACGGGATTATTGTTCATTGGCGCGGTATCGATTTTGTTGGTTTTATTTTTTTCACACCACAACGAATATTCGTCTGGTAATTCCCACGTGACTTCATATCCGGTTCTTTTCATCATTGTAACAAGTCGTCCCGTAAAATAACACTTCGAATTATTTTCGTCAATAATGACACTGATAAATGCGTATCCGTAACTGGAATTCACATCATTGAGATTTGGAGTCCTAAATAACATCTCCGTAGAGGATAAATTTCTTTCATGTGATTCAATGGCAGAAATAATGTCATCACGTGTGAGTGGCAATGTTGTGGAAGATCGTTTAGTAGACGAATAATGGATTTCAGTAATGTTTCTGAAACGATGAATTGCTTGTTTAGTGGCTTCTACAGATCCTAATTGTTCAGAAAATACCGTCATGTACTTGAATCGTTCGTCTACGATTGATATTCCTGCTTCTACGGTGCAATTATAAATCACTACGTCGGTGTGTTCAAACGCTTCAACGGGATCAGCAAAATCTCTTTGTTTTTCTGCCGAATCAGTATCAGCGTGATAATACTTCACTCGGTATCCTAAATGCTGTAATAGTTTAGCAAGGGATTTTACAGAATAATTCCCGTGTCGTTTGTTTTGTGTGAAGACTACTGCACGATTTCCTTGTTGCAGCGCGTCTAACAATTTAACGTAGTTGTCGCGATGAGACTGTTCTACAATAAACCTCTTTCCATGATCGGGTTGATACTCATTGATGATGAATTTCATGTCCGGACGGTTTAAATACTTCCTGAATAATTCTAGATCATCATTGTTGGCATCTGCATCAAGTACAATAACCCGTTTTGCTGATGAAATCAACCATACCAGTGTTTCCCAAATTTGTTTGCCACGACACGATGAAATTATTTGACGAAGAATGCCATGCCATTCATCTAACAATAACACATCAGGAATTCCCCTCACTCGTACAATGGATTCTATTTGCGAAATAACCCTTCGATGAGTTCTTGTATCAAAAATAATTCCTCGATGAATTGTTTCATAAGATTCGAGATTGTAGTCGATGGCAGTCTTTCTGGTAAAGGTCTTTCGGTAGCTGATACACAGAGTTGATTTGTCAGCGGGTATTGATTTCCATGCAGCCTCCGATTTACCCATTCCACAAGAAGAACCATCCATATAGTCGTCGTTAAGGACGATTCTACATCCTTGGCCATTTTCATGAACAGGGGGCTCACAGTAAATATAATCCGGGACCCTCGTGGGGAATTCACCGCTATGATCTCCTCGACGATAATTATATGATTTTAGGTATTTTTCGTAGCGTGTTTTACTATCATTGGGAATGCTATCATTGTTAATGACATCAATCGTAATTTTATTTTTTGTGGTACGGAAACAACCTATCACAAATCGATCTGAATACACACACACAAATGCATCGATGGCTTTTCCCTCAATGAATCCACCAATCTCGTTATATCCATGTCGTCGTTGACAAATATTGCAATACGATCCAGCAACTCTTCCCAGTGAAATCATATTGCTGGTTTGATTTGTAATTCCAGTGATTTGATCTGGTTGACCAGTTAACGCGATAGATATTTGATCGAAATCAAATCGTCACCAGTAACACCGAAAATAAAGTCATTGGTTTCATTGTCAGTGCGTTTTTCATAACAAGGCTGTATAGCAACAGGGCAGGACAATAATGAACTAGTAGATCCAACAGGATAAATTAATCGTTTATCAATGCTGTTTGTTTTTGCTGATCTTGTCCCGGGTAATTTGATGCTATGAAGTCCAGCCTGTGTATCAACATTCCATGTTGGTCTGTCTGTGGCGATTTTTTTTAATAATTCCCGATGAGTATCAAAATCGATAGGAATCGTTTTCAATAAAATGTGATAACCACCACTGGTTTCAAAAATCAAAACATCATTGACAGAGTCAACTAAGTCATTGAAATACAATAACAACTCCTCCAATGATGGATTTTTAGAATCAATGTCGATTGTGGGATATCTTAATCGCTCCCGGGGGATAATTTCATTCACCGCAGAACATCCTTGAAATTCTGTGATGTCCGGATCATCTACAAAAACGTAAAATTGTCCCCGTTGTTGAATAATCACACCATGGCGTAGAAAACTATCTTCAGTGAGTAGTTCCATCGCGGGTTTTTTACTAGAAACATTCCATGACGGCGTTAAATCCCTTTTGTAGTATTCTTGAAGATCGTGATACGTTTCCGGACATTGAAAAAATTCATTATCGTTATCAGAGTAATCACTAATCATTATACTATTATACTTTTAATGTTTAATTGAATACCTATTAACAATTAATAATAATGGTGAATCTAGTATTTGCTGTTAATAAATGCTCGTGGTTGTTTTTAGGATCTACACGACGATGTGGAAAAAATTCATACGGGGAATTCTGTGGGGTACATAATTATACTGCAAAACAAGGTTGTCCCGAGGAGCCAAAACCCTGTCTTGGTTGTGTAAAAGGCGTCAGAGGGAAATATCACATTTGTATAGCGTGTGGTTGTCCACAATATCGTTCCGCAATAGAATACCTCAAACGAAAAAATAGACCAATACCGACCCCAGAAGAGTTTTTAAAGACTTTCCGTGAAAAACAGATAAAGTCAGAAAATAATAAAAAAAGAGCCGAGCGACTAAAACAAGAGAACCAGCAGCGCTACCAAACTCTATAATCGGGCCATCTGGATCCGGTAAAACGCAATTGTTACTCAATTTAATAATGAGATGGATGAAGTGGGATAAGTTGTATTTAATTGCCCCAGCGCAAAGCGCCACGTAGATGATCAACGATGTTATGAAGTGCTAAAAGATTTTAACGACAGCGCGGTAGAAAAATCCGGCGAGGGTATTATTGAGTTTATAACCGATATCGATGAAGCACCGAGCATTGATGATATTGATGGAGATATTAACAATTTAGTCGTATACGACGATATAATGTTAGATAAACAAAAAAATCCTGCTAGGATCTTTTCCAGAGGAAGGCATAAAAACACTGACGTGATATATGTCACTTAACGCTACACTCAGGTTCCAAAAGTCATCAGAGATAACTGCAATATTCTTGCTGTATTCAACGGAGTTGATACTCATACTCTTAGAAATATATGGCAGACATGGTGTTCTGATATGGACTTCAATCAATTTAAAAACTTCTTTAGTCATGCTCAGTCAAAACCACACGGATTCGCAACAATAAATTTGCATGATCCTCGGACACGATATCGTATCGGACTGTATCAAATATTCGGTTAAAATCTTTTATTATTTTTTGTTAACCTGTAGCAGCAGAGAGGGTGGATGACAACAAGTTGCGACCAAAATTAATTAAAAAATCGTAAAAGTTTCCGTTTTCATTTTTTTAGTTAAAATGAGATTTCGTAGGGAAGGCTCGTTAAGATTTCAATCGATTTTTTGTCTGAAAACGTTGTAGGGTTCACCCTCTCTGCTGCTCTGCACTAACGAGAAGTTACACCAAAATGATTGTTATAGTCCATGACTTGAATAGCGTCGATCCAAGAATCAAAACTGGGAGGATAATCTTTCTAAGGCCATTGAACTGGTCTGACTGGCATTTTCCCTGCTTTTTTGGTTCATTGTCGTACACTTCGTTTTAAATATTGGTCACGCATATTTTAGTTCGAGCAAGTGAAACGTCTCTGTTCTTTGTGACAGCCATGGCCTGAGACGTACCAAACATTCGCTCATGAACGGTCATTTCATTGTCGGCAGAAACCGCTTGCGGGGCACGTCCGATGCTTCCATGGTAAGACTTGCTCTACGATTGTTTCAACGCCAGTTTAAATGCACTCACTAACGCACTGCTCGATTTGAAAATGTATGAAAATGCTTAGAAATGTATGGAAAATACATCGATAAGACACAACAATTATTTGTAGGCTCGATTGTAGGCTCGATTGTATGTGGCCAAATGAGAGAGATCGCCTAAATCATGTTTCCGTCATGATCGATGGCCTCCACTCTATTGTGTCTTCTGGAATGTTTTCGTCACATTGATTTGTGTAAATTGTACTTGTAACCATATTTGCACTTGAGATAAAATGGAATCTTTACATACGGGTTTGAACAGCACGATACAGTTTCTGAACTCCTCCGTAACACGCGGGACGGGATCTATTGTAGTAAATGCTGCCTAACAACTTCACCCGTTTGTTATAGGTTGCATACTATTTACTTATGCTTATTTCATGGGGAGAGATGGTGGTTTGAAAACGGCTATAAGTGCCCGATGTGCCACTGGAGTAGCGATCAATGGTAGTGACGAATGTTGTGATGTTATTGGGATGAGTTTGGTATTCTTTTCGTTTTTCACTTTTCACTCGTTTCGCTATGTAAATTTAATTTCATTCGACAGAGGGATGAACATTATATATTAAACCCAAGTTTTAAGTTCTTCTTGGCGAGTCAACAAGGACGCTTCAATCTTATTCGCAATGTTAGCTGCTCAAGGTGCTTTAATTTCTTCTAGTACCTCTTATTCCTAGGGCATTTGTGGTCTGTATCTGTTTTGGTCGATGTTGATGCACTTGTCATCAGGGCTTAAAAACTGCACGTGTTGGCAGGGCTATTTCATTTAACGCTTTCTGGTAAAAGTGTTGCATTCTTTGCAATAGATGTTAGTATGTTTCAAATGTTTCTGCTTCGAATAAATCGTTAAGATCCTTCTACTACTGGAATTCTTGTTTTAAACTGGGTCTTCGCGATCAAATAAGGATTGGAATGCAAATTTGTGGTCCATTGTTCTTCTCAGCTATGCTATTCCATCCATCGTTTGTGTGAAGATAAATCCATGCTTCGTTTTGTCATTCAAATTTGGTGGTCAAAAAAAGATCGTTTGACTCTTGAGGTCCTATTCTTTTGATACGAGTTTCTAACAGGAGAAAAATCCCCTTGTTGTACCACAATATGTTTCTATTAAGTATTTAAGTTTCAACCATTTGGGTAAAAAATGTAACTAAACGTTAATTTTGTTTGAACGTGCTCTTAACGCATGAGAAAAGACGCTTTAGTATGGACAACGTTTCCCTTTGTTTGACTAAAATGAGGAGGAAGACGTTTACTTTTCTCTCCTTTTTAGAGTGGAGAAGAGTATTTATGCCATTGGTGACATCTTTCTGTGTCGGTTCTATTGCTCACATCTTGTACACTGAAGTCGACAACTTGGCACACGCTCTTTAATCTGTTTTGAATAACGCTATGTGAAAAAGAATCATCCGCTTGTGTTGCTCCTCTTTCATGTAAGATGACTGTGTCTCTGCTGGTGGTGACATATATGCCTGACTAAATTGAAAAAAATTGGGGTTCAGAAACACAAAACATGAATCACAATCCCTTTGTCACAGGCCTTTTTTATACTGCAACGCCTCGCCACTGGTTGTTTTTAAGAAGTATCAACTTGGTGGCTGGTATAACGCGTTTTGGAGAGTTTCGCAACCGAGCTTAATCACGAATATTCTTACTTAAACAAGCCCTGTCTTTTCAGATTTTCTTTCGGAAGAATTTACTTTGTAAGCAGCTGCCACTACAGCTAAAGAGGCGGAGGGTTTTATAGCTTTAAGGCAAGCTTTTAAAGACGTCGGTTTCGATTGTTTCATGAATTGAGGAAGAATTGATGTTAGGCTGGTGTCACCTGAAACTGAAACTGAAAATTGGACGAATATGCGTCTACTGGTTACGTGAAGACTACATGTCACGGTTTGGAAATGTGAGGTTGCGTCTCGGCTGACGAGTCTCCCTTGTCGGTATGAGCTGGTTTCTGGTGTATTTTCTTTTTCTGTGGAATTTTTTCTCTGATTTGACACATTTGCTCTTTTAATTCTTTTTGGTTAGTGAGACGTTTTGCGGAGTGGCTTTGTTTCTCTATGGATATTATGATCATGTTTGACACCTCCTAACAAACCGCTTCCTCCGGATTTCAAAAGAAGTTACTGTTAGTTTGCGTGTCGATACGGCGATCAGCAAGTTGCGTCAAAACCAACTTGTTTCTCTCAAAAAGCGTTTATTTTGATTTGAAATGTGAATAATGCCTTGCAGTAATTTACGTGCTGTCACCGTAAACCATCCAAAGACTTCATTGAACTTTGCTTCTTATACGCTAGCAGTATTTTTAGATTTGCTTCGGGACTTATGCCATATAAGGCACGAATTAATGTGACGGGAAGATGTGACTGAATGGACGTAATGTTTACGCTGTATTAAACAGACCCAAAGTGTCATAGGTTTATATCGCCTTGTGTTGTTGTTGTTGTTAAGCTAATGACTGGGACGTGCATAAGAGAGGTTCTCCATCTTGACATCAGTGGTGAAACATATGATAATGAAATCAGAAATAAGCGAGGAAGGAGGGTACCAAATAAATATGTAAATAGGCGCGTTGCGTTGAGTGTCATCATCGTTCGCATGAGCCAACTAATGCATTCGTAACTGTTTGGCTAAGACTTGCACTTGCGATTTATCTCGAGAACGTTTTAACAGGACTACATAATTAGCATTGAGACTTATAATATGATGGACTTTACTTTGGTGAAAAAAAATTTTGAATGATGCCATTGACACTGGCATTACGATGATAACCATTGGGCATAAACCACAGCAGTTTAACGTCTTCTTCGTCCTCGAACATGACCCGGTTCCTGTCGTCTTCGCCAGAAATAGCGAAGCGATGGAAACGACGGAATCGCATACATGTTTTCGCAAAAAGCAGCATGGTGACTGCCAGTCTTTGTAACTCCACACAATCCGTTGAGGTTGACGATCGATCAAATTATGTTTATGTTCGATCAACCCTTTCGCAAAATTGGTTTTGCCCGAACCGCTGAGTCTGGTAATTAACATGTTAAAAGGATAACACTGATCTAAGGCCTCTCAGCTGGCACGATATAAGTGTTCGTTGATGACTTTTGAAGTGAGGCAGATTAAGTAGAGAGTGCAGAGGTAGCCATATAAGTGCAGCAATATCATCATTCACACGAGGACAGACAAAACATGAGTTTGTATACGATATGTTTAAATAGAACGAAAATAAAGCATTCAAATATATACCGGCCAAATTGATAGGTACAACGATAAAATATTTATCAAACCAATCGAATTTGAATATAAAAAATTCACTATACAACAGGTGTTTGATAAGAAAGGTGTCCAATGGACAGTGTGCAATATTCGTGCAGTCACTTCATTAGTCCAGTCACACAGTTTTCCTCACGGAATGTTTTTTTTTTGGAATGTCCATGACGGTCCTGTACTGAAATGAATGGTCATTCCCGGTGACAGGTTGTTCTGTTACTGCAAGAAACACAGGTTTACCATTACGTTTTGCATTATAGGTTTGAATTGAGGATCACAAAAATTGGAATAATTAGCAACTTGTTTGGTCCATGCCTTGAAACACCAAAATTTTCAGTTATGCAAATCTGTTTAGTTAGGGTGTAAGTCAAAAGCTTCACACATATCTTCGTACAAATCTTCAGTACCTAAACGTTGACACATCTTATTTTCTCCTTTGAAGTCAAGATGTATCCAGGAAAGCACAAGGCCTTTATCAAAATGAAATCATTCGCGTGCTGAAATAAAAGGCCTACCTTCATGTTTGATTTAGTGGCAAGTACTGATCATATAGAGTCAACAATAGACTGATAAACCGCGATCCCAGAAAGCAAGTAATGAAAACACGCACGTCTACCTCAGTTCATGGGACTATGATTATCGTGTTAAGTATCGGTAATTCTCCCCTGTTTGAATACTCTCAATGATTTTCTTCCCCGGAGTACGTTGTATCACTACTGACTGTAACAGAATTGTTACCGAGTGGATGGTAGATTAAATGAACAGCACAAACACAATATGTGAAAGATAATGTAAATTTATGAAATAAATTATTAATGAAAAAAAATGATGTATCAACACAATAACTCATGCATTCAAACCACAATCATACTCCACAGCCATTCACAATAAAAAAAAAATTAAATATTAATACAAGATAAACACAGTTCCCTGTAATCTCCTGGAATAAACACAGATCCAAGTAACTTCCTTGACTACACAAATGTTTCAAATAAAAAGGAGCCTTTAAAAAAGTTGTATTAACGTAAGTATAAATTGCGATAGCAAATACAAACATCAAAATATACTATCGCATGTATGGATTGCGACAACAAGTACAAACATCTACATGTATTTTATCAAGTTGCTAACTGTTATTGATATTCATGTAATCCCTTGAAATACTACTGTGATTCAAAGTAACTATGTGTAAATATAACAATATATTAAATTGTAACTACAATTGCAACACACACATGTGTCTCGACCCTGTGCAACCGTACGATTCACCAACTGTTGAATCACCGCTTAGCTTATCGAATACATAGGGTTGACCAATACTTTTATCGGCCGTTTGTCCTTTACGGATCCACCACAGTTATACGTACAGACAGCATACATTTTCTACTAGAACCATCGGTCCCAAACACCTAGATGCTACCCCGGACGTTTACTCCTATAGACAGCTCCGACACTCGGACATTTAGACGTCTAGATTTCCGGGATATTTACACATCACGACAGACGTAGACGGACAGACAATCCGACAGACAGTCCGTCAAATTCTTCAATTTGATCTCACCATCATATGGCAAATTAAACAGCACAATCATGGCACAATCAATCACATTCAGCTACAATTAAGAGACATTCAAAAACGTTCGGAGACGTTCAGCTACAAGTCAAAGACATTCTGAGACGTTCAGAGACGTTCAGCTACAATTCAGAGACGTTCAGCTACAATTCAGTCACATTCAGCTACAATTCAGCTACGATAAAGAAACCAAACTAATAATAATTGTTTCTAAAACAATCTAAAACTTAGATTACGCTATTGCATTTAAAGTCTGATAGTGACTAGTAATTCCAAATATTCAACGTTTTAAATCTGCATTGTAATAAAGGCTTCATTACAACAAAAGATAAACTGAATAAAATTCGCAATAAAACGAAATATAAATTTAACACTCACCCCTTTGGCTGGAGAAAGAATGACGAGCTATCTCTTCTTTTATAGATACTTTTGGACTCGTAATCTTATCAGAATTATTCTGCCTTATATATTCTCAAATAGGTGAGCAGAATTCACGACAAAATGTCCGTGCACCCCGTGATTCTAACATTCCTGACTTCAAGTGATTCGTAGTCACGCACATACAAATCGCTACACGTCACTTACCTTGAAAAACACTTATTCATCCCAGGTAACGCATGTACGACGAAACAAAAAGAATGGTGAAATTGGTTTGTAATTCAAGATGAAATAAATTCATTTTTCGCCTAATTCTGTGACACTGACCAATGTCGTGACATTGTATTTCGTTTGTTTGCGTCTTTTTGTCTGATATAATATGTGTACTTTGTACTGATCGTACTCCAGTGGCGAATCGACATGGTTTAGTCATTATCTTACACATCACACACTTTTCAGACGTTTCCTCTTGTTCACATTGAGTAAATTATTTTTGTAAACGTCTAAACTATCCTCTCGAATTCGTTGAAGTAAGTTTTCGCTTTTGTAAAAGAACTTAGTCACAACAAACGTGTCTTCTCTCCCACATCCAGTGTGACAATATTTGACCACTGCAACACGTTCATCTGAATCAGCTCTAGTATAGCATTTAGGTGCAAGTGGTTTCATAGATATTTTGTCAAGATCTAGTTAATGCTTTATCAGAGTAATTTCACATCACTGTCAGTCTGTGTAATTGTCTTTAATGTCAATATAATAGTCTAATTAAAAATGGCTAAATGGAGATGATCCAGAGAACTATGACCAGTATTATGAATTGATCCACTTTTCTTTTGTGAATTTCCTGACACAGAAGTTCGACAGTTACCAACTGAGATTTTGTTCTTTCAAGTCTCTGGCAAAATCCTTTAATGGTTTGTTATATCGTTGTTCCATATTAAACCTTTCGTATTTTTAAACATATTGTTACGTATATTTGATATAAGTTATTTATATTTATTTTTAATGTTTGTTTGTTAGATTAAAATTTGGCATTTTAAGTTTAAAGCTTCGTTCATTGAAGGGGGGTGGGGTGACCTGTACTTTTACAGAGTAAACACCAGGTGTTGACCTCATTTCTGACCTGGTTTCAGAGTTGTAAACAATCTTTCTGAAATGCTTGGTTGGTTCCAATGACATTGTGGAGTTTTAGATAAACATCTTTCTATTTTAATTGGGTCATACGCTGGGTACATGAGTTTTTCAACTTAAAATTGTTGTGATAGTTTCTAGAAGATCAGGTGACCCTTTCCTGTTTAAGTAAAAAACAGCTATATAAATTATGTTTTGGAGGTAGCTATTCAGTAGAAGTTTGGGCTTTTAGAATACTAAGTTGTGTGCGTCCTTTTTTGAGTTATTTTTAATTACAGTGTACTGGAAATTGTGTTAATTCGTTTGCATCAAGAAGAATTATTTTGTTAGTTATCTGGAAAAGAATATGTGCTCATAGATTTGTATTAATAAGAACTGACTACATCAAGTGACATCGTCTTCCACATTGGATTCTTCACTGGAATTCGAACTTAGAATTTTTTCTACATTTTATTACCAGGACGTTTGCAATTTCTCTAGTGGATAATGTTTTAATTTTTTTTTGGAACATTTGTGGAATTGATTCTTAAAACCTTAAGTTTTCTTTATTGGAAAATATTTGTATTCAGAACATTATTTGTTAAGTTTTAGAAGCTTGTTATTTTCACTCGTTCTATGTTACTGTCTATCCGATCCTATCGATTTACGTACCCGTACTGCAAGTATTTTTGTGGTAAGTCATCTGTAAGTATCGAGATAATTCTGTCCAATACTCTGTCTTGGGTAAATACGTACGCTCTGATGTGACATTTGCCAAACAAAAAATGCATGATAACTTTGAAAAATCCTCGCTTTCTTTCGTTTTTCTCCTCATTTTCTGAAATAACGTGTTCCTGGCCCCATTATTTTTCATTGAATTGTTTTGGTCTTCGGAAATGTGGCACCAGTTATGATAGTCGCTTGCTATTTGTTTTACTTTCGAAAAGGCTTCCACGTAGTCTGCGAAAATAAGATCCCGAGTTTGGTTACCCTTGTGGTATTGTTCCGAGTTGGAAGGTGTTACAGTTCTAAAACTTGGTATCACATATCTTGTTATTAAAAAATATCCACACTGACCCACGTTCCCGTGAAAGTGCCTTCTTCCTGAATATGCTAACAAATTCGGTCTTGATTGTAATTTTCGGCACATGTGCGGCACAAGAGAAACACAAGTTTACCTTGGCTATGGTGAGATAAAACGGGATGGAACAGCTGTCCTGCCGTTGCCCTGATGTGTCCTGCTGAAAAGTGACAATACATGCAACGAACACATGTCCAATTATCTGATTTATTATCCTTTCGCATCGTCGGCTTAGTACAGCAAACAGGTGGCATTCGTTCGTATTCCAAAAGAGTTATCTCGTTGGTTCAGGGGGTCTGCAAAACATTTAAAGTTTAAAGTTAGACGATGCATTTAAAATCATGATCAATTTGTCTTGTTTGTCTTACAAGTAATGTAGCAAGAGTAGTGCTTTGACGGTTTATCAACGTTTAACAAAATTGGCCTTTGGGAGGCTTATGACAGGCAGGGTGTTGTGGGGCATGAATCGTTGGCGAGATTCTAAGGACGTCGTTTCGGCAATAATTCAAGCTTCTTTCAAAAGAACGATCTCTCCGTTCTCCATGATCCAAGCTTATTAAGATTTCAGTAGTTTGGTGTGCATGTTTTTGAGATCGTAGTAGTGAGCCCAATGCTAATGGCAGACAAACGGCGTGTTGATTGGCTTCGGTATTGAAAAGAGAGGATAAATAACGTTTGACTATTTTTTATCATTAAAAACGCTTTAGGCATTGGACTCAAAGGCATGCCCAAGAATGTCTTCGATTCTTTAAACTTCATTTGTCTCATTCGCATGGAATTTATTTTGGTTCAGTAGGACGCTCGGTACTTTGTTCCGTATCGTGTCTGAGAATAAATTACCCATCCTAAACCGCGATATTGTGAGCCATCACCGTATAATACTGATGGCAATTTTCGTAACGTTTGATGTCACTTTGGATACCCAAAATTGTCGATATGATCTCAGATACACTGCCATAAACTGTTCAATGTCTTGGATCCCCAAAAGATTTTTCATGTCCTCCAGGAATCTTGCTACACTTGTGGCGTTGGCTAAGATGGGTTCTTGGATGGACGTCTCTCACGCTTAATGAGGTACGCATAAATTATGAATGTGAATTGAAGTCTCTTGCATGCGATCCAAATCGAAAACGATGAATTTGCCTTTCTTCTCTACATCTTCATGTTGGGCTTGGTATTTATGAATGAAGCATTTGTGTTCAAAGTCAACGGTTTTGTTAAAAATAAGACCTCAACTCTTTACTGGGTATACATGCGCCGTGGCATTTTCGCTACGTATGATTTGCCTACCAGTCGGGAAAAATCTCTGGAGTTGACTGTGAAAAATGCGTCTTGTGATGTTGCTGGTGTTAGGTTGGGCTGAAACAAGTGTGCTGACAAAAGGGGAATGAATTCGTTCTTATCATTTTTCAAGAGAATTTATATGAGAAACATCCTGTGCATTTTGTTTCCTAGATAATAGACGTGAATATAATTTCCGTCTTTGAAATATTTGTCTCAAAACAATAGAGGTCTGTACACTTCTTGAGAGTGTACTTTCAAGGTGCAGTATGTAGTCTAGACGGCTTACAAAGTTTGCATTTCTGGAATGTCACAGAGTGTGTCGTTAGATATCTCCGTTTGATGTAATATATATATATGTATGTATGTATGTATTTATGTATGTATGTATGTATGTATGTATGTATGTATGTATGTATGTATGTATGTATGTATGTATGTATGTATGTATGTATGTATGTATGTATATATGCATGCTTGCGTGTGTGCCATAGTGTATCCAGAGCAGCAGTATGAATTCTGCGAAGAGATGTCCACAGTCGATATGATCTTCTCCGTATGGCGACTGCAGGGTAAAGGCAGAGGACAATGCAGAACCTTATTCCTCGCCTTTATATATCTCACCAAGGCGTTCGATAAAGTCAACGGTGACGGATTTGTCTCAATCATGGCGAAATTTGTATGCCTTATAAAGCTGCTTTAAGTGATTCCACGTTGACATGAAAGGAACAGTGCAGTACGATGGCCCAACATCCGACTCTTTCACCATCTGCGGCAGATTGAAACACGGATGATTCCTAGCCCTCACACTCTTCGACATCTTTGTCGCTCACCTGCTCAAGTATGGCTTTGGGACGTCAACATAATGGAAATACAGTGATCTTTTTAAGAGTACTCTTAAAACTGACCTTTTTCGACTGCAAGAACAAGCTAAAGACCTAATAATGTTTCCTACCTTAAATATATTTAGCATCGTTTATGTTTGACAATTTCATGGCTTTTGATTTTTTGTTTTTGATTTTCTGTAGTCATATCATTATGGATGTTGTAAAGCGCTTAGCGTTTCTAAAGATTAGGCTATATACTACGTCCTCATTATTATTATTATTATTATTATTATTATTATTATTATTATTATTATTATTATTATTATTATTATTATTATTATCATTATTGAAATATTCTGCAAATGGAGAGCCATCACATTATGTTAGGGCCATGGCAATACATCTGTAAGAGAATATACTGTGTCTATGATCTGTAGGTAACGGAGATTTGATATAGTTTAAAGGACCTCACGGTTTCAAAAATTTTATCAAAGTGCTGCGTGAAACAGTGTTGAACATGACGATGTGATGATGCTTTGCGGCAATGTTATTTCGGAGACAAAATGCATGCATAGTCGGTGAAATGGAGTGAAACGACTCAATACACTTAATTATTCAATAAAGTAGAACACTTTTACCGCGTCAACAGGAAGCAAGTAGCACGTTGTTTTCTGTGGTATTTTTTATGTTTTGGAATGTTTTCATAACTTTGTTCTCATTCAATGCACACTCAAACTAAAACGTTTCTTTCTACGTTCGTATGTGCAATTTTTGCTCAATTGAAAACATGACAGCTAGTTCTATAATTTCCTTATACGGTACAATGCACTAGTATTTAATCAAATTGGAATCAACAAATGTTCCCGTGGAAGGATACATGTACTAAATCGTAACTGTTTTAAGTTGCGTATTGTGATTATTAACATAGCTAGTACTATAGGTCGGGTGAGTATTATATTGGGAATTTATCAGTGGATATTTTAGCGTATTTACAGCGCATGGTTTGGGTGCAATCTTATGGAAACAATATGAATCTTATAGAAACATGTATAAGTAGGCACGATAGCTAATTTTTGTTTGTTTGATTCTAAAAATGTCCAGCTGCTGTCTAAATTTGAATCATCTCTTAAGGATCAATCATGCATCTTACTTTTAACTCGAAAAAAGAAACACATGTGACATTTATCATTAGCTTTTAAAAAAACAGATATCCATACACACGTGAAAAAAATCCCACTCTATTCGATTGAGTTTTAACTGATTAATGTCTTATTAACTCCGCCAAAGAAGCTAGCATGAACATTCCGTAAACGTTATAAATGATATATTTGCATTATGTTATCATGTGTAGCACAATTATACTCATTCGTAATGAATAATTACCATAAAGAAAGTTCTAGTATACTGTAAATTCCCAATATATACATATTCTACATACTCGAATCTCGCATTTATGCGGATTAATCTTTGGACGAAAGCTGAAGAACACACCGTAATACCTTTCAATTCGCGTTTATACCACCAACACACATCGCTACATATTTGCATTTCGCCTTTATCCCCCAGCACACACAGTCGCGTGCGTATGCACACACACATAACAAACACACCGAGAAAAGTAAAAAAATGTAATGAGTGGACAGTTTATTCAAAAATTAATGACGCTTTTTGAAGTGTTCGTTTTATTTCAAAGATTCAGAAAAAACAAACGGACACAATATACTCTGTAGTCATTTTCAAATTCAATTTCTTGTTGAAAACACCACACTCTCTGAAAGACATGCAAATTACGTCGATCGTTGTTCATTAAGACTTGATAAATCACGTTCTGTGCAAAATATGACAAAGCAAAAATGTAGGGTCACTGCTCAATAAACAACACAACTATATTTTAGCGCATGAAACAATATAAGCACGATGAGATAAAGAATGTATACATAAATGTAAAAACACTCGAAAATAACACTACACGATATCCCATACACTTGTTCTTTAGCAAATGTATCGAATATTATGTCAATAAGGTATCAATAATGGAAAAAAACTATAGTATAATGCAAATTTAGCTTACTTTGTGTATGTGACATTTGTCTATGAATGATAATAAATCTGGCGTGCGAACGTGATCTGTGTCTTGTTAGTACTTAAGTTCATATATATAAGAAATATTTTGTGTAACAAGGTAGTTGTTACAATGTCATCTAAATTGTATAACTTTTATTCAAATCCAATCCAGAATGGGTTAGAACCTTGGACAAAAGCCAGATTAAACAAGAACTGCTGGAAAACCAAAATCAGGAAAGAGAGAAGATTGGGAAATTGATAAAGAAATACACATAAAAAATATGCTTGTGAAATGCATATGCTGATGTTAACAGAGAAATGGGTAATGAAATGAATTAAAAGACTATCAAGTGTAAGGCAAAACAAGTGTTGGTACTTTCAAACGTGTTTTAGGCTTTACTGCTAACATAACTCTTTAGTTAGTACTCCCTTTAAAATTAAGTAAGTATTTTAATTCTTTCCTCTCTTTAATAAAATTGCTGGACATTTGAAATAGACAATTAATCATTGTTACTTATTACTGTAATGTATACCTTTTGGCAAAACTACATTTATTGTCGGTTCAATAAAGTTCTCTTTTCAGTATAGTTAAAGAATGTATCATTAAGGTATATGCGTTTGTGACTTAGGTATATCGAAAATGTATTAGTAATTCTAAAACACTGATGAAGCCCATTGCTACATTGTCATGTAGAAGCTGACAATTTGTAACGTGATACTTATCTATAACGTTTGATTAGTATTAATTTCAGATTTATCATAGTAGCTGCAGAATTAAAAATTTCCATCCATTTTGTCATTTAATTGATTATTCAGGAGGAATTATGTTCAGTGAGCCTCCGCTTACAACTCACTCACTATATTCTAATCATGATGAATAAAGATTTATCACTCGGTGTCGGATTTGAAAATGATCATACTATTTCCAATTTGTTCCGCGTTGCTTTTACCGAACTGTAGCAACAAAAGTGAACATGAGACAATGAAGTCGACTTGGGGTATCCGCTGGTGACAATTTGTCAGTGAGCTATGAAGTTATTGTTTAAGGCAGATATCGACACAACATTCCTAGTCCAGCCTACAAAACTCTTGAATGGCCAACTGAGAGTTAATAAGATTTATCAGGTAAACTTTGACTGGCCATTTGAGAGTTAATAATACTTATCTAATAACGTTTGACTGGCCATTTGAGAGTTAATAAGACTGATCAGGTAACCTTTGACTGGCCGTTTGAGAGTTAATAAGACTTATCAGGTAACCTTTGACTAGCCATTTGAAAGTTAATAAGACTTATCAAATAACTTTTGACTGGCCATTGGAGAGTTTATAAGGCTTATCAGATAACCTTTGACTGACCATTTGAGAATTATAAAGGCTTATCAGATAAAACCTTTGACTGGTCATTTGAGCGTTAATAAGGCTTATCAAATAACCTTTCATCATTATATACCTGAAAATTAAAATTGACGGTTCTAATTGAGGAAGATCTTCTCACTTGTGTCCAGCTGTAGATAAACCCAATCACACAATACCTAAACTGTGTTGTTTTTAAAAATATGTTTATGTCATGTTTATTCGAAACAGAAAATATTTGGGTGTGAATGTTCATTAGCTTTGGTTTGCGATTGGAAAATATATACAATACATATTGGATTTTAGTTCTTTTGAAATAGATTTAGACGCTCTGGCATTAAGCCATTTAAATTATTAATGGAGAAACTTCTTTCAAATGATGAGTCGTTTTCAGTATGTATATCGTGTTGTTCGAGAGATTTATAAACATTTTTCAGCACAAGCTTGGCTATTCATGGCCATCAATAATAACTGGTTTAGGAAGAACACTGGAAAACACAGAGAAAAACATCTACCCCCGCGCCGCTACAAGCGAAGGTTTGCACCTACCGACATTAGTCAAGCCCATGACTTAAACCTATGCAGACAGATGTGAACTCTTGATAGCGCTCGGCCAATCGGGACCCCACTCACTTCAAATATAAGTTGTTCAACGTTTGAGACGTAGCAAAATAGTTTTTGTTTACTAGGTCAAAAAAACCAAGTTATTGTATAAATTCATTCAGCGCAGTCCACAGCAAGCTGTCAGAGCTCAGACACTCGTGCATAATTACGCGATCAATATACCGATCGCACACAGTGAGGATTTATGTACTGGCATGTATTCTGTCTTAATGACTTTGATTTGCCAATGTTCGTAATTCAGAAAAATTAAAACATCTTGAACATAAACGTTTGCAGCTACACTCAAAATATTATTAATATATCACTTTAATTACTATTGAATTCAGAATTAATGCCAGGGGAATATATGATGCCAGTATTCACTGAAACTACCAAGAGCTCATCGTGATACATCGAGACTTGTATATTGGAATATTCAATACTATTCGTACGTCATTATATTTAGAACTGGTATATGTTCAGAACGCTATCGTTTTAGACTTGTGATATAACTGTTGACAATACTGGGGATTTTATTCAGAAATGCTGTAAGTTCCTTTTAAATGTTCAATTAATGTTCCAAGGATATACATTAATTGTTGACTTTTGCTAAAGGTGCTTGTTTCGCTCGTTAGTTTAACCATAGCGACGGGAAAACAGCAATGTATGAGAATTTCTGTGTAAATTATTGAGAATATATTCTTGTTGAAATGCATGAAATGTAACCTTGTGTAGATACCTTTGATGAGTCGAGTAAATAAACTTGTATTAAAATGATCTTTCATTAGACATTTGAACCTATCATTTACCAAGGCAATCAAAGATTTTCTCGTTTTGGCACGTTAAATACTGGATTCGAACCTGATCTGTAAGCATACTGTCAATATGAATTTCTAAAATGAACTGGGCGAAGTTCGATTTAATAAGTTTTCATCGCTATAATTATAATTCTCCAATAAAGACCATGAAATCTTAAAGTTTCAGGTAATGCAATTTGTATCAAAGACTAATTTTTAGATTGGAAATAACTCATATGGAGGGGTTTGTGTCGCTGGTTATCAATGGGACATCTATACATCAAACGTTATATAGTGTAATAACAAAGTGTTCATGGAAAAACCGGCGCAATCGAATCTGAATGTTATGGGCAGGATTTAAACCTGCATCATTATGATTTCGCTTTAATAGGTCAACAATAATAATTTGTTTTGTTTCTTTGTTTTTATGGTTTTAACGCAAATTTTTAGCACACGATAGGCTTTACATGGCTGTCAGTATTAATGGTGGAGGCAGAACTCGGAAAAAAAAACCCGTAAGGAACCACCGACCCACGATAAGCTACTGGCAAGATTTCTTACATGCCCACATTGGCCGAATCTGAGACTCGAACCCACGCAGACGGAGGTGATATGGCACTGATCCAGATCGGACAACGCTTAAACCATTAGGCTACTCAGGACACCTTACATAAACAGTACAGTGTCTGCAAACCTATGGGAAATACTCAAATATTTCGAAGCTTTTAAAATACACAAGCCTTCCTTGCACCACTGCAATAAATATAATAATATATTTGTAAGAAAGAGCAAGGAAATGAAGATTGAACCATCAAGTTTTAAAGGTGAATAATTTGCGTAAATTAACACGCAAATACTGCATAATTTAGTACATTACTTATACGCTACAAGAAATATATTGTTTATGTCATGTGTTTTTCTTATTAAATGGAATCGGATTAACAAGACCATTCCGACGCTGTGTATGTGTATGTGTGTGTGAGAGAGAGAGAGAGAGAGAGAGAGAGAGAGAGACAGAGAGACAGAGAGAGAGACAGACAGACAGACAGACAGAGAGAGACAGAGACAGAGAAAGAGACAGACAAAGAGAGAGATAGAGAGAGAGAGAAAGAGAGAGAGAGAGAGAGAGTACCATATTGTGTCCACATAGAGTTCATCTAGCCACTCTGATAAACATGAAACATGTTTGCTTTATCTGATCCGTACACTGCATGAAGCGACACATTCTAGTATTCACACTCTAAAAGAAGAACACGGCGAATATAGTTATGTGTGTGAAGCCGACTGGTTTAAGATATGCACCTTACTAGAGGAAAATAAAAGGGATTTAATACATAAAAGATCTAGTCCCAATGCAACGTGAGACCATCAACAAGATATACACAAGTTTTCTGTTAACAACTAAAACGTCTGTATGCACCTATGCGGGTGTCATGGATGAAATAGAGGATTCATGTGTGTTGGCAACATAACTAGCGCCGTTTTGCAAGACAAGAGAAGAACGTCAGTGATATGAATCAGTTGCAGAAGCTCTTGTTACTGAGAGATGATGGTATAATATTCTTATTCGATTGGCAATGAACTTGACTACTTGCATAATTAGCAACACTTACTGTGATAACTCTATGCAGATAAATGGAGTCTAACGATTGTTTGGATGCATTGATTCAAACATCACATTAAATCATCAACAAATTTCAGAGTACAATTGGATAATTATTTCATGGACGTTTCTTATGTATATGATGTTATCCCCTGCAAGCTGTCTTAATTCAGTCTTGAAAATTACCATACACCTAAGTGTGTTCAGTAGCTACTCGTTATACTGTTCCAGCAACATTCAACTAAGATTCCACGGCATAGTAGGTCTGCGCTTGAAACAGTGCCAAGCAGCTAAAGGCAGATAAAGAAGCGCTTCAGAAAATCTACAGAGGAGCGCTGGGTGAAACACTTAGGTCATGGACTAGTGGCTATACTGAACTGGCGATTGATGCTGTATGAGATAGCAGCATTATGGATTAATAGAAGAATCGCAAGCACGGGCAACGCAGGTACTATGGCCGCCATAATGGTCGCGTAGTTAACGCTGGTACATGCCATTTGTTGTATCTATTAATAATGAAGATGCATTTCTTTGTATCACTGAGATCCAATTCAATGAACTAAAAAAATGTAACCCGTTCGTTTATGTACACAACTGTCCTAATATAAATATGTGGGATTGTAATATAATAGAATGGTAGAGCAGACGTTCCTGCATATGCCTTATGTCTCGAATCGCCCCGCTGCGAAATGAACTGCTGCTCATAGACGAAGGGACATAGTTGCACAACATATTTATTTTCTTAACATATAATGTGCAACGTCAAAAGAATTCAGAATTTAAACCCAAGTAATCGTTAATGTCACACCACAAGTAAAAACACGCAAATGTTTCTAAATGAATTCCAAATGTCAAGATTTGCCACTGTCATTCAATCTAAACTGCCTTTGAATGAGATTTCCATAATCACAAGTCAGTGCGGTAGTCCAAAGTGTATATAAGGACTTTCTAATTACAATGAATATATTGCACAAATAATTTCACTAAAATACATATGAACACAGCTTAGTGAATCCATAGTGTTAACATAAAACATAAATATTTTTCTGAAGATTACATGTACAAATATCATACGTTGTCTGCAACGCAATATAGTTCTAACGCTTACACATGGATTAAAGTTTATAGAACAGGTAGTGGACTTGAATTAAGGTAAACATTGTTTACGTATTAGAAGCATGACATAAATTAGAGAGGCAAGAAGCATGACATACATTAGATATGCATAGATTTGATAACCCCTTATCGCAGACAAGAATATGCACAGAAACTAAATTTTATAATAGTACAAGCGACATAATTTCTTTCGTGCTAATCACTTGACCCATAAATGGCCAAGACCTTCTCAGAGTTTTGGCAAAAGCTGCTGCAGCAAAATATTATTGATATGTGCATCGCTGACCAAACGGGCACATATGAACGGTATGGACAACATAAAACATAAATATTTTTCTGAAGATTACATGTACAAATATCATACGCTGTCTGCAACGCAATATAGTTCTAACGCTTATACATGGATTAAAGTTTATAGAACAAGTAGTGGACTTGAATTAAGGTAAACATTGTTTACGTCTTAGAAGCATGACATAAATTAGAGAGGCAAGAAGCATGACATAAATTAGATATGCATTGATTTGGTAACCCATTATCGCAGACAAGAATATGCACAGAAACTAAATTTTATAATAGTACAAGCGTCATAAGTTCTTTCGTGCTAATCACTTGATCTATAAATGGCCAAGACCTTCACAGAGTTTTGGCAAAAGCTGCTGCAGCAAAATATTATTGATATGTGCATCGCTGACCAAACGGGCACATATGAACGGTATGGACAACAGTTTGCTGATTTGAGACATATCCGACATGTTCCCGCCATACGACGCGGACTTTCAGTAACAGGTTAATAGATATTGCATTCACCAAATTCAAAACGTTAATTACAATGTATAACCAACTTTAATGACATTTAGTTCTCCATTTGCTCTGCATCTGAGGAACAAACGATCTGTTTCGGTTGTGTTGTGTTGAACTATTCATTTTTGCTCCGCATCTCAGTTGTTACCACCATGATTTATTTGTTAATAAACACATGTAAATAATTGTGTTCGTTTTCTGCAACTGGTTAAATTTTATGTGTGTTCAGTTCTTTCAAGATTATTTTCCATATTTTAACACGAACCTAAAAACAGCATAACAGTTTATAAAAATAGCTTACGTTGAATATAACACATTAGCATATACACACCGGTCATGTTGCAGCTTCTAAACGTCAGCTACATTTAATACTACAAATGTAAACTATGAAGGCTATAGATTATTTTTTGGGGGGGCACTAGTGCAACAAACGATATTGAAATTTGCCATATGTTTTACAAGGAAGATATAATGTATTGACTAAACTGGTTATAGAGACATAATTATTCATAAGGTTATATATAAACAATATTACAAGTAGCTAACCCCAATTAGTTTTACATATTAATATTGTTAGAGTTGACCTCAATTTGCACCATTATAAACACTATAGGGAAATGTTCTATGTTTAACATTAGAATGGTATTATTGGGAGAAAGGATTGATAATGACAAAAGTGTATCTAAGGTCAAATTATGTATGGACCTAAAAGAGTTTCTAGATACTATGGAAATGTAAATCAAGCGTTTTACTTAGTATTGACGTATGGGAAACTAAACAAACATTTGAAGATCTTATCAAAACCAAAAGTTGTTTTGGGATACTTTTAACCATCCACATTGCGACTACAATTCAAACATATATCTTACAAAGCAGCGACTATACTTTTATGATAATTCAGGCTATTACATATGAATTCCATCACACACGTTTTAATTACTATCCAATCATAGTATATTTACATTCGATCACCCGTATACTGATTATTATAGAAAACTAATAAGGTTCGTCGGTAATGTGAAATGGTAGAAAGAGTTGAAGATGTATGGTGTCAAAGAGTTAAAACTATCGAGTTGTGCAAGAATTTCACATTTTTATGAGAGAAACAGAAGGAAACTAAATAATGAACGAATCCACAGAAATTTACTATCCAACATATATCTATCTATCTATCTATCTATCTATCTATCTATCTATCTATCTATCTATCTATCTATATATCTATCTATCTATCTATCTATAAATCTATCTATCTATATATATATATATATATATATATATATATATATATATATATATATATATATATATATATATATATTTATATATATATATATATATATATATATATATATATATATATATATATATATATATATATATATAGATATATAGATATCTTTAACACTGGTTCACTCATCGAAAGCCAGAACCATCAAATTATGACTAGCCAATAGTATTTAATATTACTGAATAACAACTCTTTGGATGATTTCCATCAAGACACGTTATTATTTGTCACGACCCCATTTGCCATGCCATACAATTTGATCAAGAAACTTATTAGGAACGCGTTGTTGTTATTGTTGTTCTGTTGAATGTTATTTTTCAGCGCAAGATAGGCTTTAAATAGTGGCCAGTATAAATGGTAGAGGAAGAATCCAGAACAACTCCAGAAAGAAGTACCGATCCACTATGGAAATCGTTAATGACTATGAAAATCAAACCAGATTCATCGTCGAACGCATCGTCGGAATCGGTAACATGCAAGTTTAAGGACGCGTTTCTAATACTGTTGATGGTTATTACGAAACAAAAAAAAGAGACAGAGACGACAAAGACAAAGAATTCGCAATATCAGAATCCTTTTCTCAACTGAATATCGATTTGATGGGTATTCCGTAGATATTCTTATGTGTTATAAAACATCTGTTCAAAATGATTGCCACTATTTTTTAATTTTAGTCTGTCAAAGCCCTCAAATAAACTCAGCAACGTGCTTAAATAGAGTGCCATCCAATAGCTCGGTTTCTCAATACCAATGGTTTGGATGCCAAAACACCTTCCACACACATTTCTCTCATTTTGTCTGCCATTTTAACTAGAAAGAAACAAATAACATTCAGAAGACATAATCATCAACAAGAGGTTTTTTATTATCATATCGACTTAACCAAGGATACAATCTTATAATTGTGTATTTTGATGTGAAATAGTAGAGTTTCGTGGGGATACAAACTCTTTATTACTCATAGTCATTCCTTTTAAAGTGAATGATGTCAGTGCTGCTTATGAGGACGATGCAAGGACAAAACACGTTCAGCATGTACTTATACTACATCACTATTATTGTATCAGTAAATCGCATTTTGACAGAGTCTAAATTATCATCTAAGGTACTAGGTTCAAATAATGTATTTGTGAAAGTAGACTTCTTGGTAAAAGCATGTCTTCGAGTACGAGTTCGACCAGTCGTAACACTAACCTTTTAATGCTGAAAGAAAGGCTAGGCAGATGTTAATACGATTTTTGTAAGACATTGAGATGACTTGGCCTGAGTTGGAATTCACAATATTCCGCATCTGATTCGAGAGTCCAAAGACGGAAGTCTTGAAAAATGTTTGTTTGTTTGTTTGCTTGAATTTTAACGGCGCATCAGCACTTTGAGGCTATTTAGCGCCATACAATAAGTTAGATGTTCAAAAATAAGGAAGGTTTAACATCTAACAACGATATAAAAAAACATAATAGTTAAATATAAAATGGCAAGATGTTGGTAACAGGAAAATATGAAGCTTTTCAATCAATGGGAGATGTAAATGGTGTATGTTGATGATAAGATGTTGTAAATAAAAGGTGATATTTGCATTAGATAAAAATATTCTAGGTGATGGCATACAAGTTATAGTTTAAAATAGAGATTTACTTCCTTTAGGAAATCTAAAATACAAGTGCATTGTATTTTATCAAAAAGGTCCTTCATGCCATGTACATTATAGAATTTAACACATGTAGGTTGCAGGTGGGAACAGTCGGTCATAAAGTGTTTAACAGTGAATGACACATTGCAAGAAATGCACTCTAGTGGATCTTCACCTTTCAGTATGTGGGAGTGGTTAATCTATGTATGACCGATTATGTTTCTTGCAATGACAACCTCCTCCCTACGGATAGTTCTGAAGGAAGGAGTCCATTCTCCAAGGGTTGGTTTGATGGCATGAAGTTTGTTATTGACTGCATCATCCGATGACGCCTGCCACTTCTGACGTAGGTACTTTTTGATACAAGGTTTAAAATCAGTAAACAGTAATTTAAAATCCGATTATTCTTGGGATAGAGCCATCCTAGCAGCCTGGTCTGCTTCTTCATTACCTCTAATACCAACATGGCTAGGTAGCCAACAGTATACTATATTGTAGGAGGTACTAAGTTCCGAGTTTTTGACGAGAACATCGACTAGTAATGGATTATCCAGTTTTATATGGTGTAGCGACTGAAGTACTGAAAGCGAGTCATATTTAAAATGCCTTTTTGTTCAATAAATTTCAGAGCAAGGTCTATTGCTCTGATTTGCGCTGAAAATATGGACACATCATTTGGCAAGCGCACTTTGGTTATGTGCTTGCCACTAACGAAGGCTGCAGCAGCCTTGTCATCAACTTTTGATCCATCAGTAAAAAAAATTGTGTAGTTTTTAAAATCGTTGAGTATTTCACGATAAGAGTTCTGTAAAACGGCAGGATTTGTCTCAGATTTTCTCCCATCGTGCAACGTAAAAATCACTTTGGGTTGCTTAAGGAACCAAGGTGGTGTTTCCGAAACAAACATGTTCTGAACTGTAGGGAGTTTAATTTTGATAGTGTCAAAACTGGATGATATTCTGATGCCAGATGAAGGTATGGCATTTGGTTTGTTTTCGTATAAAGTTTTGTATTTTGGTTGAAAAACAGCCGAAAAAGCAGGGTTCAGAGGGTTTTATCTTAACCTAAGAGCGTACTGTATAGTAAGCATTTCTCTGCGGTGCGATAAAGGTGGTTCATTCGCTTCTGCGAGAAGGCTTTTGCATGGAGATGTCTTAAATGCTCCTAGAGCAAGTCTTATTCCCTGATGATGATTTGGGTCAAGCATTTTTAAAAACGACTTCCTAGCCGAACCATAAACAACGCATCTGTAGTCTAGTATAGAACGGATAAGTCCGGAAAAAAAGTAAGTGACTCCTGATGTCACGAGTTTACGGTAAAGAACATTAAAATACAATAGGGATGAGGCAATAGGAATAGAAGGACTCAATGAAGTATAACAATTTGGAACACGGTAGAGAGAAAGGTTATGCAATTAATTATCACTTTTAATTTAACTGGTTAAATTTGTTATTTTTATTGTCTAGGGTTGCTTGTATTGCCTTATTTCTTCTCAATAATCTTGCCCGGTTCTCTGTCGATATTCCAACTTTTCACTTATACCGGGTCATAACATCGAGGAAGGCTATTCATTTGATAAAGCAGCTAAATCAAATTATTTAGGAGTCTTACTAAGATGGTGACGATACACACACCCAACTTTGATCTTTTTCAGGGTAATATAACCCATAATAACATGGTCATATCTGGTTCGGTGTGGATTTAGGCTGAAATTTCTTATTGTCTAAAAGCTGAAATGACATAAAATGTGAAGCGCACATAGATAATGTATAACAGAGAGAGAGAGAGAGAGACAGAGACAGAGAAAGAGAGAGAGAGAAAGATGGAGGGAGGGAGAGAGACAGACACACAATGTCTGTGGTAGTTTTCGCGTGCTGCCTTTGTAACCATATAAATAGACGGAATGTCTTGATCGAAATATAAACGTAACACGTGCCACATCCTGCACAGACAGCATGTGTAGCGGAAGACATAGAAAGTAAGAAAACACTGCTCCAATTGCAATGCATAATCTATCTGGGAGACGTAAAGAATATCAAACAAACACATTCACACACAATGTACATACCACACATAATCTAGGTCCGTATCCATAAGCGAACTCACACTGCTGATTGTAAGAATGCGCCTGACCAGCCAGTGCCAGCATAAACGTCGTCCATTCCTTTAAGTCGTAGAAAGCACCCACATTGGTCAAGCACGTTCTGGAAACACATAAATGGACAGATTACAGTGCAAATGCATATATATATATATATATATATATATATATATATATATATATATATATATATATATATTGATTGGCCAACGATTCTGAGAATGTTAGTTTTCTGACTTTATACTAGGAAAAAAACAACCCACAATACTAATATTCTTACTGCAGTTTGTCTGACTTAAGAATATTTTGGAAATAACTTTGTGATATGTTATCATTAAGATTTTGCTACTATTTGACAAATGTTAAAAAAAATACAGAAAGTAATATCATCTTAATTGGCTCAATTTGACAACGTTATATGTTCGCAAATGCACTGAGGCCATCGATGGGGGCACATCTTTTGTTACAAACATTACAAAAGTAGCAGGTTGTAAGTTCCAGTTTCGACAAGTTAATCTGTAACTTTCAAATGAATTAGAACAAACACTTGGAACGCGGCTGTCGCTATGGTAGCATTAACCATGACAATCTGGAATAGATTATCAGTAAATAGGTGTGCCAATAAGAATACTTGAACAGATGAGAAACACTGAATAAGTTTCCAGAAAGCGAGTTGTATTCGTCTCTTTTACGGTATCAAGACGCGCAAAACGTTCGGTCTGTGTTCTAGTGTTATATATCTCTTTGGCAAACTTTCACTAATCGTCATACCCACTAATGGTCGAGATGCTTTTCTATCAAAGACAAACGTAGAACTGCATTCTATCACTTTCATAGTTTGAAATTTATTTATTGAAAGAATGGATTCCATTTTGGGACGAAAAGCTAAGTATACGTTAGAACTAAACATCAAGGTATTATCAGATAATTTCCAAAGGTTACACCATATTTTTAAACACCAACAGTCTTCATGGATGGCCAGTTAGATCTTAAGCCTGTTGCTATGTTTCATTAAATTGATTAGAATCAAACAATATACATACTAGTGTACAATAAAAACCATGATATTATATCAGGTACTTTTGTTAAGTTGCGTCTGCAGATTCAAACGCAATCCTGCTTGTTCTTTCATTATCGAGCGTGTGTTATTGAACAGGCGTTCATAATTACTGAAGGTACTGAGGTCCGAATATTATTTATGCAGGTGTAGAGTTAAATCGTTCCATTATAGCCGAGATATGACGAATATCATCATGTCCAGCATTAACCAGCACGTTTTATGTGTTAAAAATATAAGTAGCTCTCATAAATGTTTTGCATGAGTCATCGTATAGCTGCAGCGATGTTGTCAACTAAACTAAAATCTGACTATTGAGAGCACTAGTCATCTCAATCCCTTAGCATTCATGTCCAACCTGTACACTGAAAGCAGACTTGAAACGAATAATCCAGGCACTTAAAATGAGATGCTGCAGAACCATCCATGGCATCTCTCACATCGACTACATCGCAAATGAAGAAGTGTGTAACACGATCAGGCACAAAGTAGGCCATTATGAAGACCTCCTCACCACTATCAACAACAGTAAACTGATAAGGTATGGCCATGTCATTAGAGCCAACAGTCTATCCGCAACATTACTTCAGGGCATCGTCTAGGGTGGCATAAGGAGATGTACACAGAGAATAAAGTCGACTGACAAAATCACAGAATAAAACAGGTACAATATTGCGACACAAATATTGGTACGTGGTTCAACAAGTGGAGGGAACTGGTCAGATTTTCAGCAGCACAGTGCCGCAATGACCACACTAGGTCAAGAGACTGATGGCGATAAATAATACCAGCTTTTCCACTCATGGCGAAAATATACTGGTATATCAATGCACTGAGGCCCAAGGATATCATTGGTACCTTGCACGTGAGATCTCGACTGTATGAAATAGTATTTATACAGTTTATATTTTGTTATTAGGGCTTTTATTGGTTGTTAGAATATAGCGGTTTGTACAGCTGTAGTCTATATTCTTTATCTGAACATTTACTCAACAGTGTAGCTAGTGGTGGTGCTGATGCAACCGTGACATCACTTGCAAAAAGAATGCTATTTTTACAAACTCACAAGATTTTGTTTGGATTACTAAGCGTACGATATCGAATTTGAATACCGGTTTGTGACTATGATATTCAATGACTCAACAAAACAACACAAAAAAAGAGAAACTGATTTATCTGCCATTGACATCTCTGCGCAGTGATAACCGAGACCATACACACATTGTGATATACGTACCCTCCTTCCTAATTAACCAATTTAGTTTTGAGGAAAAAACGTATCTATAGAAGAAACTGCTCATTTGATTTTAAGCAAAGGATATCCTGTTTGTGATTTCTTTGTCAGCAGAATAGAAAGCAATATTGCCATACTCTTTATCTTAGAGTAGCATTTATCATGAAGAAGCAAATCGTCTACTGTTGATTTCTCTAACAAAATCGATCAATCTTTTTTGTCAGCCGTGAATAAGATGAAAATCAACATTGCACAATGGTATAATTCTTCAACACCAAGAAAGATCAGCGGGAAAATATTTCTACGAAACCACCCTAAATGCACAGATATGATTAATCCAAATATCACCGCCGTGCGGTACTTTCTAATTTGTTAGTGAAGAAAATTCGTAAATGCTACTACACCAATGAAGTGGAAGTTATCCCCTAATCCACCGCGGCTGCATTTTCCGTTAAGTCTGTTCAACCATTATTATGTCAGGAAGAACGAGAAATAGATCCGAACAAGGACTCACTCGTTTCCGTAACATTGTCTCGACAAATACGAGAACTATCGTTGCAGATAGATTCAGGTGAGTAATCATAGTGGTATTTATCAAACGTATTATTTGGATCGAAAAGTATCTCCGAAATCGAGGTTAAACATCACTGAGTTTAAAGTATGGGAATCTTACTATTCATGACGTAACTAAATTTGCATTCCGTATTTACAACGTCGCCGCTGGAAACAAACAGGTCTTTAATCTCAATGTATTTCAACAAGAAAAGATCTGCAACTATATTTTCTTGCCAAAGCAGTTAAATAAATGTATTAAATAAGCTAAAGTACGTTTAATCAGATATCGAATATATATTTTAATCAATGAAAACATGAGATATCGACATGATGCAATTTAATCCATAATTAATAACCCAAAAAAAACCCAATGGGTGGATTCCTTGGTGTGGAAACAAAATATCAAACATCCATTGAGATATATCATAATGTGATGAATGTGTTATAGTACATTTTCAGAGCTTGTTAAATTGTGAATGCTTTCAGTACTAGCCTGATGCTTTTCTACAATCAGCATAGTGAATTTTAGAGACAACATTTGAAACATTCTTGATAATGTTGTTTAAGACGTTTAGGAGGAACAAACAGTATAAGCTAGCTCTGAAACCAAAGTATGTTATTATGTTATCGTATCTAGTTACGTTCATGTATAACCGATCGGTTTAAGAAGTGTGATCTAATAGAGTATGTTGTGCTACTGATTTTGGTTGAAGTCGTCCAACCTCGATGCCTTTACGTCAGGAGATGTACTTGGACTCGTGTACATAATGTGTGTACCCGACAAAGTCATTAGGGATGGAATGTATTGACCTAGATATGTAGCAACAATAACAAATCGCTCTTTCCACACTACTATAACATATGTCATGATATTTTCTATGCATAGTGCACATTTAAACGATTCCACAGAGCAATTATAGAAAACCCATGGGTTCTTGGAGTATGGTTTAGACTCTACGAACAAAGGGTCCAATGGAGACAAAATAAAATAATCATCTGCCCTGCAAGCTTATGCTTCCCCTTCGCCATCATAGTCTGATCCTACTGGAAAGAAGATTCAGGAAAGGAATCGTATAAGTTGTAGCTTTGAAACGATAAACCTGGATTGATCTGTATCATTAGCGCATCAAGTTTCAGTCTACTCTCAATGAATGAAATATTCGAAAAACGAACCTGATTAAAATATTTTCTCACTACACCTCACATTTTACATATGATATTCTTTCACCAAAAATCATTCCATTTGTAGTTAAATGCAATAAGATCGATTCTTTGGCTTATGTTATCTAATACGGAACGAAATAAATATGCAGTGATCTGCTGCATGGAATATAATAAATATGGAGCAAATCGTCTGAGAAACCACTGGATACGAACAGCAGGTAAAGGCAGGGTTACTCATGTCCATATCCGAAAGAGATATGTCAAACAAAACTTTAAAGACTCTTTATAATCCAAATCATTTACACATCCCACACACGCGATCAGACTGAGTATTGGAAGATATCAGGTTTGAAACACTTCTTTGAGTCTTCCTTTTTCTTTCCTGTACCAGCGTCGGTCTCTGTTATTTGAATGTCTTTATTCATGATGGTCGTTAAGTTTATTAGAGCAAGTTTGTTTCCTAAAATGCGTTCGGGTGACTGAGTTAAAAAGCTTGGTTGCAGCCTTACAAATTGTCTACGTTTAGCAAATGGATTCGATCAATCAACGATTATAGCTCTTGTTGGAACTGTTTCTATATATTCATACCACTCGTTTGCATCCAAACATCCAGTTATGTACATATTTTCAGTCATTAATATGTTGATGTATGAGACTAACATGAATATTTGAAATAGTGTTTAAGTCAACCATACCAGTTTACAACCTCTGTCGATAGTTTAGCGTTAATCCTTTAATAGCGTTAATAGCCATGGGTTTTTTTCAATTGTTTAATCAGGTTTCTTTTCTTTTTCACTAGTATAAACTAGCTATATTGATGTAATTAATATTCCACATTTGTTTAATTGTAGGACGTTGTGCCAATTTTCGGGATAAATAGTGTTATTTTGAATTTAGTAAACTATCGTCTACCCTTTCTTTGTATAAAAGCGATGATTTCCATGGGATGGTACAGTTCTTTAAAATGATATGGGCCCTTAGGTGTCATACACGATGAGAGAAGCTAGACATTTCTTCCTTTAGTATAAATATTAGTATGATGCAGCCTGAGAATATTCCTACATTGTATTCGTCGTCATTTTCGTCGCTCACTTTAAAGGAATGATACCTCCTTTTCGAATAAAACAATGTCGAGCGTTTCACATCGGATCGGCAATACTTTAAGATTTCTTCACCAATTTCAACGGGTTTAAAGAGTTACTTTGCTGAAAAATACAACCGTGGAATGTTTCTAGATATTCTGTGTGCATGTCATTAGGGACTTAATAGTTAGCTTCACGCAAGCACGGAAACACGTGTTCATAAGTTTCAGATATAAAAAGGTGTATACATAACATTTGCTCAGTTGTTTAATTCTGTACGTTCTGTTGAGATTCTAATCAATTGCATGACCTAAACACACCTTATTATTTTTAAACTGCTCTTGTTCCAAATATATGCAGATGCGTGACTACCTGGTCTAACAAGTTGTGCTTTTCTTTATTGTTTGACTCCGATTGTCGAATATTTTTCCATGCTCGTTTCAGGCATATAATCTCTTTCCTGTCTGCGTTCCTTCAATCCACAACGA
Source organism: Unio delphinus (assembly GCA_029339505.1). Classification (NCBI taxonomy): domain Eukaryota; kingdom Metazoa; phylum Mollusca; class Bivalvia; order Unionida; family Unionidae; genus Unio; species Unio delphinus. Next base: position 9,646,895 of record JAQISU010000162.1, read on the forward strand.
TGGAACGTGATATGCGCATCAGACCATGTGTGAACGGTAATATTTAAGCACTGCAAATGCACCCCACAATTATTACGCTTCTGGGTCCTATACTTCAGGACATGAAGCGTGGGTTATGACAATTGTATTGTTCCATCAGTAATGTTAAACTCGCATTTAATTTGTTAGCAGTATTAAAATGTATTTTGTCCAAGACCACTCGGCTTACCCACCCCCACCCCTTAGAAGGAAGAGAAAAGTGAGGAAAGATATTTTGCAGCACATATTCCAAAACACTTGATATACTATGAACGCACTACGCAAAAACGTGTTGTACAGTATTTGAATCTCCAAACATTAGCAAAAAGACTGCGTGGTAAAAGAAGATTAAATATCACATCTATTCTATCCAATACAAAATATATACTATCCAATACCTACTTTTCGGCCATCACAATCCATTGGATATTGTATGAAACAACTACATCTGTATGTACTATCCATAATTCGAAGTTTGTTTAATTACTATCCAATGCACTGTGATAGTTATCATAAACCCTAGATATGTTGGCAAACCAAAAGGGTATGCATGCTTTATATATCATGCATAACTCTCTTTTCAAAATCTGAAGTAATAATTTAAGGAAATCATATTATGCATTGAGTGAAACTCCAAAGAGGATGTTGAATATATATCCAGCCATCTATGAAGGCCATATATTATTTTACAAAGAAGGATATATGTGGTTGAAAACTAGAACCGATATAATCAAGTAGAGGTCATTTTGTATATTTGCAGCCTTGAGTCTCTGGAATGGAAATACTAAAAGTTGTTATACTGTCTCAACAGGTTTAGAACAAGTACGTTGCTAGCGACCTTAATGTAAAATTGATTTGAAGAGATTCTGATTTTAAAACAATACGTATGTCATTTGCAAGTATGGTACATAACGATCCTTTATTTGTTTTGAGAAGGAGAGTCAGACTGACAAAGTGAGGTAGTGCATATACCGTTCACAATTTCATCAGGGGAATCACGATATATCTTATATCTGTAAATGAAAAATAGTCGTAAGCAGAATGTATCAGAGACATATGCATATCTATTGAACAGTTTTACAATAACAAATAAAATTGTTTAAAGTACAATATATCAGAGACATAGGTACATTTATTTAACAGTTTTACAATAACAAATAAAAAAAGTCTTAAGGAAAATGAATCAGAGACATCGGTACATCTATTTAACAGTTTTACAATAACAAATAAAAGAGTCTTAAGGAGAATGTATCAGAGACATCTGTAGATCTACTTAACAGTTTTACAATAACATAAAATAGTCTTAAGAAGAATGTATCAGAGACATCTGCAAATGTATTAAACAGTTTTACAATAACAAATACAAATAGTCCTAAGGATACTGTGTCAGAGACATCTGCAGATGTATTGAACAGTTTCACAATAACACATGAAACCAGATGTAAGGAAGTTTGGCATACAATTTATAGACGCTTTCTAAAGTTATTAAATGGGTGGAAGAATACTATGTATCATACTTACGGGATACTTGTCCATATGAAAATGGCAAAACAAAAATGAATAACAAGTACATTTAACGCCTCGTGCTTCTTACCATGTGTCAATTTAATTATATTAAAATTAAATCAATAATAATCAAATTGACAACATTATGTGATAGAAAAATGAACGTATGGTAAACAATTCGGTAAAGAATTACCATGAGGTCTAAAAATAACTATATATATATATATATATATATATATATATATATATATATATATATATATGGCGTGTACGATAGTGCATTGGAGTGGTAACAGTTTAGGTGGGAGAACAGGTGTGGCAATTTTGGGGTAGAATAATCACTTTTGCTCACCACATGTCACTATTGACACAGTTTTTGAACTCTTCAAATAATATCATTTGCTTGAGATTTTGATAATCTTGTTCGACTTTCTTGGCTATGCACCATCTATCAAACAGCTGCTCTTTTTCTCTAGCAAATTCGACATGAGTTTGTCCTGCATATTTTCTGTATTTTCTAAAATTTTGCCGATTAACTTCAGGGGCTATATCATAACCCCTTATATTGCATTCGTTAACCACATCATAGTCATCACTTTGGGGAACAGACAGAGAAGTGTAAATCTCACTAGCCTTACCAGTGAGTACACATTGCAATAACTAACTCCATTGCTCCCTCTTCCACTTAAATTTTCTGCAACGTTTTCAAAACGAATGAAGTATTTGTCTACTTATTTTTCTCTGAAATGGGGCACTAATCTAATATTCCTTGCTAAATCAAAACTTAAATTTGGATTTGAAGTATGATGGATTTTTATATTGCCAGCTCTATTTCTTTCATTTTACATTAATATATTCTTTCTTCCTTCTCTCTGTCTTTATCAATTTGTTTTTTTTTTCTTGTAACCGAATATGCATCTGCTCTTTTTGTAATTCAAATTGTCTTTCCTTGTCCTGTTTTTCATATTGTAATTGTGTGTCTTTCTTAGAAAGAAATGTTTCTACTTTAGAAGTCATTTTAATACAAGCCTGTCAATCTACCTAAAAATTTTATTATTAATTCAAAGACTAGGACAATTCCAACTTAAAAAAAAGTTTTCTGAAAAACGTTCTAGCCAAATTCCAATTGATCCTAATCCCGGACGAGCCCCCAATTTCTATGTTCCGTTCTTAACCTCAAATAAACAGTAACATAGAAAGATTGTAAATAACAAGATTGTAAAAACTTAATAAAAAATTTATTGAGCATAAATATTTTTCAGAAAAGATAAATAAATTTACTATTTTAAAAATAAATTCCAAAATTAATCCAAAAATAATTCAAAATATTATCCACTAGAGAATTTGCAAAAGTCCTGGTAATAAAATGTCCAAATAATTCAAGAATCGAATCTTAGTGAAGTATCCAAGATGGAAGACGGTGTGACGTGTTGAAGTCAGTTCTTGGTAGTATTAATCAATGAGCACAATTACTTTCTAGATAAATAACAAAATAAATCCTCTTGATTCAAACCAATTGAAATAATATCCAATACAAGGTAGTTTAAAATAACTCAAAACGACGCAACTTAATATTCTAACAGTCCAAGTTCTACTAAATAGTTCGCTCCAAAACATAATTAATATACGTGTTTTTACGTAAACAAGGAAATGGTCAATTTATCTGTTAAAATCTTTTAGAAAGAATTTACGTTCAAAACATCTCTTACACACCGTATGACCCAACTAAAGTAGAAACATATTTATAACGAAGCTCCATAATGTCCTTGGAATCAACCAATCAGTTTAAAAGTTTATTTACAAGTCTGAAACCAGGTCAGAAATGAGGTCGACAACTGGCGTTTATTCTTAAGATTACTTGTCATTCCACTTTCTAAAAAAATATATCCCAAGGAATTAATCTTAAACTTAAAATGTCAAATTGGAATCAGACAAACAAACAATTAAAATAAAAAAAATAAATGACCAAATGAAATACACGTAACAAAATATCTTGGACTAAACTCACATCACGCTGATACCTTCAAATGAAATTTGAAAGTGAACATACTACAGAAGCACTCTAAAATTTGAAGAATTTTTTTAGAAAATTGGGCAATATAAAGATTAATGTATTGCATGGGGAAAGAGTCATTCGAAAGACAAGTTAATATGCGGGGCAAGTTAATTTTGTTCCTATGCATTTTGAAATTTATTTATATTTATCTGGTGAGCAAGTTGGATTTCTTTTAATCCCTGAAGATACTCATGTCTTTGAAAGAAAACTGAATTGATCAGCAATAGTTACTCATCTGACTTTCGGATAATACATTTATGATGTTTACAAATGTTATTGGAAAAAAAATAAGTAACAAATAAATGGGTCTCTTGAGCAGCATCCTAAATGTACATTCCTAGAATATTTCCTAGAATATTTCCAGTTAAAATAAAAAAACAACATTTTTTCTGAATTTAGGACTTTTGTCAGGTAACACTATCACTTACTTTTAGTTTTAAATTTAGTTTCAATCAGATCTTAAATATATCAAGCCGTATTTCAGGTGGATGCCCATGACGATGGTGAAAACAATAAATGCAACTAACGGGGCTAGGGAATTATTTTGTTGTTGTTGGTATCGATAAAATCTCTTCACAAATGAAGTAATTTCCGCTTTTATCATTCTGTAATTCAACAAAATACTTTTTCAACACAAATTCATTGTAAACTTCTATCTACTGTACAAAATAGCTATATAAAATGCAGAAAGGATTCAATGTTAAGACCTTATTGTACAGGTATAGGAATTCATGTACATGTACTTCTCAATTCTCAATAGGCAGCAAGATTTTGAATTTAATTAAATAATAAATGAAAATATTTGTATAATGATAACATTTTTGCCATCACTTGTATACTTGCAATTTTTATGTGTCTATTGCAGGGATTTGTTTGGGTCTAAAATATATATTTGTCTAGACCAATTACTAAAGCTCATGTCAGTTATGTGTACATATACTTTTCTATTCTAAAAATTGCACATATTTATGTGAGAGCTTAATATACTAATTTTTGTGTGTGGAAGTTTTATCCTTCATGATTGGTTCTTTTTGTATTTTTTCTTCTGTTTAATCATTTTATATTTCAACCCAAGTCAAATATTTACTCAGTAAGCAGTCAATATTTGTATAAAAGTTGATGATAAAAATTTGTTTGAGAGAAAAGCTTTTGTCCTCCAATATAGTGGCCTAAAAGATTAAAGCTGTACAAAAATTACCAGTTGCAAATATAGTCTATTTATTCATGCCGTGTCACGAAAGAGCAGTTGTACCTTAGTTTACCAAATGCCACATATCAGGTTGAGTAGGAATGAAACCTCTCTGGACGAGTTTTGGGTTGAACTTCCACTTAAAGAAGAATCAAAAGTAACCTTCTAATATTAAGTACTTTATGATGCCAAATCTAAAATCTTTCGTGATTAGCTGATGCAAAATCTAAAGGCTTCTATGATTCGCTGATGCCAAATCTTAAATCTTCCATGATTAGCCTATGCCAAATCTGAAATCTTTCATGATTAGCTGATGCCAAATCTTAAATCTTTCATGATTAGTTGATGTCACATCTTAATCTCAGACTTCTTTAACTGAAGATTTGTGACCAGAACATCAAATAAATATTCTTTTTTTAAAAGTGGCTTTTTCATGAACAGTAAGCCGTTCAACCTTTATATACAAAACAATATAACAATGTATAAAATTCATCCATTTTTAGTTATTAAACAAAAATATATAGAAATTATCTGCAAGAAAATGCTAAATTAACATGACAGTAATGGCCATATATGGAAATGAAAAATTAAAATAATAACACAAATCATAACAACAAAAACAGTAGATTTATAGCCAAAAAAAATAAATGTTCAAAAGTTCTGTTTAAATGCTTCATTACAGGTACAAATTGCGATTAATAAAGCCATGGTTTCCATTTGTGTTTTTTATTTATTAAATTCATATTCACACCAAACCTTAGTAATGCTGGCAGTAAATCAGGGCTGTGAACATAATTTATGAAAGAAATAGAAAACATAAATGTTACTGGACAAGAGGGCCACATGTACCAGTACTAGTAACTTCTCCACAGAACTATTCAATCTATTTTGTCAATTCTGTAGTGTGCACATTTCTGTTATAAAACGACACATGTTTTGCTGATCTGATGTGACTTCAAGAGTAACTGAGCTATTAATGCTGTACTTTATCTGTTCTGTGAACAAACTGCATAATGACAGCTCTGCATGTTGAAAACATTGTCACCTAGTTTAACCGATACTGGTTTGTCTAAACCCTTTCAACACATTGTTCTAATTAACTGAAGGGCAATTAATTCTTCACACCTTTTGTTAACTTCCTTGATTATGCAATTTTCCTTAAAACAATCTTTTCCAATGTGTTTTAAAACATTCAAATTTCTTCAGCCGTCTTCCTTTTGGGCTTCTCTTTTTCTCTCACAAAGATAGATGCAAAATGTTTCATTAGTGGAATGTTACAAAACATGCTAGGTGATTGGTTAATTGCAACATAATATTTGGGACTTTTTCGACCTGGCAATAAGCTGTCTCAGTTACTGAATTTATGCCAGTCTAAATGTTACACTGGGGATCAATATATCCAATGATCTGCAGAGAAGTCACAGTCACAGCAAGAATATTGTTCCAAAACAATTATAAAACGGCTGAAAGTTTTTCATCAATATGGGAGAGCAATTAAAATGTCTTTAAACCAATTTACTTTCTACAACGCTGAGCACTGCATTTCTTATCTTCCCTTGGGAAATACATTTTAAGATATGGGTATATTAAACACAATTGTGCCCTGTCAAAGTAGAGCATAATGAAGGTGGTTTCCTCTAAGAAAGCATCAAGGTGATAATCAGTCTTTTCATCACTGATTTTCAAGAATAAGAATAATTATTTATGTTGATAAAGTATCAAAAAATATCTCCTTTTTTAGAAAAGATAATTGTGATCATTTGCCCATACGTTAAACAAAACACATTGGCAACATAACGTAACTTGAATATACATTACTTGATTAGTTTTCACTTGGTATCATGGTAAATATTGCATGAGCTGCTTATCAATGCAATTTTCTCTTTCTTCATCCTCAACTGTTACCCTAGAATTAACAATATCGTAACCACTCTGAAAGCCTAGTGGTTACATCATCTGCCCCGAAAACGGGAGGTCGTGGGTTCGATGCCCGGCCGAGTCATACCGAAGACTTACAGAAATGGTACTAACAGCTGCTGCGCTTGATGCTCAGCATTAAGAGGATAGTGTTAGGACTGGTAGGCGTGGTGTCAGGATAATTTGACTGGGTGGGACGTCATACTACATGTCTGCAGCACAATGCCCCAGTGTTAGACATCACAATAAACTGCCTCACTGCAGACATCGTAGCGATATGACTGATTTTTGTTTTAAAGCTACGTTAAAAATCCTAATCAAACAAACAAGCAAATAACAATATCCTATTTCTGTTGACATTTTTGTGCATGCAAATTCAGAGGAGCCAAAGCAATTTGTAAGGGAGAAAAAGAATTCCCTCCAACAAATCTAGTGGAAGTCAGGAAGCCACATCCTTTGGAAACTGCTGAATAACTTAGAATGGCAACCTTTTGAACATTGGTGATAGGAGCACACCAAAGGTGTCTGCATGGTGTGGGATGAAACAAACTGGGAAATAAAAGCTGCAGATGTCTGTGTTGTTTGGGATGAAATGTCTTGGAAGCAAAAGCTGCAGAATGTCAACTCCAGCCATCATCCAAAAACTTGTATAATGTAAGTAGGAACAATTTCGCTCGAATGCAATTAAGAGTTTAACGTTGTTTTTTCTGCGTTGTTTTTTCTGCGTTATGTAAGCTGTGTAAGTCGGCAACTGACAGTTCATACCACGATGAACGCAGAAAAAACAACGTTAAACTCTTATAATTGAAATTGCAATGTAGGTGTATGAAGTTTGGTTATAGAAAGTATGTGATCAGTTTTATTGGCTTTAACATACACATACACGCACAGTTCTAAAATAATTAAGTACTTATTTTATCCCTCTAGTTATTCCATGAGTTGTTTTGTGACAATGGTTTATAACCAGATTCCTCTCATCAAATATGTGACATCAGTGTAGAAAGTGAACAGACAGACACATAAAATGACAGATTTAAAAACAGTAAGACAATTTAATTTATGAAATTTGTGTTTATTGTTGACACATTTTTTGAATTAAACTGAGTAGTGCAGTAATAATGACAATACAGCATAATAATTGTAATTAATGTATTTACTATTTGAAAAAAGCAAATAACATGTTAGTATTGATCATTTGAACATTTACAGTTGCATGAGATAGTTCTGCAGACACACTGTTTGAATTATACTTAGTAGTACAATAATAATGACAATACAGCATAATAACTTTACTTGAACATTTACTTGAAAATCACATACTTGCAATCCAAGTAGCTGGTAGAGAAAAGTAATGAAAAACTGTATGACACATTAATGTATTTACTACTTTTAAAAAAGCAAATAACATGTTAGTATTGATAGGTTATATGGACACTTTACTTGAAAATCACATACTTGCAATCCAAGTAGCTGGTTGAGAAAAGTAATGAAAAACGGTATGACACATTAATGTATTTACTACTTTTAAAAAAGCAAATAACATGTTAGTATTGATAGGTTATATTGACACTTTACTTGAAAATCACATACTTGCAATCCAAGTAGCTGGTAGAGAAAAGTAATGAAAAACGGTATGACACATTAATGTATTTACTACTTTTAAAAAAGCAAATAACATATTAGTAAGGATAGTTTACATTGACAATATACTTGAAAATCACATATTTCCTTAATTTGTTTGCACTTACTTGTTTCAGTTTGAACTAAACTGGAAGGTGCAGTTATTGAAATGACAGGTCGATTGTGTAATGAAACCTGTCATAGAGTTCATTGTATTATGTGATTGTTCTTGTAGGGGATTTTGAACAGATTCAGTAATATTTACTTGGTTTGTACTACTTGGGTTTGTATGGGTTTCTTGAACATTTTCTTGAGTCGTTCTGCTCGAGTTTGTTGGGGTCATTTGAACATTTACAGTTGCATGAGATAGTACTGTAGAAGAGTCTTGAGCAGACAATGCTACATTTGCACATATATTTGAAAGAATGTTACTCATTTGTTGTTTTTGTTGAGTGCTGGGCCTTGTGTATTGTTTAAAGGATAGTTCATTCGAGTTGTCAGACAGAGACATAATGTGCCTAGCAGGAATGTTGGCATCTGTCATTGCATTCAAAGCTGTGGCACGAAGAGAGTGAGCAGTATATCTTGCAGATATATGGGCATTTTTGCATATGTCTGGCATAAAACTGCTAAATTGTCTGTGTCCAACACATTTTGTTGTGTACCATGTTTGATAAACTTCGGGATTTTCAAAAGCATTTTTATCAATGTGACAAAAAGTGATTCAGCTCTTGGATTAATGCGAGTGAGGTAGTATTTTATTGACCTGACGGGGCAGTTTTGACCACCAGTTGCATACATTCTTTTGTCAGAATTTTCCTCCTTAGCATCTAAGTCTCCCTGATGATTTGTTTGCATAGTTTGATGGGTCAAAATGACATATTCAGTCCCAGTTTCATCAAATCTGATTTCAAGACTGGTAGGTGTCAATTGGCTGTGGAATTCTAATCCACGTGTTACATAGTGGATGGAGAGGTATAACCAAACCCTGTATCTGAGTGTGATAGGATTGTCTTGCATCAGGTATTGATTGATCGCATACATGTCTAATGGAGGAATAATTGGTTTGTGTTGTTTTGATATTGATAAGCCAGTCTTTGTGTTTAGTTTTAATTTTCCATTTAACATGTTATTTGCTTTTTTAAACTCAGGGTCTGTAACAATATTAATGGAACGACCACATTCAACCTGAATGTGGCGATTAATAGCAGCCCTGACATTTTTTAAGGTGTTTTTGTGATATTCCTCAGCTTGGGCTTCAGGGAGCATCCTCTTTCGTGCTGTGGTGACTCCATATTTTTTTCTTTGCACCATTCTGAAATGCATGTTGTTTTGCTTGGTAATAACCATTTTCAACATTTAAAATATTTAGATCTTTGGGATGAATCATTCATGCATATTTCCTTAATTTTTATTGATACAACAAATTTTTTTACAATTTTTAAGCTTTCACAAATATTAGTTTAAAGATAAACTACATTTTATTCACTTCAAAGTAATTTAAATCTCATTTTTATTTTTAAAATTTAATAATATTTTAAATCTCATTTTTATAATTTAAGAAATAATAGATTTAGAGCAATTTCAATATCAAGCATTATTATTTAATCTTACATTAATGAACAGTCCAGTATACTGGTTATTGTTATTATTATAGCTAATTTATTATAATTATTGAATGAATATATAAATTACTTGTGAAGGTGTTGTAGCCCCATTTAGTAATTTTCTTTGTAGATTTAGATTAGCGCTGTTACGAAATTTTTACTAGATCTTCTTCGTTTAGTGATTTGAACCGTTTAACTTTTGCTTTGTGGTCATCCTGTTCATCAACTGTGAATGGTGTTTGTTCATTCAAACTAAATATTAAATTGGTTTGTAACTCTTCTTCCAATTCAAAAGGCACGTCAAATATCGATCGATCAAAATTTTCAACATCATCATCCGTGAAATCTATTTCATAAGGCAAAGTTATCGAAAAATCTCCAAATTCTGACATTTTACTTTCAACGTTTGACAGCCACAATACGGGTGACCTTGACCTAGCGCGCTTGAAACATTTTTTTATCCATACTTTTCTTCACAAATTTCATCAAACAATGAATGATTTTATTCATAAAAGATGAGAAATATATTTTTCTTTAATCTTTCAAACTAAATTTATTCAATTATTGTTTTAAAAATTGTAAAAATGGTTCTTTTCCTTTAATGTTTACTTCGTGTCTGCCTTCACTAGCAGTGTTTATCTTCTGCTATACACGTGACTCTATTTATAGACGTGGGTATTTTTAGAAAAGTAGTTCTCCTAACAGTTCATCCTGAAATGAACGCAATTCATTATGATCACGTGATAACATTCTGACCAATCGAAACATTACTTTCCTCTACAAGCTACTTCAATTGCAATTATTGCTTATTGAGACTGTCTTAACTTCATGAGCAGAGATGCATATCAATTTCATTTGATCTGAGACTTATTCCTAATATACAGAGTAGATAAACCATTTTATCCAGGAGTGCCTACACAGAAAGATCATCCTTGCCCTTCTTGAGAGGTAAGAAGTGGATTTTTTCAGGTACCACAGCAGAACCCTGAGTTCTGTAAATGTCCCTGATATGAAGTGTTCTGAGTTGAGAGGGTCTGCACCAAAGGTATCCAATATCTAATGGGCAAGAGCCTTTTCTTAGCATTGAAAACAGAGGCACAGTCCCATCCTGTCAGAAATGCAGGTAATTCAGGTTGACTAATAAAGCATGCATCTCGCCAGTTCTACCCAGCATCATCAGTGCAAATGGAAAACTGAACTCGTATGAAAGGGAAGCAGCTGAGGCCTGTGAGAGTGGTTTAAATGCTATTTTGTTCAGCCAGGTAAGTAACTATGAAAGATTCCGCTTGGCTAGGGACAATGCTTTTGAACATACTTGATCAAGCTTGACAGAAGACTGGATAGGTCTTTTCTCAGTCTGATATCCTCTCTTCATGAAAATGCAGGATGTCAGAGATCATGGACTGGTAGCTTTTTATGGTGATGGTTTCTCATCATAGAGCCATAGTAGGAAATTTGCCTAGCACAAACTTCAGTTCCATACCCTACGCAACTCAATAACTTAGTGATGTCTCTCAACATGAGTTTTTCTGAAACCACCTTTTAGGTCTATTGATCATTGTGGCAGATGCATCCCCCTTTAGCATCAAAGAATATAAGGGTTGAAACAATCATCTGCGCTCCGACTCTTGTCCACGTTCATTACAGAGAACTGTGGTCATCTACAGTTGTAAAATCAATAGGAATGTTGGTACAATGTCTTCCAAGTGAGTCATTTTGAACCTTTCCCTGATTTTTGAGTTTGCAACAGTATAAAGATCTTTTGTCTCACAATGTACAACTGACTGTGGTGGTGACTCGATGCAAACCTAATCAAATGGCAGAGTCTGGTGGTTGGCATGATGGTATCCAGTTCAGTAAGCTGGGATGGGGTACAGAATATATAATCATAAATAGTCTGTACATCTGAGACAGTAAATGACATAGCTTGTTTCTATTCTCTCAATGGCAGGTACAAAATGCCATCAGGCATCGAACTGAAGTAGTAAGCAACCTACTGGTGCAGCAGTGAGTGAGGAACTAGGGTTAGAGCTGAATTTGATAGTTTGTTTCTTTAATGGTTGCTGAACCATGTTGATTATGAATCCTGTCGAGAAGTCATGTATATGGATGACATCATCATCCCTCCAAGTGCAATTCTGTATATTCCTCTTTTCGCTTCACGGTCGTTCCGTACCCAAGTCGTTCCGTACCCAAGTCGATTCGTACCCAAATGAGTCGTTTCGTACCCAAAGCATTAGTCGTTTCGTACCCAAAGCATTAGTCGTTTCGTACCCACGGTGATGGTCGTTTCGTACCCAATGTTATCGTCGTTTAAATATCATTAAAAGAAATTTCATACATATTTGTAATGTTGCTTTTTTCCTTTATTATAGATATACACATTAATAATAATAATAAAATAATAATAATAATAATAATAATAATAATAATAATAATAATAATAATAATAATTTGGACTATGTTACTAAATATTACTATCTTACTTAAAGAATACTTTTCCTCAACTTTGAATCAAACATGAAGTTGTAAGCAGACTCGTCGTTTACAATAAAATTTACCATAAATATAAATGATTACGAATTCTTTCAAACAATTAATCATTCCATTACAATGTATTATAAAATAGTAGAATTCAGTAAAAACATGTTGCAAACATATGAACTTTATTTTTACGATCTCATACATTAAAATGCATATTCTTCATAAAATATGTTTATGAATATAGACGGTACTTACCTATAATAAGAAAGTATTTTGTGTCCTAATAATAATAATAATAATAATAATAATAATAATAATAATATGATTTTCTATACTTTAACGGGAATTGAAATTGAAATGTTATCAAATGCTAAAAATCCATGGATATCTAGCAAGTTTACGCTTTAAAGCTTAATGCAATTTCACACGTGTTTGATTATGTATTTGTTTGTTTTTTTTAATTATTTTGAAATAATTAAAAAAAAATTAATGGTATTTAAAATTTGTTTTCACAGGCACATATGTTTTAGTATAAAGAGCATATGGCAAACTTGGAGTTGTATACAATGAAATCAATTTAGCGTTAAGCAAAAAGACTCAATTAGCAAATTCATTCATTTGTTCTCATGGACGCATATGCTGTTAGTAATTGTCTTTGCTCTTACTCTCCTTTGTCGGTTGCATTATAATTGACATATGTCCCACTCCTAATTGTTTGACCGTCAGGTATTGTAATATGTACGTTTTATTTCTATCTCAGTTTATTTAAATGTTTATTCTATCTATTAATATAAATAAATGAAGCCAGCTTTTATAATGTCTCTGTGCAAACAACATATGACTAGAAAACACGATACTGATATAAATAGTTACAATGGTTTATACAAAAGTATTATAAGAAATAGTCAGACATCAACACACATATGCAAATAGAAGCGAGACATGGACAATTGTGTAGTTTGTTTCCAAAGAGTACGACCACGACAACATGCTTTACAATGTAACGCTTGCCAAAAGTGGCAGCATCGTAAATGTGAGACAGGTATGTATATTATTATTATTATAATTATTATAATTATTATAATTATTATTATTATTATTATTATTATTATTAGTATTATTATTATTAGTGTGTGGGTGTGTGAGAGAGAGAGAGAGAGAGAGAGAGAGAGAGAGAGAGAGAAGAGAGAGAGAGAGAGAGAGAGAGAGAGAGAGAGAGAGAGAGAGAGAGAGAGAGAGAGAGAGAGAGAGAGAGAGAGAGAGAGAGAGAGAGAGAGAGAGAGAGATTTGGACATTTTAACGTAGCTCTTACAGTTTTGCATTCATTTCGCTACGATGTCTACAGTGTGGCAGTTTATTGTGATGTAGAGCACTGGGGCATCATGTATCAGACATGTAGCATGGTGTCCCAACAGTCACATTATCCTGACAACAATCATACCAGTCGCAACACTTACCTCTTATTGCTGATTGTATATCGAGGTTACTCTTAGTATCATTTTTATAGATCTTTGGCAAAACTCAGATGGAGTTCAAACCAACTAACTCCCGCAAGCACTCTAGCCACTAGGACACCTGAGCGGTGATGTTAATATTATGTTACAACCTAGGCTCGAATAAGGATCAAATCCCAACTAGAAAGGCGTACTTAGAATACACTAGGGGAAAAAAAATACCCCTTGTCAAACTATTTTATAACCCCGATGGGGAAAATTAAATGGGACTTTAGAAGTAAAAGAATAAATATAAAACAACAACATAAAAAATCGGGGGGAACACACATACATATAAACTTTTTAAAAAAAAATTTTTGATTGGGAAGGGGCATCTGTCTGGTTCCCCCCCCCCCCCCAAAAAAAAAAAAAGAATAAGGAGTAACACAGAAAAAGTGAAAACTAACAAGCTTGTAAAATTTAAACAAAGAATGTATTAAGTATAAATATTATCATAAAATAGAATAAATAACTTACGATTTTAGAGAATCAAGTCCTGAAATGAAGTCCAAAAGAATTCACAATCTAATCCATTAAGAATTAATGGGTCAAACTGAATTTCTAGAAAAAACTGTTCTAACTAAATTAATTATAGACCCAAAATTGACAAATTTGAAATTTATAAAATTTCAATAAATCCTTTTAAATCATATAGCCGTAACAAATAGTAGAATCAGCAGTGGTAAAAGTACTGCTGGTAGTAGTTAAACATAATATTAATATTAATGCTGTAGCTACTTTTATTTGGATGTTGTTTCTTTTCTTCAAAGGAATATCACAGACATTGTATCGACAGTTATGTCGTAGTGATGAGACGCTAAGTGGGTGGCGTTGCAAGGACTGTTCCCGACTTCCTCCACCACTGATTATGACAGATTACAGTCTCAACAATATGTTGAACATTTTGCCAATAGCAGAGAGTACACATCTGACTGCTGATGAGGCAATGAATACTGACATCATTAATAGTGTCAATGATTCTGACATCCCGATCGACAACTCTTCAGTCAAGTAAGATATATATCCATTTATTTCATCTTAATTTAATTTTTCTAAACGTACGAAACAAATACGCAATAAATGTGCAGCATTTTCACATTAGGTAACCACTGAAATGTTTTTTTTTCTTCTTCCAGATTGCTACCAGATGTTAGTTCTTGTACCTGGACAGCGTCCCAAAATGCAGAAGTTACATGCACTTTTAATATAGACGCCTCTTTCAAAGTCACGGAAAATCAAGAAGAAGAGTGAGTTTATTATTTTATAATCTTTAAGAATTGTATTATGTTGTAATGTAAATTTGCGTTCAATAAAATACAATTGAAATGGCATGTAGTGGAAAATTAATAAGATTATATATTATGATTAGCTAACTAGTGTTCTGGAGAAAATCATAATATCTAAGACACTGAATAGCACAGTATCCAAAAAGTACCACACTCTCGATTTAAATATTCTTTATTCACGAAATCGATTTTTTTTTTACAGGTCCATAAATGAACCGACGTTACAGCTCAGACTAAACCAAGTACGTCATCCAGATTTTCAGATCGTTCTTACTGGTTGCAAAATGTCGCGTCCAAAACTTGTGGAGGCTGATGGATATTCATACACTATCAAGGTGATTAGTAGTAATATTGGTAATTGCCATAATATCATCATCGTTATTGGTCATATTTGTAGAAGTGTTGGCGGTGGTATCATTGATATTCGCACATTTATGTTATAAAATCTTTTCTTTTAGCGTAAAAGGGCAGACGTAACATACTGGTGGTGTTCTGTCCGCTCTAAAAAGATGCGATGCCCAGCCACCATAATACAACTTGGTGATTGTTACGAGAGAGGACTACACCACCATATACACAGCATCGATCCAGGAATCGTCGCCATGGTTAAGGTGTCATCGGAGGTTAGTTGCATGTTGACTACGTCTTGGTAATTTCAAAATACACATCGCTCATTACCCTGCACCTGTCAATATTCATTGTTTCTATTAGGAACATCAACGTACGTATAAGTAGTATTTGAAATACACATCATTAACTATAACGTTCTACTATATATATATATACGCTCGCTGTTTTAATATTTATATATTCATTTATTTTTTTGTAACGCTCACATATTCTATAATAAATTCCATAGGTGAAGAGTGTAGCGAAGCAGCATAAATATACATCAGCTGCTACGATCGTGGATAGAGTTTTAAATGAATTAGTGCCAAAGGATGGTCACTTTCTTCCCGAACCAGCGCTCTTAGTTAGAGCTGCCAATAGGACTCGCCAGAAAATGCGACCAAAAGAGCCGCGCGACTTAGAATTTGTTGTAAGTAGCACTAATAATTTTGAATTAATATTGCGTTGGTTGTTTTGCACCAGGCCCTTCATTATGTATTATTTCCTTATTTAACATCTTTCAGTTGGACGAGTCACAGTTTCCCGACAAATTTCTTCGGAAAGACATTCATGTTGGCAGTAAACGTCACATTTTATTGGCTACTGACAAAGAATTGGAAGTTTTGGCGAGAGCAAAAATCTGGTACGTTGACGCCACCTTGAAAATAATCAGGGACCCGTTTATGCAGTTGTTTTCTATACATGCCTTTGTTAAGAATGACGAACATGAAACAAAACAGCTGCCACTGGCGTTCGCTTTGATGTCAGGACGAAGAAAAAAGGATTACAAGAAGATAAATATTCATTTGTTTTTCTTTTTACATGGATTTATTTAAAGACAGATTTGAGGTTAACTAAATTTTAACGTTTCTTACAATTTGATTTTACATTGGTTACAAAAGCATTCATGCAAATAATATTATCGATTGTATACGATGATAATATAGTTATCGTATTTTATCACAGTTTATTGTTAGTAGTAGTAGTAGTAGTAGTTGTAGTAGTAGTAGTAATACAAATAATAAGAATATTTTTATTATTTTTAGTAGTAGTAGGAGTAATAGTATTAGCCGTTAGTAGTATTTGTAGCAGCAGTATTTCATGTTGTCATGTTGCATATTACAGTAATTTATCTCGGTCTTTTTCATTGCTTATAATTAGGTTTTCAAAGCGTTGAAGCGACTTCTTCCGTCTCCTCCCACTGTCAACGGTATTGTTGCAGACTTTGAAGCAGGTTCGTACAGTAGTAGTAGTAGTAGTAGTAGTAGTAGTAGTAGTAGTAGTAGTAGTAGTAGTAAGAGTGGCATTAGTTGTTGCTACTCACGTAATATTAATATAAAGAATTTTGTTATTCTTCTCCAATTATTAGCCAACTAAATACTTTTTCTTATCTTTACCGATGAACTGTTCTCAATATTCTGGCTAGCTGTTAGCTTTCGCGCACACGCACAAACTTCTTCATCACATTAAATATTTAATTATTTAGGTATCTGGCTAGCTTTCCGGCGTGTCTATCCAGGAGTGCCTATCCACGGCTGTGCATTTCACCTGGGGCAAGCTATGTGGCGAAAACTTCAGGAATTGGGGTTGAGAACAGCCTACATTCAAGAAAAAAGTGTTCATCAGTTTTGCAGGAAGGTAATGCATAATATCAACATTCGAATGAATTGGCTAATGCGTGTTATAAATGACATTTGTCATTATGATGTGTTATCTTATAAACAAATTGTTTTCATGTTGTGTCTCTTTTTCAGGTGATGGCGTTACCATTTTTGCAGAAAATGCTCCGCAGAACATATAGCCCATGCTTTTGCCCGTCTAAAAACTCAGTCCAAGATGTTTCCTGTATTATGTAGTTGGGTTGACTATGTAGAATCAACCTGGATTACAAACAGCACATTCCCGATCGACTCGTGGTCTGTGTTTCGGAAATCGGTACGTACCCACAACGATGTAGAGGGTTGGCATCGAAGAATCAATGGTAAAGCCGACAAAGCTAATCTTGCCTTCTATGTGCTAGTTGGTCTTTTGTACGACGAAGCCAATTCAGTTGAAACACAGATTCAACTGGTATCTGAAAAAAGCTAAAAAGATACCAGAAAAAAAAATATCGACAAATGCAGGCGAGAATATTCTCGGTGTGGGAAGAATATCAGAACGGCGTCATATCCTCTTCAAAATTACTGAGACGTTGCAGCAGTATATATGGCCCGACAACTGAATGACAAGGCAGTTTCACTGCAGTATGATACCATGCATATTGTAATTGTATTTTTTTTTGTATGCAAGTAACAAAACTCTAGAATGTACATTTGTGAATAATATTGTTAGTCTCACTCTATGACAAGTTGCCTGTACAAAAATATTTAAGTTTTACTTAAATACATGTAAAGATGTACAATGTATCAGTATCACCTTTACAATATCTTTACATAACAAAAAGATGAAAGTTCATCTTTAGTCTCTGTAAAGACTATAAAAGCAGTTGAGTTGTCTTTACAAAAATTAAAGATATATTTTCAAGCAGTGTCTTTTGTTCTTAATGAAACCTTTCAAGCTAATAATTTGACTTACTGAGACATCTCCTTCAGTCATTCTTTGGATGGTAATTTTTACTGTTCTAATCTGGGAATAAAATATGCTGTATTGAATAAGTTTCACTACTGGCTCAAACAAAACATGCATACATATCTTAGATTATTTATAACATTTAAAACAACAAAGTAAATATGAAAAATGCAGTGACAAATTAAATCTCTCTCTCTCTCTCTCTCTCTCTCTCTCTCTCTCTCTCTCTCTCTATCTCTCTCTCTCTCTCTCATTTATGTGGAAGATAACACAAATGAGCAAAAATGTCCACATGTATGCCAGTATGCCAATGCGATCGATTGTCTCCCCCACCCCGGCATGGTTACCCGTATAATATGCCATGTTCAACACTTTAAAGCAACACAAATAAAAAATAAACAGCAGTAATAGGAGAAAAGAAACTTACACAAACAACACTGCTGTATCTGCATCCAGTCCCATTTAATAAACTTTCTTCTAGCGTAAAATGACAGCCGTAACAATATGGTGGTACTCAGTCCGCTCTAAAAAGAGGCGATGCCAAGTAACCATATTACTGATTCAAACAAAGCATTCTTATATATCTTAGATAATTAAATCTGTTTCAAAACAACAAAGTAAATATATGCAAAAAGTAGAGCCAAATGAAAGCTCTCATATAACATTAACATCTCTCTCTCTCTCTCTCTCTCTCTCTCTCTCTCTCTCTCTCTCTCTCTCTCTCTCTCTCTCTCTCTCGCTCTCTCTCTCAGTTATGTGGAGGATAACAAAAGTGACCAAATATATACACAAGTATGAAAGTGCGATCGGCTGCCCTCTCCCCTATAATATACAACGTTCAACACATTTAAAAGCAGCTAAAAAAATTCAATTAACACCAGTATTAGGTCTTGGAGAAGAAAATCTGACACAAACAACACTAATGAATCTGCGTTTTCTCTTACTGTCAAAGTGAATATTTTTAAAAAATTTAAATTAAGTTATTTTTTTTGGTGTAAATTAATTGGGTACGAAACGACCATCACCTTGGGTACGAAACGACCATCACGTTGGGTACGAAACGACCATCACCTTGGGTACGAAACGACCATCACATTGGCTACGAAACGACCATCACCTTGGGTACGAAACGACCAATTTATGTGGGTACGAAACGACTTGGGTACGGAACGACCAGGTTCGCCTCTTTTCTACCCCAAGTACTGCAGTCCGCAGACGTCTGCCCCCAGTACTGCAGCCCACTTACGTCTGTCCCCAGTACTGCAGCCCATTGACGTCTTCCCCCAATATTGCAGCCCATTGACTTCTGGCCCCAGTACTGCAGCCCACTGTATTCTGCCCCCAGTACTGCAGTCCATTGACTTCTGTCCCCCGTACTGCAGCCTATTGTCTTCTGGCCCCAGTACTGCAGCCCAGTGACTTCTGCCTCCAGTACTGCTGCCCACTGCCTTCTGCCCTAAGTACTGTGCAAATATGTTGTCAGGTGATATTTTAGTCTTTGTCAGCAGCAGAGAGGGTGAGCAGACCACGTTTTCAAGCAAAAATAAGGCTTCCAGATCACGTTTTCGAACAAAATATGGCCTATAGATAACGTTTTCGAACAAAATATCAGGTTTCCAACAAATCTCATTTAACCAAAAAAAAGTCTCCATTTTTGCAAAAACGGAGATTTTACGATTTTTTAATCAATTTTGCTCGCAACGATGTGGTCATCCACCCTCTCTGCTGCTAAAGTTTTCAGTTCTGGGTTAACAAAAAATAATAAATGATTTTAACTGAATATTTGATCAAGTCCGATACGATATCGTGTCCGAGGATCATGCAAATTTATTGTTGCGAATCCGTGCGGAGTCGACTGAGCATGACTAAAGAAGTTTTTAATTTGATTGAAGTCCATATCAGAACACCATGTCTGCCAAATATTTCTAAGAGTATGAGTATCAACTCCGTTGAATACAGAAAGAATATTGCAGTTATCTCTGATGACTTTTGGAACCTGAGTGTAGCGTTGAGTGACATATATCACGTCAGTGTTTTTGAGACGCCCACGGGAAAATATTCTAGCAGGATTTTTTGTTTATCCAACATTATATCGTCGTATACGACTAAATTGTTAATATCTCCATAAATATCATCAATACTCGGTGCTTCATCGATATCGGTTATAAAATCAATGGCGTTATCACCCTTAATTTCTGATGCATTCTCGTTAAAATCCTTTAACACTTCATAACATCGTTGATCATCTACGCTTGGGGCAATTAAATACAACTTATCCCACTTCATCCATCTCATTATTAAATTGAGCAACAATTGCGTTTTACCGGATCCAGAAGGCCCGATTATAATCATCCGGATAGAGTTTGGTAGCGCTGCATGATGCTTAATTGGTTCTCTTGTTTTAGTCGCTGAGAAATCAATTATATCCATATTTCTATAAAAAAATTATGGATCTATATTGTGTGAAGTGTAATACGCGTACTGGCACAGATGATGTGACGACGGTTACAACTAAAAATAACCGATCAGCGCTTTCTGGTAAATGCGTGCAATGTGGTACAAAGAAATTTAGATTTATTTCTACAAAATCAAAGATTTTACAATCCGGAGATGTTTTAAAAAAAAACGAGGAGGTGATATCGCAGCCAAATCGACAAAGCTCCCTGGAACCCCATGGGCAAAGTACCCCGGAGAAAAACACCTTCCAGGATCTAGCTACTGTGGACCGGGAACCAGACTTGATATCAGACTCAATAATCAAAATCAACCCAACCCCGGTGAAGAACCAATAAACGCCATTGATAAGGCCTGTCACCTTCATGATGTTGCTTATAAAAGCAATAATCTGCAGCACAGGCATCTAGCAGATGTGAAATTAATTAATGCGTTAAATGCTATTCCTGATAAATCCTTCAAAGAAAAATTGTCTTCATTTTTGATAAAATCGGCTATGAAAGTAAATTGATGTTAGGTGCTGGTAATTAATAATATGAAATCAATTTATTATTCTCCGAGGGGATACTGGAGGGGTAACGCTGCAATCAATAAACTCGCTAGTGCTGCAAAAGTGAAAAAAACCACTGCGGCTAATTGGTTATCCAAACAGGCACTATGGCAAATTTATCTACCACCGCCTAAACAAATTCAATTCTCGCATTTTGATGTGACCGCTCCTAATGAAGTTCATCAGGCTGATATATTATTTCTGCCACATGATCGTGGTTACAAATACGCTTTAACCCGAGTTGATATTGCAAGTCGATACAAAGAAGCAGAACCGTTAAAAACAAAATCAGCCACTGAAGTCGCTTCTGCATTTGAAAGGATTTATCGACGAGGTCCTCTGCACTGGCCAAATCTATTGCAGGTTGATCCTGGCAAGGAATTTCAGAGTGCAGTGTTATCAACAATGAAACATCATAATGTCACCATACGACGAGGGCATACTGCGCTACATCGCGATCAGGCCATTGTAGAACGATTTAATCGAACGATTGCTGAGCGGTTATTTGGATATCAATACGCAAAAGAATTCATTCAAGAAAAGCGATCCCGTGAATGGGTTAAAAGATTACCATCTGTGATTACTGCACTGAATAACGAGATTACTAGAACAATCAACATGAAACCTATCAACGCGATTAAAAAGAAGTCAATACCCGTACAACCACAAAAAGATTTCAAAGAACCAATTCTTGGTAGTAATGTCATTGTGAGGTACTTATACGAACCAGGAGAGCTTGAAGGGGGTAGAAAAAGGGCTACCGATCCTATTTGGAGCGTCACTACGCATAAAATATCTAGTATAACACGATCAACTGGTAGACCTCCAGTCTATAAACTGGATTCAACTGCCCCTCAGCGGGGTTTTACTCGACAACAACTACAAGTGATTCCCGAGGATACTCAATTGCCACCGCATGGTCTTAACTAGCACCGTTGCGTCTATTGCACTCAAGACAAGTCAACATCACATTATTCCTGACATGACCGAGATTGTTATTTTTTCTGTCTACGGTGAATTGGCGAGGATCTTTATCGGAATACTGCCAACGCATTATACAATTGCATCTCGCGCAGTGATTATTCTGTTGTTTTTTCAAAGTGATTATTAATTCAGCATCAATATCAAATTCTCGTTGTTTTTTTTCTGTCCTGTTGTTTGTAACCGGAGAGTTTTTTATTAATGATGCTAACATCAATATCACTTATTGTTGTGTCATTATCATCGAAAACAACTCTTCGAAGTTGATTTATGTTTCGTACTCTGGATACTGCGAGATAGACTAAATTTGACCATTCGATGTGATTATCCACCATCCAAACAATTGTATTCGATATAGTCAATCCCTGTGAAGAGTGTATTGTTGCTGCGTATCCTAGCGTCCACGGGGATTTATTAGCACACAATGCATCTTCAACGACATTGATATCAACAAGCACAATATCATTTAATACGAGAATTTGTTTTTCACTCTGTCCTGGAATATCAACTTCAATATTCTGTTTGCGTGTATCCGATGGCCTATAACAAAGGGGTACTGGAAGCGTTGCAAATTTTTCTTTATGCAATTCAAATAACTTCATCTGAAGGGTATCCCTGACTATTTTTCTACTTGCAATGATCAAATCGTTTGGTCTCCACGCTTCCCAGAAATCATTCATTGGAGTTTCTGAAATCACTTCACGCGCTATTTCGCATTGGATTATATCCGGTTGTAATCTAATTAGCGCTTTGAACTCGCGTAATCGTTCATCACGTGATCTATAATCAGTGGTGATTTCTTCATAGTAGTCTACAAAACCCTTTAGCCATTCATGTGGAGATGCACCGACAAATGGTGGTGGTTGGCCGTGATCCCCGCACATGACGACTTTTGTGTTTTTGTTTAACAACCACTCAAGAGTCTATGAGTCGGTGTTAGCACAATCATGTTAGAAACGCTAGCGTTTCCACGACGAAATAATTCAATTGCACGAGTTGTCTTTCCTGACCCACCACAACCGTTTAAATAAACTGTCTTATATCTACATACTGGATCAGATACCGGTGGTGCATTAGAAAATTCTGATTGAATTTCAATACAGTTACAACAAAGATATTTATCATCCATGGCAACGTCTGCGGATTCACAATACTCATGAAGCATCTCCTTTTTAAATCGCCAACGCCCCCAATTTTTTTCGGGATCTGTGAATGCCGCTACAGCTGATTTGTACTTATTGTGTATATACATCGAATCAGTGGCTACTCTAACCGCGGTATTAGGAAATCTATTTATCATCGAAAAATAGATTAATGCAAGCATAGGCTAACATTGAACTTCTCAAATGTGTGTACTGGGAATTATATCCATCACAGTAGGTAACAACCGTACCTAATTTCTCACCATTGGATAGAAAAGCATCCTTACGGGATACAAGTTTTCCCTGTTTCATTAAATCCGCTACAATAAAATCGTATTCAGCGACATCTATGATCAACCGCGAAGAATATTTTGCGTTATCGTATCGTCCACCCTGGGTAAATTTACCGATTATTCTTCTTCCGAGATCTTTCGCTTGTTCTTTTTTAATTTCAAATAACTTCTTAGACCAATTTATGATTTCTTCTTCACTGAAATCTGGAAACTGTTTTCGTAGTTCGTTGATTATTCTATCTAGATCGGGTTGTGGTAGCCAAACTTCTTTCTGAGCTCGATAGCATATAATAGCCTCGGAAACAATCAACGATATTAGCATACCACAATCAATCATATATCTCAATAGCACTATTGGTATCCAGGCCTTTTCAGATAGGTGTCTACCGAGCCAAACATAACTACACGGATGTAATCCTGACGCTAATTCAAATGATATCACACGAGCGAATCCGGTTAAATCAAAATCAGGCAATGGTCCATTAATCGCAACACGAGTCATTTCATGCGTGGGGTGTCCAAATCGTTTAAAGTACTCAGCGCATTCCCCATATCCGAGAAAACTTCCGGGATAACACGCGGATATATCAATTGAAATCATACCATCACGTGAGTATTTCGTATTCCACAGTCCTCCATGACCAAATTCGATGCAACTCAATTTAACATCCTCGATAAAATCACTTCGTGTTGGACGCCATGAGTTTTTTTCTCTTGCGAAGTGAGCTACCACTGATGGAATAGTAAAACTATCCGTGAAGAGTTTCTCATGGGAATTCTCTGGTGAAAAATCACTAGCGATTTTT
This sequence comes from Unio delphinus, assembly GCA_029339505.1. Classification (NCBI taxonomy): domain Eukaryota; kingdom Metazoa; phylum Mollusca; class Bivalvia; order Unionida; family Unionidae; genus Unio; species Unio delphinus. The sequence goes on from JAQISU010000162.1 coordinate 9,671,474, forward strand.
CTCATTCTGTTATCTAATTCTTCAACGCGATATAATTCACCATTTGGTTTTACAAATTGATCGAATTCTTCATCACTTCTAAGTAGCCACACTGACACAGGATCATCCTTACACAACGCATGAATAGCATCAAATAATCTCTCTTCATAGAAAACATCCCCGTCGAACTCCTTGGGGATATATCTCACGGTTCGTTCTCGTGGAAATATTGTTACCGCAGGTGTCCACGCGTGTTTGTTATGATCAATAATCTGTATTGGGGCTCCTCGCGATTGATATTTCGGTTCGTATAATACTTCTCCGGTTATTGTTGTTACTGATATTGGGAATTTTAATGATGCTTCTAATTTAGCTATATCAGAAATCTTTGCACCATGCTGTTTCACTGTCAGTTCCCACTCGGTTATTTTCCTACGTCGCAGATCAGTTAGTTTATTTCCTCGGGATGCATTTGTGAAGTGTTCTATTATTCGTTCTGCTACACAATTCAATGAACTAGAATATTTCATAGGAGCTAGTTTTGCGATATCGGGTTTATCATTTAACGGATATATCCCATAAACCATTGCTGTTACGGGATAAGATCTTTCGTAGTATGGTTTGTCAATCCCGGTTAGAATTCCTGGTTTGGAATCTCTACTCACAATGACAGCTTTTTTATTCTTGAGGATTGGTTCAAATTTATCCCTAATAATCCATTTGCCATCGACTTCGATAATGAATTTGATTCGGAAAAAATGCCGTTTTTCCCCAACACGTGAAATTATCACTGCTGCTTTTTCATCATTCATGGTAGCATCAACAACACCATCAATTCGAAATGTTGACCAACAATAAGATGCTCCATCACGCTTGAATTCATTAAAACAGTCTCTGATTTTACTAATCATGGCTTTATCAAGAATTGTATTCTTTGGTGTATTAGAAACTATATCGAGATTGAATTGAGCATCTTTCCAGGGTAATCTCTTGGACGTTTTTTTTTGGTTTATCGAGATTAAATCTAGGACTAATTTTCAATAATCTCTTAAACTCTTTCATGTTTCCGTCTATTGGACGTTTTTTGGGTTTATCGAGATTAAATCTAGGATTGATTTTTAATAATCTCTTAAACTCTTTCATGTTTCCGTCTATTGGACGTTTGTTACGTTTTTTTGGTTTATCGAGATTAAATCTAGGATTGATTTTTAATAATCTCTTAAACTCTTTCATGTTTCCGTCTCTTGGACGTTTGTTACGTTTTTTGGGTTTATCGAGATTAAATCTAGGATTGATTTTTAATAATCTCTTAAATTCTTTCATGTTTCCGTCTATTGGACGTTTTTTGGGTCTATCGAGATTAAATCTAGGATTGATTTTTAATAATCTCTTAAACTCCTTATCAGCATTTTTCGAAGGCGTTCTCCTTAATTCCCTCATGCTATAATTAAAACAAGCATTTAAATGAAAGATTTTTATATAATGAATCACTGCAAGTGGCTTATGATTGGATCAGTAACCCCGTGTAACAAATCATGCAGAAATGAGTTTTGTGGGTATCATATGCAAAGCTTTCGACGTGGAAGCCTTGGTCCGTTACCTTGTATTATATGTGGAGTTGGGGTCAGGGGAAAATCTCAGTTGTGTCTAAATTGCGGTGGTAAGCGATACAGGGAGTTGAAGCGATATTATGATAAAAGAATAAAAAATGGACAATCAATCAGAAATTATGACCCTGACGCTGACAAAGTCAGTATTCTTGACGCTGATAAAGTCAGTATTCTTGACGCTGACAAAGTCAGTATCAAGGATAAAATCATAAGAACTCCTCAAGACTACATCGAAATATTTATCATTAAACCAAACATTGAATTAGACAAACAATAGTATTATGTATACGAATGAACCAAGAATTCAGACAACACCCTGTGATCACAAATTATGAAGCATCCAGTGATGGTGTTGTAAGAAATCGTAGACTGAAGAAACCAGTTGGTGCTGACAATGGTATGGGGTATTCGGTGTTCACTGTTGGGAAGAAGAGATATCTCAATCATCGTTTCGCATTTGAGTGTTTTTATGGATTGATCCAGGATGATTTTGTTATTGATCCTATCGATTCTAATCCAAAGAACAATTCTTTATCAAATCTGCAGGCTATCACACAAAGTGAAAATTCCGAACGAGGGGGGACTGGGAAATACTCGAAAAAAGCGAGACCAGTAAAATCTTTGAATACGATAACTAACGAAGAAAAAATATTTCAATCAATGAATGAAGCCGGTAGGCACTTCGATATTTGTGGATCCTCAGTACGATTTGTTGCAGAAGGGATAACCAAAACGGCGATTTAAAAAAAGACAGGACATAAAATTCGATTTAGTTACGTCTAATGCGTCATATTTTTCATTTAGAAATATATCATTATTATAGAATAATGAATTCTGAAAACATGAATAGCATTTTATCCGAGATTTCAAAATTGAAAAGTTGGGATATTGAACTATCAGATGGGTTAAATCCTGATCAAATCATGTCTGATTTTCAGGATATAGAATACGGAGTTAACAACAATAAATATATGCTACCAAAGAAGTATGCGCTCATCAAAATAATTCAGAATTCTATTAAAGACTCTCTCGCATTTTCCAGTGACGTAAGTTTGTTCGCTCCGTTGTATACCATCGTAGAACGAATACGAAAAGAATTGGGGTACGAATACGAATTGAAAAAGGAGGTTAATTCTAAAGTTAGAAACCTACGGGCGTTAATTCAAGAAAATGAACAATTTTGATTGACCAACCATTTATCATTATTTTATTGTGACCGTCCCTCATAGAGATTTTAATTTTTTTTTAGCAAAACTGTTGAAATCAGTGATTAAAAATTGATGGCTGGTTCGGATTGATCAAATGGAAAAGTGGGGAAAGTGACATTATTATTATTTTATATACAATTTGGACACTTTCCCCATCAATGAACGAAGGTGTATCACGATGAAATAACACTTCCATGATCGTGTTAGGTCGGATTGAAAAATTGTTTTACAATTGAAAAATTGTTTCTGATTTTAAATAATGGTCAATGAAGCATTAACAACCCGATTGGCTCGTGAACGACTGGATGCAATCAGGAGATTTGTACCAATTCGTGACTCTGTACGGAATAAACTACAACAACGACAACAAGCGCAGACTGACTTTTCTGTGTCAAGTGAACAACTGTTTACTCCGATAACAAGTGCGACCAAAGATGTGAAAAAGTTAACTGAAGCAGCGATATACGGAGATATTCCTGAGCGAGAACGAGTAAAGAAGGCGCCGCTGTTTGAAACGCTTGAAAAGATAGCAGCAGAGACCGGACAAACACGCGCAGGGATACAACAGTTATCCAGTGAAATAAAAACTCAGCGCGAGTATGAACGATTAGCTGATATTGATGATTCTGCGCCTGAAACTCAAAGAGTTTCCACACCTGAACCACAACTTGTTGATGTCGTCACCCCAAAAGGTATCCCCTTTATAGACAAACTCACCGAAGAAGCTATAACACAAATCAAACGACCTCAATTTGAGAAACACCAGGATTATACGACTTTTGGTGATTTCGCCGCCAAAAGCTTTGATTCTAGAAAGGATTTTTCAAAAGACTAGTATAAAAACAGTAAAATAAGCCGATATGAATGGGTTAATTGGTTGTATAAAACGAATAAAGGGATTACTGGTAATTTGAAAAAGGATACAATTGAGTATAGATCTTTTAAAGTAGGAGTTGATAGTTATGGTATACAAAAACAACAAGAACGAGAAAAAAAAAGTCGAGGCCGACAAAGGCAATTACTTGATGATAGTGAGGGCGCAACTGGTACAGCTGAGGAAACAAGCGGAAAAGGATATTCGATTGGAAATCCAAAGGATGTCTTTGACTCTACCACGACATGTCCTGGTAGTGTTATCAATGATATATCACGATTAGAGGTTCTCATCGGAGGGAAACGAGCTGGAAACAACTCACCGGAAATAATTAATGAAGCAGCTGATATCTGTAGACGTATATTTCAAGGCGGTATCATGGATATCAAAACATATCGAGATTTCATTGGCGAGTTAGTAGAGGATTATCACAGTGATTAATCACCGGGATTGAATAAAAACGCTAGCGTTTCCAATTGAAAAATGGTTTCTGATTTCAAATAATGATCATACACTACAATCATGATAAACCAACCCCCGTCTATGTAGTTAATTCACGGTTTCCGGTTTATAGAGCATACTACGGAGATGGTTTAGGCAATAACATTGCGGGGTTATTTGCGAGAATGGCTCCAAAAGTGATGCCGTTAGCTAAACAACTAGGAATGAAAGCACTTGAAGTTATTCGTGATAAGGGTACTGGTGCTGTTGGAGATCTTGCTGGAAAAGCATTTTCAACTGCGAAGAATAAATTAACATCATGAGTGAGACGAAAAAAGAAACCGTTAGCATCTACAGCGGAAATGCCTGCAAGTGTTAGTAGAATTATAAATAACGCAGTGGACGAAAAATTAGCGTCGATGGCTTTAACCCCCGACCAAAGCAATATTGCAAATATGATAGCAGGAAGTGGCTTTAAAAAACTACGACGATGAAAATGGAAAAATCGTTTACGATTTCACTATTCAGACTCTGATAAATAGAATAAAATGTTCAAACAGTCACGTGATCCAGCATTTGATATAGACGCCCCAGTTGACAAGGATGATTCTGTACGCGATTATCAATATAACGCCTATCATGCCATAGACTCAAATAGTCGAGCAAGAATTGAACTTCAAGTCCATGATACCAGTAAATACTTTTTGCCCTGTGAAGCGTTTATTGAAGTAGAAAGAGAAATTGTAACAGCTGCTAATACTCCTGCTGTACCAGCACCGTATCCAGATGGTACTCAAGTCGGTTTTGTCAATAATGGTGTTATGGCGTTATTTGAGAGTGCTAGATATCTCATTGATGGAAAAGAAATTGAGTCCATAGATCGCGATATTGATGTGGCTACAACAATAATCGGGTTAGCGAGATATTCTGATGATTATACAAGATCAGCAGGACCCTCTATGATGTTTGCAAAAGATGGTAAGAATACCGCTGGAGGAAATCCATTTGTTGTAAGACGACCAAAAAAACGTGATAATAGTGATGCTGATGTCGAGAATATGATTATAAACAACGACGTTAATTTCAATCTAGGAGCCGCAACACGTATTTCAATGTTGCAAGGAGCTCGTAAATCATTTTCATGCGCGATTCCACTGCATCACATATTTGGATTCTGTAGAAACGTCAGAAAAGTTATCTACGGGGCGAAGCATACAGTATCGCTTGTACGAAAAAGTGATGATAACGACGCAATCTGGAGGATTCCAGCAGATGCTGCAAATCCCAATGCTGATGCCGGTAAAGTCAATTTAACAAAAATATCATTGTGGATGCCAGTGTTGACTCCAGCAATCACCGCAGAATAACGATTACTATCATTTATGGACCAAGGAGGAAAGTCGTTGTTGAGTTGGCTAACCGTTAACAGATGTTAAACAATCAAATATCAACGGGTTATTCACGTGGAATCTAGCATCAAAACAAGGCGTTGCTGCGCCACGTCATATATTTATTGCGTTACAGGATAACACACGAGTTGGCAATCAACTCTCCAGCCATATGATATTTGATCAGTTAGGTGTGAAAGACGTCTCACTGAGAATAAACGGCCAGCAGGAACCATCCGAGGATATACAACTTAATTACACCGAAAATCATATTGCACGCGTTTATCATCGTCTGTTGTCATTTATGGCACGCGATCAAAATGTGGATACTGGTTTGCAAATATCACAATATGATTTTAAAAATCTGTATCCGATCTATTACTTTTCGCTGGAACATCTCGATTTAACAAGACAGTCTGTCGTTGATATACACTTTAGAGCTAATGTGACTCGTGGTGCTATTGCTGATTATAGAGCGGTTGCTGTCATTCTCAGTGATAAATCAATGCTACTTAAAGGTGTTGGTGGAAGAATGAGAGTGGTAGATGCACCAGTAGAAAATCTTTGATTGATTTTCTCGATTTTTCATTGAATTAGAATCAATCAATTATGTATAATGTCATATAGTGTTATTAGTGTTGCGTTAACTCCCGGTCAATTAAAAAAATTGCAATCGGAATCAGCTAAAAAATGTGGAACCACAATCACGTTGAAACCCAACCAAATGACTGGTGGTGCAAATAAACTATCGCTGACAACTCGTCAGGTGAAACATTTCAATGATGCACTTGCAGCCAAAAAGGTGTTCAGATTACTCTCTCTGCGGCTGCTATCAAAAATATGATTAAAACAGGCGGTATATTTCCGTTGTTAGCTGCGATTCCAGCATTGATTGCAGCAGCAGCCCCAGCGGTGGCTAAAGCGGCTGCGTTAGGAGCCGTTGGTACTGCAGCAGGAATGGCACTAAAGAAAGCAACTGGGAAAGGATATAAAAAAAAAGGGAAAGGGTCTAAGACTACCAGGAACCCCGTATTCGTGGTACAACGGAAAGGGTCTAAGACTACCAGGAACCCCGTATTCGTGGTACAGCGGAAAGGGTCTAAGACTACCAGGAACGATTTATTAATTCAGGAATCGAAGATTCCTATGTCCAATTTTGATTTAATGGATGCTGCTAAAAAACTAGCGATTAAAAACTTTAGAGGTGTCTTTATGAAAGATCAATTACCACATCAACCAAACAGCGTTGAAACCGGAATCATTAATTTAGATAACAGCACCGGACCTGGTACTCACTGGGTTGCATACGCTATTGATCCGCGTGGGATTGTCTATTTTGATTCATATGGATTAGCCCCACCAAAAGAGTTTATGCGGTATATAAAAACCCTTCCAATGAAGACTTGGTATTCTACGCTACCAACACAAACGATGATTGACCCACCAATATGCGGCAGCGAAGTATTAAATGTCCTTGACGCTATTTCTAACTCCTTGAGTAACCCAAGCGGAAAACCACCACATGTTGTCGTTAATGAATACACTAGTAATCGCTGGAAATCGAAACGATTTTAGAGAGAGAAAGAGTTTTACAATAACATGATTGGTATTTGGGGGAGATCTTTGAAACCCAAACCCGATGGCACTGCACCACCTGATTCTGTCAAGGATGTAAAAAAACTAATCAAAGATGAAATAGCTGAGACGTTGAACTTAACAAATGTTGATCCTAATGAAATAGTTGTGTTTCAAGACAAACAGGGTAAATTGAAATCCAGTGATGTGTCATTGAATGACATTTTAACACGAAGACATGACGCCGCCGATGACGCTATTGCACTGTTTTAAGATGGTAAACTCAAACCAGGCATACTTGTTTCGACGGTCACAGAGAAACTAACAACAGTAGATAACACAGCAAACTCATTAAAATCACTCAACGATGAATTCGTTAAATTCAATCAACCGCTACAAGAATTTCTTGGTGATCCACCAGTGTCCGCACCGAATATTGAAACGATAAAAACCGCAATCAACAATTTAGCAAAGCTACGAGCTGATTATGATGCTCATATAACTGCTTTTAACGCACTACGAAGAGGAATAAGCAGAACCGGTGAAGCCATTGCTAAATTCAATCAACCGCTACAAGAATTTCTTGGTGATCCACCAGTGTCCGCACCGAATATTGGAACGATAAAAACCGCAATCGATGATTTAGCAAAGCTACGATCTGATTATGATGATCATACAAGTTTTTTTTAACACAGTACGATTGATCACCCTCAGAAACACTGACATCGTTGATAAATTTTTTGGTAAACGAAATACTAGACCTGAAGATGTTAAAATAACTATAGATAACATCACTGAATATATCGCTACGATCAACAACAATCTCCCGCGACTTGAAAAAATAAAAATTCCTCATCATAGCTTCAGCAATAACTTATACACACTTCAATCTGGAACATTTGAGTGGATATCGCCACATGCTATTTTACCCATCACAGCTACTATCAAGGGTATTTATCGATTAACGCTGGTAGCACTAATTCAATTTAATATATCATCGTCGAGTTCATCCGGGGTCAATAATGTGATATCAACGATCATCGACAAGGATAAAACTGAACGGTTAACGATAAAAGCCGATGATAAAAGTTTGGATAGGGCATTAGTAACATGGTATCTGGAATTCGTAGTAGATCTGAGCAAATAACTAAATTGAAATCGTAATTGAAAACGCTAGTGTTTTTACAATAACAATGATTTCATCAACTCAGTGTCGCTATGATCAGGTCAGAGAATTTCAAAATAGACTCAAAACCCTCACTGAGGAGTATCAAATAAAAATAAAAAAATTCCGACGAAGAATCACCGCAATTGATGTTATTATATACTCTTTGTCAAGCGTTCTCGCTGGCGCCGGAATAATACTTGCATCGGTTACAATGATTGCCCCGGTCGTAGTTCCAATTTGCATTTCTGCGGTGGCTACAATCGGGGGTATATCAACCGGGATAGCAAAAAAGATATCATCATGCAGCCAGAGTAAACTGCAGAATTACTTACTTCAATTTCATATTGCATCAACCGCATACTCGCAATTATCCCTGATGATATCATCGTCACTCGATAATACGATTATATCAGATAGTTAATTCTCAGCGATGGTCAGTATTTTTGATTCCGCGATATCGAAATTAGAGCGACAACATGAGTATAATAACAATGACAACACCGATGGAATCAGAAAACACGAACCCAAAAAACAAAATGATCTCAATAATATCAACATTACCAGATTGTGAGTTCTCAGTGATGGTCAGTATTTATGATTCCTCGATACCAAAATTAGAAATAAATCATGAGTATAATAACAATGACAACACCGCAGGAATTACTTCAACGAATAGTGGAGAACACGAACCCAGTACAAACAAGCATGATATCAATAACATCAACGAATCCGAATTCAGTGTGAATTTCCCCTCTCCGGTCCCAGTGAAGGAGATAGCGCTAGCAAAACTACGAATGTATCACAGTTGGCCTAATATCAGATCAAAATCATTTGGTGGTCAACAACCGAATAATTCTTTAGTGTTTGCAAATAAGAATAAACCCGACGGAACTCCAGACTGGAACGTCGTTTCGATACCAACAGGGTCATACCAAATCGAACAAATCAATAATGAATTCGCGCGTAGAATAAAATCGATTACTGGAAAAGAATCAAAAATCGCTATAACAGTTCATGAGCCGACGCTATCATCCGCGATTGAGATAAGCACAGAAGGATACGTCGTAGATATATATAAGAGTTCCATTAGAACCGTACTAGGATGGCCTGAATTACCACCCCAGAGTAAAACTCTGGAGGAAACCGTTAATTTACCCGAACCACAAAAAACTGATTATATCACCGACATAATAAAACCCGATAATCCAATAAAAAGCTATAGCTATTACAATAAATTTAATGTTTTTAATGTATTGAAAAATCCCATCGTTAAGAAAGATTTATATTTAATTCGACAGGATAAAATCACTGAAAATTTCACAGCGTTCAATAACGATATTTCGTTGTTGTTAATATCTCTTAAATCCGGCTCTCTCACCCGAGATGAATTTATCAGCGTCGTAGAAACATGCAACCAAATCATCAATGATATGGAAACATTTAATTCACAAATTATTCAAGATATATTAGGTGACAATAGCCCTGAAACAAATGATTTATTTGCAGATGAATATAAAATCCCCGTCAAGGATATTCCAACATTTAAACTACCAGGATATAACGTACCAGAACTAAAAAAACTTCTCAGTGATGCCATCGATGTTGGTTTTAAAATAATTCATGATACATGGAGAAAAACAACATCATCGGAAATAAAAATCCTCAAACACAATAATGACCCAGACGGTCGCGGCAGGCATATCGCTCCGTTCAACGTGAATATATCCTCAGTGATTGCGCTCAATTTAGTATGTGATGTCATCGAAGGAAGCTATCAGATTAATCTCGAACGATCAAATCAAGCTCAGCAAGGATATAGTCTTTATTCGTTTGCACCAACAGGTCCTCCAGGATTTCTAATAATTGAAAACCCAATTAATCCTGTCTACATGCGATGCCATAATAATTCGTTAACGAGAATTAATTTCAAACTCACCGACCAGTCAAATAATCTGATTGATTTACAAGAAGAGGTGTTAGCGATTAGTTTGTTTGTAAAGTCCTAAGGACTTGATCAAATATTCGGTTAAAATCATTTCTTATTTTTTGTTAACTTGTAGCAGCAGAGAGGGTGGATGACCACATCGTTGCGAGCAAAATTGATTCAAAAATCGTAAAATCTCCGTTTTTGCAAAAATGGAGACTTTTTTTTGGTTAAATGAGATTTGTTGGAAACCTGATATTTTGTTCGAAAACGTTATCTATAGGCCATATTTTGTTCGAAAACGTGATCTGGAAGCCTTTTTTTTGCTTGAAAACGTGGTCTGTTCACCCTCTCTGCTGCTTTGTCTGGTACCCTGTTTTGTTACAGGTCAAGGTTAATTTCTGTGTGTGTGTGTGTTAATGCAAACATCTATTTTTAGTCTATCCTGACCCTGTTATGATCCATTTGATAGATGTGTGAAGCCCAAAACTCAATCATAACATTGTTGAGCCCATTTCCTGTAAATGTTGGCTTTATAGACAATGATGTATTAATTTTGCTGTTACATGTACTTTAGTCAACACATCTGTCAGTAACGGAAACTTGACATTGATTGCTTACGTTACATCAAGATATGAATTAATTATTAGTTCTGGATACATTTTAAAAAAATGCAGCCATGCATGAGGGGGAACATTTGATATTTTGTACCATTATGATGGCCACTGGTCATGTCTGAGGGATAGTCGTTGTTGAGGGGTACTTTTGAATACAAACTTGTCGGTGCCATGGGATTCTGACCTTAAGAAGCGGGTGGCTGCTGGTCAGTGTAAAAGTGCACATGCTGCAGCCGATACAGATAGAGGTACGTATCTAACTGGGCATAAACTATACAGCAAATTAATAGAAGCTTCTGCTGCAATATGAGGAGGTGCATCAGTGAGCTGTGCAGGTAAATATCTAGGGTGACTAAGTGTGTTAAGATGGAAAAGTTACAATTATAAGGATTGACTGAACTTTGTTATCAAAGAAAGAATCAAATAAATTGAATTGGAAGATTGAGATTGAGTATACTCTCCTCCAACTATGTTTTATAGTAAACTTCCAAAATATTCGCATTTGCACTGCAAGGTCTCTCTGTACACTGTAACACAGATAACTTTTCGCTACTTAGCTAAATGTGTTAGCTTGAGGGGTTTGTATTTGTGAGGTAGCATCAAATCTCATTTGGTATTAGGATCAGTTAAAGTATTTGAAGAAAAAATGCTCAGTATAAAAACTAAGAGCAGTTCTCCCTTTTAACTGCGGAGTGTTTAAATCATTCTGATATTCTTTACATATAACACTTTTTGAAATTAAATACAGTGATATTGGATATCAGATGGACCCCATTTTCTTTTTGGACAATATATCTCATTAGAAATTGTTTGGTGAAAACATGTCCATATGAATATTGATTCATGTTGCTTAGTGACAGGAAGAGCTCAATACAGCCATCAAAGTAATCATGTACAATCTACATCATTTTCTTTTTAAACCAATTAGGTTTCACAGGTCTGTTCGTGAAAAGTTCAAATTCATATAACCTTCTATTTGGAATGCATTGAGACAATATTTTCAAGATGGCCATATTGAGGTCAGCTTGCATCACTTTTATTTAGGACTAACCAAATACCAAGAAATTCATCTGAGATCTTCATGTGAAAATGGCTTTCCATTTAGAAGGAGTAGCAGTAAGAAGAATTTCAAAATAAGACCTTAGATGGCATTATTTTAATTTAGAACTAACAAGGCATTACAATGAGAATACTGGAAATAACCCTAGGTTGAAATGACTACCATTTTGCTTTGTATCAATGAAACGATTTTCAAGATGGTTGCCATGGTGACTACACTGGACATCATAAGAATTTTAGTGAAACCCCATGCTGATATTACCATCCATTCATCTAAAGTAGTGATTAGATTTAATACTAAATGACAGATCTTCTAGACCAGTGGTTCCTAACCCTCACTTGGACGTGACCCAAATCAGGGATGTCAAGAATTTATTAAGTATGGCAAAATTTATCAAAATTTGGAAACAGGGATGTGAGGCTTAGAAACACTATTTTTTAGGGTTGCTGCAACAAAAAATTGTAATCCATCATCTAGACGAGGGGATGAATGTATTTTATAAAGTATTTCATTGCAATCCTTGAAGTAGTTTAGGAGTAACAATAAAACAATCACAGACAAAAGATCATCCCATAAGGTCTTCTGACCAGTATATTAAAAAAAAACGTAACAAACAAGTCAAGTCATATCACTATATACCCTAATGATTTTGTAACTGGATACATATTCATCACTCACACGAAGGACTCTGTTTACTTTGAACTCTGTCAGAAGTATCAGATGTTAATAAATTAGATTATTGTGTTATATTGACGACAGCATCTGCATACTCAACTATTGCTCTGTCCAGCCATATCACCTCTGCTGGGATGATATAGCCACCCTCGAAATATCCAAGATGTCCTCCATGCTTGGTCATGACAAACAAACATTTTGGATTTATCTCTGTAATTCAGAAAAGGATGGCCATAATAGACAGAAAACAGGAAACTTTAGTATCATTTTAAAATGAAAAATACTATGATGAAGGTAAGTGTAGGTGTTGTTTAATAACTGATAAACACTGATGAAGGTCAGTGAAGGTGTTCTGTAATAACTGGTAAACACTATGATAAAGGTCAGTGCAGGTGTTGCTTAATAACTGATAAACACTATGATAAAGGTCAGTATAGGTGTTCTGTAATAATTGATAAACACTATGATAAAGGTCAGTGAAGGTGTTATGTAATAACTGATAAACAATATGATCAAGGTTAATGTAGTTGTTCTGTAATAACTGATAAACACTATGATAAATGTCAGTATAGGTGTTTTGTAATAACTGATAAACACTATGATAAAGGTCAGTGTAGGTATTTGTAATTGATAAATACTATGATAAAGGTTAGAGTAAGTATTCTGTAATAATTGATAAACACTATGATAAAGGTCAGTGTAGTTGTTCTGTAATAACTGATAAACACTATGAAAAAGGTCAGTGAAGGGGTTCTGTAATAACTGATAAACACTATGATAAAGGTCAGTGTAAGTGTTCTGTAATACCTGATAAACACTGATAAATGTCAGCGAAGCTGTTCAGTAATAACTGAATAACTTTGATGAAGCTCAGTGTAGGTGTTCTGTAATAACTAAACAACACTATGGTAAAGGTCAGTGTAGGAGTTTTGTAATGACTGATAAACACTATGATAAAGGTCAGTGTAGCTGTTCTGTAATAACTCAATAACACTGATGAAGGTCAGTGTAGGTGTTCTGTAATAACTGACAAACACTATGATAAAGGTCAGTGTAGGTGCTCTGTAACAACTGATAAACACTATGATAAAGGTCAGTGTAGGTGTTCTGTAATAACTCAATAACACTGATGAAGGTCAATTTAGGTGTTCTGTAATAACTGACAAACACTATGATAATGTTCAGTGTAGGAGTTCTATAATGACTAATAAACACTATGATAAAGGTCAGAGTAGGTGTTCTGTAATAACTGATAAACAGTATGCTAAATATCGGTGAAGGTGTTCTGTAATAACTGATAACCACTATGATCAAGGTCAGTGTAGGTGTTTTGTAATTGATAAGTAATATGATACAGGCCAGGGTAAGTGTTCTGTAATAACTCATAAACAATATGATAAAGGTCAGTGTAGGTGTTTTGTAACAACTGATAAACACCATGATGAAGGTCAGTGTAGGTGTTCTGTGATAACTGATAAACACTATGATAAAGGTCAGTTTAGGAGTTCTGTAATGACTGATAAACACTATGATAAAGGTCAGTGAAGGTGTTATGTAATAACTGATAAACAATATGATCAATGTTAGTGTAGGTGTTCTGTAATAACTGATAAACACTATGATAAATGTCAGTGTAGGCGTTTTGTAATAACTGATAAACACTATGATAAAGGTCAGTGTAGGTGCTCTGTAATAACTGATAAACATTATGATAAATGTCAGTGTAGGTGTTCTGTAATAACTGATAAATATTATGATAAAGGTCAGTGTAGGTGTTCTTTAATAACTTAAATTCTCAGCTTTCCATGACATTCAGATAACTGTACAATGCTCACAACAATCTTTAGGTCAACATCAAAACATACATAACCAAATCTTGGACAGACTACATGTTTTAGGATAAAACTAGGATCACAGACCTTTCATTTATTTCTTAACTCTCCAACCTACACCACACATCTAGATTTAATTACTCTCAGTGCCACCTAACTGTCATATCTGTTTTTGATGTTTTTAGCTTAATCCAAGTTTCCTGCTTTGAAAATACTGGCCTGGTCAAATTTTACTGGAAAGCAATAATAAATCTCTCTTGTTAATGAAAATTCTCCAAAACATAAAGATGCTGTGTAATAAGACAAATCTATAAATCCTCTATAAAATATTTACTAAATGTAAATTTCAAACTGTGTAAGATCAGACTTACCATTACATACTGTATAATGATCTGACAGATTTGGATCTATGTACCATCACATAATATATAATATTCTGACAGTTCTGGATATATAATTTTTGACAGATATGGATATATGTACTTTACATAACACAATTAGCAGACAGAATATGACCTGTTCCATCATAAAATACACAATGCTTGGACAAATCTGAATCTATTTATCTGCCAGTCTGATTCATTGTAAATTTACAGAATTCAATCCCCATCTATACCAAAAGTTAGCACAGTTTCTGTATATAAAATAAGATTTGGAAATTGCAGACTGCAATTAGCTTCAATAATATCAAGATGGGCATTAATGCAGTTTTGACAAGTTTATGGAAACATAAGGCACTTTATGAGCAAGAACGTTTGAACCAAAATGGTTAGATGGGTCATCTATTTTTGTGATCTTTTTTAATGTTTTTTAAAGATCTGTTAGTTTAAAATTCCACACTGAATTTCCAAGTTTAAACTTTGGCTGTCATTATATAATATAATAATGCTCTAACAGATGTGATCTACATACAGATGTGATCTATATACCATCACAAAGTACACAATACTTTGACAGATTTGGATCTATAAATACCCTCAAATAACACACAATGCTGACATATTCGGATCCATAAATACCCTCAAATAACACACACTACTCTGACAGATTTGGATCTATAAATATTATCAAATAACACACAATCTCTGACCAATCTGGTTGAATATTCCACCACAGGGGATAAAATGATTCGACAAATCTGGATCTCTGTACCTTCACATAATACAAAATAATCTGACAAATCTGGATTTATGTACCACCACATTACACATGATGCTCTGACAAATCTGTATTTATGTACCACCACATTACACTCCAACAAATCTGGATCTCTGTAAAATCACATAACACAAAGTGATAATGGATATAGATTTATACCTTTTGCAGCTCGATGGACGTTATACATAGATATAGTACTCCCTCTTTGTAACACTGTCAATATAGCACCTTATACTGAGACTGCCTAATAATAAAGTACATGATACATATTTTTTTTCAACCAATTCTAGCAATGGGATCCATGGCCATGAATGTCTAACTAAATGAAAGTCACCTACTGTTTGTAAAAGAATAAAAGGAAACACAACTCTCAACATATTTATTCCAAGAACAATGACTAGACACACGTTGCTGTCTAAACAATTTGGAGAAAGTACGATTCATCCAAAATAGCGCACGTCAGCGATAGTCTACTGTATCTTGTTATTAGCTCACTGACATGTGCTTTCTGTTTGATGAAGCAGAATCTGTATCAACAAATTCCAACTTTTCAATAAGCAGTTGATTCTACCTCTACACCACAATATAAAATTCCAGATATAAAAAAAAAATGTCAGAGGTAATTCAGATTAACAGTTTGGAAAGTAGGTTATGATGAAAAGCCTTATTAATGAGGTGGAGTACTGTATCTCAATAAATTCCCAACACAATTTCACACAGCTTACCAATATATTCCTTTGGATATTTCAGAAGGGGTTCAGGTACCAAGGGATCATCTCCTGCATTCAGAATAAATATGGGAATATCCCTCTGTAATGCAAAGAAATGGTGTAAGCTTGCAGCATCATTCTAGTCAGATATAATGTTTTAGAGAATATGTTTCTATCAAAGTTAAGTATTTTTAATGAGTTGCAAACAAATGCAGTATGTCTTTATGATGGGTACCTATGTGCCAATAAGCATTCTGCATAACTATGGGTGGCCAAGTGGTCTAAAGCGCTCTCCGTTACGGATCACTGCCATCTCACCTCTGTCTGCATGGGTTTGAGTCTCAGATTCGGCCAATGTGGGTAAGCTGGCCATATAGCTTCTCGTGGGTTAGTGATTCTTTCCCGGGGTTTTCCTGGGTTCTTCCTCTACCATTAATACTGTTTGCCATGTATAGCCTATCGTGTGCTGAAAAATGGCGTTAAACCCTATAACATAACTTTTGAGTCTCACTGCAAAACATGGGTTTGTAATCGCCAAAATGCATTCTGCATAACTTGGGATTCTCACTGCACAAAAGGTTGCTTATGAAGGGTACCTATTTGCCAAAAAGCATTTTGCATAACTTTAGAGTCTCAATGCAACCACCGAATGAAATCAGACTTTCCAAACCCTTAATGTTGATAATCATTGTCTCTGCTGTCACCAGTGGAAAAATGATACAGCTCAATATGTGTACATGGGTAAGCCAATAAAAAAATTTTTTCTGTGGCTCTGTTTTCAGGCAAAGTGTAACAAATATAAATGAAAAACAAAAACAAGGAAAAGAAAATGCCAAACAAAATCTTATCAAAACATAGCATTTAAATTATTTTTGAAAAATGAGTATTAATTAACAAAAAATATTCGTACCTCAAATCATTTGTTCCTAACAAGAAGGAAGGAAAACTACTGAAAAACTTATATTTATCTTTAAGGAATTCCTTCCTGTCCAGAATTTAATTCCAATATTACAACACCTATTGTACTTGCACTGGGAATGTGTGTAAAGCACAAATGTGACATTTTTTACTTTCTTTTTGTTATATACTTTTCATTATTCATTATTGTAAAAATAAATGTCTAACATTTTTTGTCAATACTCCACATCCAGACGATAAGTCCTTTATTATCACATACATACTGACCTTGAACTTGCAATGAATATATGTCATACTCCAGAACTGGGAGTACAGCTGGGCTCTAATTTCAACATCTTATTTCATATTACCGCTAAAATTGATAACTTGACCCACGATTCATATGGCCACAAATCTCTCTCTTGCACCACAAAATGATAAGATAAGAAAATGGTGTGTGACTTTTTAGTTTAAGTGGTTACAAAATGTAGATCAAATATTAGTTGTCTAACTGTAAAGTGACACCCCTCATTATAAGTATCAAGTTTAACAAATCTAAATATGTGATTCGAATCATTGCATCACTTTTTAAATATAATAAAAGAAATTGTTTAATGGGTGGAGTTAATATCTAGTTTGAAAGTATGAAAAATAATACAGGTGACCATTCTATGTTGATAATTAAATGTCTTGTGTGTATATAATTTCCCTCTGGCATATCAATGAAAGGTCTCAATCATGATTATCTCGTATCACTTTGCAGTACATGCAGGAGATTGTAGCTGTAGTTGGAGGGAAAGGGAGACAAGGAAAACACAACAAGTAAGGTGGCCCCTATAATGGCATCTATGTGATCTCGTTTATATAATAGACAAATCCAACCAAATGTCTTGAAGCCTAAGCCATTCCAGACAACCAGCCTTAGATTGTAATGGTTTAAATAACATATTTATGCCATGATGCAAAATAAATATAATGACTTGTCTGCATGATAAAAAGATGTTTTTGCTTTTGTTTACAAACAATTTGGAAGAACTCCAAAACCAATAAATAAATTCTAATATCGTTGAAGATGCCAAGACTAGACAGTCAGGAGGAGTAGCGATATCAAAATTTTCAAGATGGCTGATGTGGCTATTTTTAAGATTAGCCACCACAGTCGCCATGCAAGCACACCATTTTCATTTTGGACCAACTAGTTCATGTTAATTGATGGACAAATGACAAACAGCAGACAACATATGGACAATAGACCATCCCGTACGTTTTGGCCTATGACCTGTAGAACAAGAGAACATTAATTCAGTCTTGGGCAGATACTAATAAAGTGATATTTCTCTTTCTCAGTCATATACTAAGACAAAATTAATATTTTTACAGCATATTTTAAAGAAAAATGAAACATAGTTTCTGAAAAGTACAAATATCAGTGATTTTTAAAAAGAAATAAGGTGAGCAGAAACTTACAACATAATTCATGCTGCTACTACAACTGTGGTCCCTGTAGTAATCCCTAACATTATCATAGCCTGCTCTTCCCCTATCAAAATACAGTTAAAATAGATAGGTGAATTTGTACGCATGATGATGAAGATGCAGTTTTTTCGCTGACCAAATTAAGGATGCATACCCTCCACTGTTCTATATATACAGCTGTGGAATTCAAATTTATATTCAGTCTGAAAGTGAATTTAACAGAAGAACCTCAGAAACAAAACTATATCATTGTGAACTAATAATAATCTGCTTGCAATTTTTCATGATATTAGCACTTATGAGTTTTACATACTGCGCAGGAAATGATCAGCACTGTGACAACTTTGGATCAAAGGACATGTATTAGATGCAATTACCTGAATTTGATATGGTAATGCAGCAATCCTGGCATGCGATTTATTAATCAAATTGTATGAATCTGAAAACATTGATTACTGACTAATATAGGAATCAAGGCAACAGATATTAATGGTGACCAATTATTAGAGTTAATAACTAAAAAAAGCTATATAACATGTTAATCTATACTGTCCGGCATTATCTAGAAGTAAAAATGAAAACTCTCAATTTCAAAACATTACAAGACATCCAACATATCCCCATTCAAAGACCAATAAGAAGTATTTATTGACACAAAAATAACTCATCTCTCCAAACATATATAGTACTGATTCAACTAGATGCTGCCTCCTGCTACAAGCCTGAAAGGACAATAACTCCGACAAAACTCTTCGCAGTTAAATTAATGAATTGTGACATTTACCAAGTATCACTGACACTCGTAACTATATGGCATCCTAAAGTAACTGCATGACACTCACATCCATAATTAACTACATGACACTTACATTTGTAATTGCATGACACTGACATTTGTAACTGCATGACACTGACATTCATAATGAACTGCAAGACACTTACATTTATAATTCCATGACACTGACATCCATAATGAACTGCACGACACTTACATTTTTAACTGCTTGACAATGACATCCATAATGAACTGCATGACACTTTCATTTGTACATGCATGACACTGACATCCATAATGAACTGCATGACACTTACATTTGTAATTGCATGACATTGACATCCATAATTAACTGCATGACCCTAACATCCATAATTATATCAAACTGACATCGATGCATTACTGCATGACATTCATATGTAACTGCATAGGGCAACAAGAGACCCACTTGGACATGATATTACTCACCTGGCTCAATATCGTTGCAGACATTAGGCTATCATAGCATTGTAACAATAAAACCTATATAAAGTATATCCCAAACTAAATATCAGGTGATTTTACCTATTTTACTATATCCTGATAAAAATAATGCTAAAGATTATGACATAATTAATATGCAAAATCCGTATATAAATTGATGTAATATAGATTCCCTAGAACTAGAGATGTAACAAATTCTGCCAATATTAGCCAATATTTGAAGTTTGATCAAAATAAAAATAAAACTTAATAAGGTTACATGAGTGGTAACATGCTCAGCCAATTAGTTGCAATATCACCTCATTAATATTCACGAATCCTGTTCATTGTTAAGTTTCTGATGATCTAACTGTATATACCCCAAGGTTCATCAAAAGCAGACAAGTCATATGACCTCAAGAGCTGTCATTCTGATGCAGGGTTACATAATTAAGTATGTGTGGATTTCACTCATTATTGAACCCTTCCAAGATCTTTATGATACAAGTCGATATGTGCAGTACAATCAAAAAAAGATCAGAAATGCTGCTTCCAGTGATAAATCAATTGCAGCCA
This sequence comes from Unio delphinus, assembly GCA_029339505.1. Taxonomy (NCBI): domain Eukaryota; kingdom Metazoa; phylum Mollusca; class Bivalvia; order Unionida; family Unionidae; genus Unio; species Unio delphinus. The sequence continues at coordinate 9,691,879 of JAQISU010000162.1, forward strand.
GAGAGTTGCAAGTTAAAAAAAATTAGTATGCATGGCTCTCACTAATTATAGAACTTGTCTTTGATCTTAATGGCATAAGCATATATTCCAAATTTGATTAATATCAGATAACAAACAGCACCTCAAGAGTGGTAACAAACTTAGCCAATCAGATGCATGATCTCCTTATGAGAATGCATGGCTCTCACTCATATACCTCATTTAAGATATTAACATTATAAGCATACATTACGAGTTTGATCAAAATCTGGATAAAAGCTATGACAGAAGGATGCAGGGCAATCCCATAACTCACTTGGCCTTACAGGCTGGTGAGCCATAAACTGCATGTTAAAGTGGGTAATAGAAACCCTCCAATTTACAAAATGACAAAAGCCATAAAGGCAGATCTAGGTTTATGAGACAATGCATACACAAATTTGCAGAACATCTGAAATGGTTGCTGAGCTTTACTGGTTAGAAGAAGGTGTAGCAGGAACAGCACCATGTCCTTCCACCTACCAAATAGCATCCGAAAGTGTAAAGGTTGCATAACTTGGGTATTTAAATGCTTAAATGGACAAATGGAATGATGGGAGAGGTGATTGCCATAGGAGTCCTACAGCTCATTGCTGGGAACTACTATATACGATAACCAGGATACCTACGCAGAATAAAGCCCATCTATCTCGGATAAGGAGGTTGCAGCAAAAATCTTCTCATCAAAAGAGCTATAGTTTTTCTGAGCATATTCCCCAAATAATATATTCTGATGGTGCCTCATCAAGGACTTCAGATTAGCTGTCATGGCATACATGTAACCTCTTCTCATGTGGGCCCACTCTAAGTAGAGTGGCATAGCACTAACGTAAAACACAAATGAATGATATAAGAAACAAGGCAAGAAATCCAACGCCAATATTTTGAGTCCATGATAAATCATTAGAGTAAGATTAGAGTAAGATGTGTGATTTTGACCCCATGCTTTAAAGTGTGTGATCTTGACCCCATGCTTTAACGTGTGTGATCTTGACTACATGGTCGAAGGTGGAGTAAGCATCCAGAGAGATTGCCAGAAATGATCTTAAGTAGGAAAGGAGACCCACATCTACTCCCAAATAAGGAAGGGGGATGGGTGGGAGGACAGCGTAAAATGGGAGCTCGAGTGACAACAGTATTATATCGTACATGCATATCTAATTCAATACAAGCATTAAATATATAGCTTCCCTGACAACAAATATACAAAGAATCTGCATAATCAATTTAGTTTGATGCGCTGGTTAATAGCTGCATCACTCCTTGTCACAGAAACAGATTTCATCGAAATTAAGACACTAGACATGATCACCTGTCTGAAAAGACTATGCACATCAATCATAAAATATTGTCTCTCTTTCCCCAAAATTATATCAATTGGATTCAGCATTGTAATGCCTCAATGTGAGATTTTAAAAAGGAAGCAAAACATCAAACTTCAAACTTAAAGCATAAGTAATCCTTTGCTTCAAAAGCACGACTTGTACACAATTGAAATTACTGTGTAATTCTGTGAAGCTGTTTTCACCTTCAAGGCAAAACAAAGCTTTGCAATGACAGCATGGCTGCAATACATTCAATAAGTACTGCATATTTATGAAAAACATGCCACTGTTATAAGTTTCATAAGTTGTTGCATGGCACTGCAATACATTCCATAATTATTGCATAAGTTACAATGCAATATATGCCATAATTATTGCATCATAACACAATACATGCCATAGGTATTGCATGGCAATGCAATAATTGATGCTCTATGGCAATGCAATAAATACCCCAATTGGTATCATAAAATTTGTCTGAAACTTTCAACTAAATTGCACTAAGTGACTATGAAACATTTGTATTTTTGATTTAATTTGTATTTTTAATCTCTAAATAAAAGTTTGTTGGAAATAAAGCATGCAAATTTAAAAAGTCTGTAGAATATCGACATTTATCATAACAATGCCATACAACCTTCTATAACAATACATATTGGTCTTTATCATAACGATGCCTTACAACCTTCTATAACAATAAATATTGGTCTTCAGATGAAGAGTTCCATACCAATCTTGTAACAAAGTCAGGTACACACAATATTTCCATATACCCTGTTCAGAACCCTTCTGATGGATAAAAACACAACATAAACTGTGCAAATATCTTTATTACTTTAACTGAAGCAAAGTAAAGATTTTTTAATCAAATTTTTAACTGTATTATTGCACATTGTGATACATCCCCTTAACGTGTGACAATATCAATGTATCGTCAAACTTGCAATTCAGAATGCATTGAAATACTCCAGTAGTAGTTAGATGTTAATACAATAGAAAGGTAGAAAATATCCTGTGATTGATAAATGTTGATGAATCAGGACATGTCTAAGTCAGTACCACTATAACCATAATCATTTACTTTTTATGGTACAAATATTTTCTTAAATTAAAAGGAAAGCGCGCATATTTCTCAGCAATATCACTAAGATTTTTGGAAAAAGCAACATCATCACTTACAGAAAAAAGAAAACCAAAGAATTATAAACAATTATTCATACTAAAAGATACCCAGAGGCTTGTTAAAGTAATATCAGAACCCTATGTTATGAGCATCTGGTGTGGGTTGGGATTCATGCTGTGTCTTTATGTCTCAAATGATCACATTACTGCTTGAAGTGTTGAAAACATCAGAGCCACCAGGGCAAGGAAAACAGCTGGAATAACTAGCAACTATGTTTGTGTCTTTTTGTGGGTGCCAAGTTGTTTTTGAAAACAATTGTTCATACCAAAATTACATATAATTTCCTGGAATTTCATCCTACATTCTTAAAAACATTTTTAAAAACAAATTTTGAAAATAAAAATATTGAGTGAATATTAATAATTTCCACAATGAGCTTTTTATCTAAACGTTTAATTTTTTAGACGAATCAATGTTTTGCAACACTTTGACAAAATTCACAAAACCCTTAAGTGATCCAAATGCCCTAATATAGGATGTTGAGACTGAACAGGTCGGGTGGAATAAACTGACAAGTGGTTTATGACGAACGAATGACCCTGATCCATTACCCTGCAGTGACCAAACTCAATTATTCTTTTTTTTTTTAAATTAAAACAAATGATTGTTTAAAAATATAAACTGTCAAATAACTTAAGCTATTACATGTTCATCTTAAACAGTTTACTTAAAAAGCTGAAAAATATCTGAAACTTAAGTGGCAGTTAGAGTGATCTCCCCATGACACAAGGATTGGCTCCATATCCCATGTATTCTTCACTGGAATAGAAGACATGCTATCCATATGGATGTAACTGCAGGAGGGGCTAGAAAGGTGTATGTGTATTATGATCATGCAAGTATTTTTTAAAACTATTTATCAAATACCTTACCCAATCCTAATAACTTAAGAGAATAGGTAAGTGGTTGAGGGAGATATATCCCCTTATCCTGGAGAGATCATTTTCGTCCCCCTGAGGTACATTAGACAGTTTCAGATGGTAAAAAGACTCCATATGTTAGGGAGTGGCATTGAGAAGGAAAAACCTTCCCTTCCACAATCCAGTAGTAGTCTGCTGGAAAAGTGTACTTGGTTCGCCATCCCAAGGCACGGATAATGACAGAACAGTTTCAGTCAAATGAACTGTTTGGCAGTTGTCCTAAACTTGTGAGCCGCGATGTGAAGCAAATTCACTGCTTTGGGTTATTTATGATATGCAGAACAGATAGCCCACCTTATCCAAGATGACTGTGTCTGTGTTGATATACTGTCCTTTCCCTCTTTTAATTGTTTTCCGGTTGTAAATTTGGTAGGACTGCTTCACCGCGGCATGTGCTCTAGGTACATCCCTGCAATCTTTTGTCGTCTGCCTTTCAAATCCCTCTGCTGTAGCTGAGACTGAGGAACGGAAAGAGCGTATTGGTGGCTTGTTGCAAATTCCATCAACCTGATCATTAACGAGGAAACTGGATGATTAAATAGCTTAGCCTATGATCGTCTTTAGGAAAGGTGGTGGAAGAGTGCATTGCATCTCACTGCACCTTTTAAATACTGATAGCTGTTGGTAAGGCCTTGACAATAATATGTTGGGCCTCTGTTTTTGGAGTGGGTCATTCTATAAATAGGCTCTACAGATGTCCGGTAAGATTTGGGACTGGAGAAGGTAAGATGTGTTCTACTTAATGAAATATTGCGATATATGATTCCCTTATCATGACTTTATGAATCAACTGATGGGTACCTATATCAAAACTTGTGTGCGAGCCTTCTAGAGCTACTGACAATTGCCTTATTTTGGTGTGTATAACGCGCACCGATGTATAATGCGCATCCCGATTTTCGACCCAAAATAAGTGGGAAAAACGTAGTTCTGCCATATAACGCGCATGTGATATAATGCATTTTAAAATTGTGACTACCGCTATTTCGCTCCGTTTTCATAGTGCAACAACAGTTGGTCATTTTAGATAGTGAATGAAAAAGTGGCAATATTGATATTGTATCTTTCCGATTTTATTGTTGGCCCTTTAAAGATTCGTCTAGTTGACGCAATCTATTGCATCAAATCCCTCAAATTCCTCTTCGTCGTCATCACTTTCGAAAAGTCGCTGTATGTCCTGAATCAATTAAATACTGCTCACCAAGACAAACCATTGTAACTATGTTGAGCGCATCAAAGCTTACCTGGTGCCGATTACCGTGAAAAGACCACACCGAGTCAATGAAGCACTGAAGCCATTGATCACTGTATAATCGCAAAGATATCTCAAATACTATGATTTAAGATGAGAAATAAAACTAAGTAACAAGCTTATTTTCCAAAGAGGAAAAAAATGTTTTCCGACTTCATACATTGATTATTTTCTTCCACAACGTATCAGCGTTTCCGTAAGAAAGAACCCGTAGTCGCAAAAAAAATATGTCCTCTACAGATGTTCTGATGAGAACATTAACACTAGTTGAATTCTACGCATATTATATTTCAATTCAACCAAAAATAAATGAAGAAAAATTCGATTAGATCAACAGTTATGGAATACGGTACTGAACATTTTCGGAACAAGTACGGTAATCCACACAGTGGTATTTGTTCCGCTCCAATGCGGCACTTTGCACAGCTTTTGAACAAGTTGCCACATATTATGTACATGCATTTAACAATCAAAGAACAAGACTATTTGTAAGCATTATTTATTTCTTTAATACGGTAGTAAACGTTTTAATTACAATGCAATGTACAATGGATTTAATATTTCACAAGTAGTGAATGTGATACATGTAGCCGGCTCTAGTGCCTTCATCCTCTTCAGATCGACCTGGAAAAAAATTTTTTTTTTTAGTTCTTGTATACAACGCAAACCCTCGACTTGAGATAAGAAAATTAGGTAAAAAAGGGTGCGTTATACACACCAAAATATGGTGCTAGAAATAAAGATTTGTTGATCATAAGGACCTGTAATTCACGAAGCTCAAAATGTCAGAAACTGTTTGCTTCTGGAAGCAATTGAAAGTTCATTCTTCGGTAGTAAATGATCACCTGATGATGAAATCATAGACCTGGCAAGTGATGTAGTGGATCGGGGACAGAACTGAGAGGAGTGCGTGGAGAACCTCTTCAGTCCAAGCCTGTAGGGCTGAGTTTCAAAAATGGCACGGTAATTTGAGAGCCAGTTTTTATAGCTTTTGGATTAAGGTAGTGAAGCTGGTGTCTTTTGTGCTACTTGTGAATTAGTTGAGAAGAATATCAAGGATGATGGGTCACTACACTTTCAGCACATTTCAAGTTAGATCAGAGCGCCTCGAATGGCAGAGTGGTCTAAAGCGTTCTCTATTACGGATCACTGCCATCTCACCTCTGTCTGCATGTGTTTGAGTCTTAGATTCAGCCAATGTGGGTATGTTTCCAGTGGCTTCTCGTAGGTCGGTGGTTCTTTCCTGGGTTTTTCCTCCACCATTAATACTGGCTACCATGTATTGCCAATCGTGTGCTGAAAAATGGCGCTAAACACAACAATATACAACAACAACAACAAGTTAGATCAAGGAGTCACTAAATAGAGGACTGTGTGAATGAGGTGATGCACATTTTCCAGACAGTGCATAGCCTCCCTCCTGGATGACATTTAGAACCTGTCGTTTGTTAGTCGTCATGAACCAAGGACTGCAAATGAAATAAGTATGCTCAGGTCCATGAAAAGGTGAAGAGTGCCACATTTGCATTTATCCTGCTTACTCCGGGCCTTATTGTACAACCGCACATCCCTATCTACTACCGTATCGTGAAAACATACACCACCAACCTATATGTAATCAATTATTACAATGACCGCTTGATTAGCAACGATTTTTCTGAAGAAAAAAAAAACAGAAGAGGAATCTTAAAAAAGAAAAAAGTAATGTTGCTACCAGTGAATAGATGCTATAGTCCGCAAACTAGGATAATGTCCTGAACTGCCATTGTACTGCCTAAGTTGATGTAGGATCACGTATATTTTTTGTCTTTAGAGTTAACCCGTATTGCCGTCGGTTGCAAGAGTCAATCATGTGTGGGATATGATTGATAGTTTTCAAGACTTGTGATGTTTGTTATGTCCTCCTCGATATTAGGTGATTACATCCCAATCACAAAGTTGTCATCTATTAAAGTTTGTATGACCGGGTTACACACTTTACTTATAGAGTTAATCGCTGTATGTCATCTTTGAATGAAGCCATCGACTTTTGTCTCTGAGTAATTGTTTCTGTATCTGCATGAGATAATTGTTAAATGTGCAATGCACATATATAGATTTTTCACATTTTCCCACAGTCCAGTCAAAAACAATCTTTACATTCAATATTACAACTGAGTATTAAAAATTGTAACACCTATAACCTTAAAGACAATGGATGAACCTCCAACTAGAAAAAGAGACAAGGCTAGAGAAAATATTTATTGTAACTAAAAGATACGAAAATAAAGCAGACCACTCACTAAAAAGTGGTTTAAACATAGGTAAAATAAATCTAGGTTGTTATAAAGGAAAAGGTATAACTGAGAAACGATTTCATATGCTAACATAGTTGATATTTAAATATAAATGGGATTTCATGTTTAATGATAGAAGTATATCTTTTATTGCTGTTGTAGGGTTTAACGCCATTTTTCAGCACACGATAGGCTATACATGGCAGCCAGTATTATTGGTCGAGGAAGAACCCGTGAAAATCCCTGGAAATAACCAACAACCCACGAGAAGCTACTGGCAAGCTTTCTCACATAGCTACATTAGCCGAATTTTAGACTCGAACCCACGTAGTCAGAGGTGAGATGGCAGTGATCCGTAATGGCAAGCACTTTAGACCACTAGGTCACTCCGAGCCCCCAAAGTATATCTTTAATGCTATATAATTTTGTTTTTAGATAAATGCATTCAATATTTAGCAAAATCTATTAATAAGAAATATAATATATGTACAGTGCTTGTAGTTATTTTTCTTGAAATTGTCCTAAAACTGGACCTTGGAAACTGGTCTTTTTGTACAAATCTGCAATGAGAGACCACCTATCTTGAGAGACCACTTTTTGCTGGCATAAGGGGTGGTCTCTCATAACAGGATTTAATGTATATCGTTTCACTAGTTATAGCCTGTAGCTGCTGTTGTGGCATTGGTCAGATTATTTTGGGCAGCTCTGTTGAAGATGCAAACCGTTCTGGAAACAGACTCCCATTTATGTCCTGTAAGATTCAGGGTGGAAGATAATCCTGTTTGCCTGTTAAAAATCACAACAGATACTAGATCCCAAAAAGAGCATATCGCCATGATATAGCTCACAAATTTCTTTCATTAAAAGACATGCATTAAGTAATATATAATAACAACTTACAAAAAAGTTTTTTCTGTCTTTGGATAAAAGTTTTGGAGCCAACATCTTTTGTGCTACCTGTTTAATAGCTAAAGATGGTGACAAACTAACTTGTTGAACATCTCAAATTAAATTGGAGATTTCCAAGAAGTCGTTCATTACACACTCCCTCTGAGTGGCAAAGGCTTCATAACAAAGCAGCGTCTCTTGGATACTAAGGCACTAACAGGGCCATGTCGGATAGCATACTTTTGTCCAGTTCTTGACATTGGGATGGAGTACGATCGATGTAGCTGATCCATAACTCTGATATGTAAGATTCTAATTGAGATTGCTTCTTTGCTATCTTACTCCCCATCATGTCATGTGTTGTCAAGTCCTAAACAAGTTTTCTATACATCACACCAGACCTGCACCTATGTAAATACAGCTGTAGCACTGACAGAGTACACCATCATGACCTGTGTGGGCATATAATACAGGCAACTAAGCATATGAAGACATCAAAACACTGAAAAGTCAGAAACATTGTCGCCGAATAAAGAAAGAACAGAAAAGTTGGAAATTTTTAGGAGTAAACTTACTTTCCAAGAAAATTCTCCTCCAAACTGCTTTCAGGCAGAAAACTTGCTAAATACTTGAATGTGGATTGTGCAGCCTCTGTCTGTACTGAGAATGCTACTCAGCTTGAACTGAATTCACAGGTGTTGCTGAATCAAAGGGAGATCAACCTAACTGCCACCTCAGTAAGCAGATCACTATTTGCTTTAAGCTAAACAATTTAGCAATCCTGTTATCTACAGTATTATGACAACGTAATGCATTTTAAGAAAACAATGAGAAGCCCACAATACTGTAATTCACTATTTATCATGGAGTATCAATTTTCAAGATTCTGCACATATCACAAATTTAAAAACCCAATGAATAATTATCCTTCGGCAGAAACAATAAATCTACTTTCCTAATCCATTCTTAGGAGTCTGATGAAAATGTAATCTTTCCCTAAACCCTAACAATTTATACCAATGAAAACAAATATTTTTACTTCTTTTGCATTTGTACATTGCAATGATAAAGAAAACTAAACTTAAAAAAATTGTCTGCCTAAACAGTTCAAGATGCCAGACCCAAAGAGTGAGAAAACTGGTCTTTCCAGACAGGTGATTGCTTAACACAGGCTTCATATGTTTGTAGATCACAAAAAACATGACAGTAAAAGAAAGTGTGTGCGTGTGTGTCTAAACACTAGTTTTGCACACAAAAAGGTTTCTGCAAACTATCAATATTGTATCTATGCAGAAATTCATTAACCACAAAAAAAGTAATGATTAGAACAGTTTTTCTGTTACTGAACCTTGACTGCCACTGAATTATATTTCAAAGACGTTTTCAAACAGAATATGTACTTCATCATACAATTAATAAAAAAATGTTACATTCATATTCATTCCATATTAACCTTAGGAGACTTGTTCCATAATTTCAGTCTCATTGTTCTCTAGTGCTACCCTCCCCTCTCCCCCGAAAAAAACTTAGCAAAGTTTAATAAAATAATGAAATTCACTCTAAAACAATCAAATAAAGTCCTCCTACCATATGTAAACATCCTTGGTGAGGTGAGTTTCTCACTACGGAGGGCTCCAAGGTGATTCAGGACGGCAACAGTGTAGCCATGTGTCTGTCCATGTTTCACAAAGGTTTGGATGTAGCCAGCCTCACTGCTATTGGCGATACCAGGACACACAACGATAATATATTCATCTGCAAGATAAAAGGATGACTTATAATAGATTGCTGAATTTCTAACCCTAATAGCCTTCATTTGTTTCAAGATTTTACAGCAATGACCATTGTTGTTTCAGATGACAAATGGTCTCGTTTTTCACAGACAAATCAAGAATATTATACACGTGGTCCAGCTAAAATGCCACAGTGTGCCTCCTGCCTCTCTTAAAGTCTTTATAAATGGAATAACCTTATGTGCCAAATGATCCACAAGTCAAAATGGTTGCATACCTATCTGACCCCAAACCAAACAGATTTGAGTTAACCCAAGTAGCAAATCTATCTTCTCACCCATGATTACCTAAAACATCAAAATCATTATTACAAGCACTCCAGAAACTTGAAAACAAAGATAATAATATTTTGGCCAAAAATCGGACTTCAGTGTTTTGCTACTTTGTATATTTAGCCTAGGTATGTTACTTCATAAGAAGCTGTTCCAGCTGGAATATGCTGAAATACTACTACGGTAACCCTCTTTAACATCAAATTTAAAATGATCTACAAGAATAACTATATTGCTAACTGGCGTGCTCATTTAATTCTCACAAAAACAGCCTTAATTCACCAATTGTTTCAACAGATTGCGGTATATTTCTATTTTACTTGCTGTCAAATAATTATTTTGCTTACATACATAAATGTTACAAAAGCTTGAAAGTGTTTAGTCCAGGCATGTTCAACTTCCTCCAAGGTGATTTTTAAATTGTAACAAATCTATGGTCTTAAACTAAGTAACATAAAAAGCAAATCTAAAATGTTTGTAAAATTCAACAAACAATTTATTTTCCAAGAATACAATGAAAATAAACAGAGTATTTTGAAATAAATTCCAAAATGTCCTAATTATTATATCGCATGTCCAAAACTATGAATTCCATATCTTCATTGTGCTAGTCTTAATAGGGAGATTTAACATTCTTAATGTAACACAATGATATATTATCATGAATATAACTGAACAACTCATCAATCATACCAGTATTTTAAACCAAAAGCAGATGCACACTTTACAATTCCAAAGAATAATTCAAATAAATAATCCCTCTCGAGTTATATCTGAACCCAACAAAAAGTGATTCCACAAAGGCTAGACTTATAAAAGGAACAAATATTTTTGTTTATCAAAACCTTATATAGAAACCTAAGACACATTAAGATGACCAGAATGTGGATCACAAGTTTACTTCCAGAACATTCTAAGATCAAAAGGCCATGTCAATATGTTTACAAAGTTACCATTCTCTTATACTACAACCCAACACTATGGACAAAAGTTAGCTATCTAAACTTTGCAAATAACCATTTACTTAAACTACAACCTACCATCATGGATATAAGTTAAGCAAACAATACAGATACACATGACAAAAGCCACATGTGAATAAGTCGATAAAACCTTGTTGTGAGTCAGATCTGGCATTAGGACTGTAGTTTACCTATGACAAAAGTCGCACCTTATCATGATAATAAGTAGATAAAACCAAGCTGTGGGTCAGATCTGACATTAGGGCTGTAGTTTGCACATCTACTTTAGTTAATTTACAGTATGTTCTCACTTGGGTATTCAAAGATTAGGAATCTTCCATTACAAATAATCATGATCTCTGTCATGTGATACAACTGTTATTAAATGACCATATTCTATGTCATGCGATATCTTTACTATTCAATCATCACAATCTCTATCATGTGATACCTTAATTATTAAATGATCACAATCTCTATCATTTGATACCTTAATTATTAAATGATCAGAATCTCTATCATGTGATACCTTAATTATTAAATGATCACAATCTCTATCATTTGATACCTTAATTATTAAATGATCACAATCTCTATCATGTGATAGCTTAATTATTAAATGATAACATCATGTGATACCTTGATTATTAAATGATCACAATCTCTGTCATGTGACACCTTTACAATTAAATGATATGATATGAGGTCGTTTTTTTGTATTGTAGTGTCACATAAAAAGCCAAAGAAATTTAACCCAGTTGTGAATTACATGTGAATCTACATCTTGTGCAAAATACAGTGATATCATCATATAATGTGCAGAAAGTAATTTGTCCAATCAAATCTGTCAATAGTGACCACCCATGAGAAAAAGCAATACAGTTGACCTCTATACACAGGTTCAACATTCAAAATTGGTTTCTGAATACATACCATACACCATATAGAATTAATGTTTCTTCTTCTATCACTTCTTCTCATTCTTATTATTATTACTATTATTATTATTAGTTATACTTCTCAATAAAATTATCAAATAAACTTAAATCTGGTTGTCTTGCAAATTTATATTTCACACAATATCACATATTCCTGCACACTTTAACTGATCCTATATACTAAATAACCATCGACTCGAAAGAAGCACCACTTTCAACGACTCCAAAGAAGTGCCACTTTCTATTTTTTTACCCCAGAACACTTATTTCAGATCTGAATGACAGCTTACACAAGACAATACAAATGAGAACTTGGAAACAGCTAATCTGCGTACTTAGTGCAGTCAGTGTTGATAAGCCTCAGTGACTGCTTAAGGCAGGGATAAAAACAACCTGCACATGGCCACAAAAGGCAGGTGACAGGTGCACAAACGACATTTATATTGAAAATTTGTATGACCATTGCGATCATGTGACTGTTAGGAACGGTTTAATTGCACACTGCACGCGTTGTCAAATTTTGTCAATACTTGTCCCAGTCTGATTACAATCCACAATGGTTATACACTGAATGTAGTCGCAAAAATTGGAAACAAATCTATAGATTCTACAGATGGAGAGATGAGATTTTATACAATCTAGGAGAAAAGATATTCATCTTTAATAAGTAGAACATATTTTCTTTTCAAACATTACTACTGGATATATGTCACTGTTTGGTACCAAAACACATGATATTTTAAAGAGTGGCAAAGCTTGGAGTTCAAATATATCATTTTTGGTACCACAAGATTAAACATGTTAACATAGAAAAATAAAATATTTGTTTCATTATATACCAAACTGGTTACAGAATTAAAATTTTAAAAGATTAAATTTAATCATCAGCACAATACACTTACCCTCTCTCCCTTTTTCTTAAATTCACCCCACTTTCATAGTCTGATTATATAATTATACAAAACTTAAAATAGCAGTTAGGATTGGGTTGACAAAAACTGTCGTATTTCATTACATTTTTGTCAATTTTTAAACTTTCTGAACCTATCTAAAAATAATGCAAGTCTAATTTAGCAAAGAATCACAGCAGATTTGTCAATGAAATCAAGGGAAATAAGGGGAAATAACTTCAGCAAGACATGAATATCATCTGGTCAAATTTCTTTAACAATGATTCATTTCTATCTCTGAAATGTAAGTCAGTTTCCTTTAATTTGTTCTACTTCGCAAAGTATACATTGTGATGTTGCAAGTACTACCTCTGAAGGCATGCACAAAGAAGCGTCACATGGCATGGTGGGAAATGTTTTATTTTCACACATGAAATTATAGGAATGAAAGAAAAATAAAAATCCGTTTTCCCAAGAAATCTTTATATTTCACATTAAAGTATATAATAAATAATGAAAAAAAAAAAACATTTTAGCGATTGTTGATGCAGCAAATTTAAACAAGTTTCCTAAACATAATGTAAACCATTTGCCAAACATTCTCAATGCATAGGAACAGTTGCTTAGGAAGCTGCAATAACTCTCAATGCCTCCTAATGAAAGGCAGTTAGCTCCCATTTCCTTGGCACAAAACAGCCATTAATGTGTTAAAAGTGTAAAAAACGCAACAATGAAAAATTGGTGTAACATGCAGAAACAAAAACATTGGCAAGATAGGTTTGCAAGTAAACATTGTACCAGCCCAGACAGCATGCTACTTTATGAAATAAAGTACAAATCCCAAATTCCTGTGACGAATCAATGCAAAATTACCCATACTTACCATTCACTTCTGAAATGATTTTAAATCTATTTGGCATTGTGAAAAATGCCTTAAACTAAAACTGTATTGCAGAAACCAATGTTGGTTATTCAAAACCATTGGATGTTAGTTTCATAAAAAGGCAGGCAAAATAATTTATACCAGCGTTTTGGAATGTCCCGATAGTATATGGAATGGCCCTGCAACAACACACATGTTTATTTCTTTATATGCTATAAAAAATCCATAGCAACTAACAGAAAACTGCTTCTACAGCGGTTTTAAATACAGACAAGATCCATATGGGATATCACAGAAACATAAACATAATAAACAGAAAAGCATAATATTTTCGAAATATAAATAAATGTATGATTTTAATGAACAAAACATCACAATAACTGCAAGGTAGATAGAGCTTGGTGTAGAGGGTGACCTGGCTTCGTAGATCAGCAGCTGGTTCTGCATCCTCAGTTTCAAAACTACATAATGATAAACAGAACCAAATTAATGCCTGTCATCCAAGAAAACCTAACAACTTACTTATATCCTACAGCAGAACAACTTGATAACTGGTTGTACCAGACTACAAGGATTTGTTAACAAATCACCCCAATATTTCATTTTTTAAAATCCAAGAGAAATCTTTGATGTGTATGATACAAGCAATACTAGATTCTACACAGAAATGGAATATATATGAATTCAAATTAAAAGCTTATAATGAAGATTTGATAATACATCTTTTTAAGAATAGCACCTTTATCTCCTGCTTTGTGTGGATCGAAGACGTCAAAGCTCATGGTGGCACCATCTGCCATCACAATGTAATGCCTCTTTCCCTCGGGGCTTTTTGGTTTGACACGCCCAAGTTTGGCATAGATAATTGTCGGAAGATGGCCACTCTTCCCCATATAATAAAGGTGGAATATAGCTGTAAATAAAAGACATAAAAAATCCAGTTTTAAGGCTAAAAATGTATATCTACTCTCCCCATAGCAGTATGTTATTTCAAAGATCAATTAAGTCCCTAGCAGTATGTTATTTCAAAGATCAAAGTAGTCCCTAGCAGTAAGTTTTTTCAAAGATCAAAGCAGTCACTAGCAGTATGTTATTTCAACGACCAAAGCAGCCCCTAGCAGTATGGTATTTTAAAGATCAAAGTAGCCCATAGCAGTATCTTATTTCAAAGATCAAAGCAGTCCCTAGCAGTATGTTATTTCAAAGATAAAAACAGTCCCTAGCAGTTATGTTATTTCAAAGATCAAAGCAGTCTCTAGAAGTATGTTATTTTAAAGATCAGAGTAGCCCCTAGCAGTATGTTATTTCAAAGATCAAAGCAGCCCATAGCAGTATGTTATTTCAAAGATCAAAGCAGTCCCTAGCAGGATGTTATTTCAAAGATCAAAGAGCCCCTAGCAGGATGTTATTTCAAAGATCAAAGCAGTCCCTAGCAGTATGTTTTTCAAAGATCAATGAAGTCCCTAGCAGTTATGTTATTTCAAAGATCAAAGTAGTCCCTAGCATTATGTTATTTCAAAGATCAAAGTAGTCCCTAGCAGTAAGTTTTTTCAAAGATCAAAGCAGTCACTAGCAGTATGTTATTTCAAAGATCAAAGCAGTCCCTAGCAGTTATGTTATTTCAAAGATCAAAGCAGTCCCTAGCATTATGTTATTTCAAAGATCAAAGTAGTCCCTAGCATTATGTTATTTCAAAGACCAAAGCAGTCTCTAGCAGTATGTTATTTCAAAGATCAAAGCAGTCTCTAGCATTATGTTATTTAAAAGATCAAAGCAGTCCCTAGCAGTATGTTATTTCAAAGATCAAAGCAGTCCCTAGCAGTATGTTATTTCAAAGATCAAAGTAGTTCCTAGCAGTATGTTATTTCAAAGATCAATGCAGCCCCTAGCAGTATGTTATTTCAAAGATCATAGCAGCCCCTAGCAGTATGTTATTTCAAAGATAAAAATAGTCCCTAGCAGTTATGTTATTTCAAATATCAAATCAGTCTCTAGAAGTATGTTATTTTAAAGATCAGAGTAGCCCATAGCAGTATGTTATTTCAAAGATCAAAGCAGCCCATAGCAGTATGTAATTTCAAAGATCAAAGCAGTCCCTAGCAGGATGCTATTTCAAAGATCAAAGCAGCCCCTAGCAGGATGTTATTTCAAAGATCAAAGCAGTCCCTAGCAGTATGTTTTTCAAAGATCAATGAAGTCCCTAGCATTATGTTATTTCAGAGATCAAAGCAGCCCCTAGCAGTATGTTATTTCAAAGATCAAAGCAGCCCATAGCAGTATGTTATTTCAAAGATCAAAGCAGTCCCTAGCAGGATGTTATTTCAAAGATCAAAGCAGCCCCTAGCAGGATGTTATTTCAAATATCAAAGCAGTCCCTAGCAGTATTTTTTTTCAAAGATCAATGAAGTCCCTAGCATTATGTTATTTCAAAGATCAAAGCAGCCCCTAGCTGTGTTATTTCAAAGATCAAAGCAGCCCCTAGCGGTATGTTATTTTCAAAGATCAATGAAGTCCCTAGCAGTATGTTATTTCAAATATCAAAGAAGTCCATAGCAGTATGTTATTTCAAAGATCAGAGCAGCCCCTAGCAGTATGTTATTTCAAAGATCATTGAAGTCCCTAGCAACATGTGGTTTAACAACTCAAAGTTTGTTTTTTAACGGTGCATCAGTGCATTTAGGCTTTTTAGTGCCATACAATAGGTTTTATGCATACATATTTCAAAAGATTTGATATTGTTTTAGTTCCATACAATAGGTTTTATGCATACATGTTTCAAAAGATTTAATATTGACCAGTCGTTATCAAAAAACCAAATAGTTCAAAGTAAAATGTTAAGATGTTGGCAACAGTAAAAGATGAAGTTTTCCAGCCAACGGGAGATGTCAATGGTGTATGTTAATGAGGACACATGAAAAGATGTTGTTACGTGCTTAGGCTCGAATAAACAGTAACATAGAAAGAGTGAAAATAACAAGCTTGTAAAAACTTAATAAACAATTTATTGAGCACAAATATTTTCCAGAAAGGAAAAATAAACTTACAGTTTTGAGAATCAATTCCAAAATTAATCCAAAAATAATTCAAAATATAATCCATTAGTGAAATTGCAAAAGTCCTGGTAATAAAATGTCCTAATAATTCCCAGTTCGAATCTTTGTGAAATATCCAAGCTGGAAGCCGATGTCACGTGATGAAGTCAGTTCTGGTCTTATACAATTCAATTAGCACAATTGTTTTCCAGGTAAATAACAAAATAAATCCTCTTGATCCAAACGAATTGAAATAATTTCCAGTACAAGGAAATTTAAAAAAACTCAAAACAATACAACTTAATATTCTAACAGCTCAACTTCTACTAAATAGTTCGCTCCAAAACATAATTTATATACATGTTTATACGTAAACAAGGAAGGGGTCACATAATCTTCTAGAATCTTTAGAACAAATTTACATTCAACAAAATCTCGTGCACACCGTACGACCCAGGTGAGAATCAGTTATTTTTACACTCAAGAACTAAAAATAGAAAGATGTTTATAACAAAGCTCCATAATGTCCTTGGAATCAACCAATCATTTTGATAGCTTGTTTACAACTCTTAAGCTAGGTCAGAAATGAGGTCAACATCTGGTGTTTATTTGTAAAGTGCAGGTCATCCCACTTTTTAAAAAAATATCTCCCAATGAATGAATTTTAAACTTAAAATGTCAAATTTGAATCTGACAAACAAACAATTAAAACAAAAATAAATGACTTAAATCGAATATACGTAACAATGTTGAAAATAAAGGGCGGTATTTATATTACATACAAATGCTCAAGGTGATGGCATACAATTCATAGTTTTAAAAAAAGATTTCCTTCAGGAAATCTAAACTACAAGTGATATGTATAGTATCAAAAAGTCCCTTCATGTAATGTACATTATAATATTTATCACATGTAGGTTGCAGGTCAAAACAATCTGTCATGAAGTGCTTAACTGTGAATGGTTAATTGCAAGTGACGCACTTTGGTGGATCTTCACCTTTTAGTATGTGGGAGTGGGTTAAGTAAGTATAACTAATTTGGATTCTTGCAATGATTACAAAAACTTCAAGCAGTCCCTTGCAACACGTGCCTTAAAAACAGCAAGCAGTCCCTGGCAACATGTGGTTTAAAAATGGAAAGCAGTCCCTGGCAACATGTGGTTTAAAAACAGAAAGCAGTCTCAGGCAACATGTGGTTTGAAAACTGAAAGCAGTCACTGGCAACATGTGGTTTAAAAACTGAAAGCAACCCCTGGCAACATGTGGTTTAAAAACAGAAAGCAGTCCTGGCAACATGTGGTTTAAAAACTGAAAGCAGTCCCTGGCAACACGTGGTTTAAAAACTGAAAGCAGTCGCTGGTAACATGTGGTTTAAAAACTGAAAGCAGTCCCTGGCAACATGTGGTTTAAAAACTGAAAGCAGTCCCTGGCAATACGTGGTTTAAAAACAGAAAGCAGTCCCTGGCAACATGTGGTTTAAAAACAGAAAGCAGTCTCAGGCAACATGTGGTTTGAAAACAGAAAGCAGTTCATGGCAACATGTGGTTTAAAAACAGAAAGCAATCTCAGGCAACATCTGGTTTAAAAACAGAAAGCAGTCCCTGGCAACATGTGGTTTAAAAACTGAAAGCAGTCCCTGGCAACATGTGGCTTAAAAACATGAAAGCAGTAACTGGCATCATGTGGTTTTAAAGCGGTAAGCAGTCTCAGGCAACATGTGGTTTAAAACGTTTATCATGTACATAAAACACAATACCTGATTTTATGACTGGGATCCTTACACAGACGACATAATGACAAAGAGAAAATAGAACTACTTAATTTTTTTCTTTAATGAACAAATCACTGTGAGAAATACTGGCACTCACCTCCATTTCGGACTTTAAAAGCTTAATTGAGGAGCACATGTCTGCCCTTGTAGTAGTCTTATGACATCATATTGGTAAATCATGAAGGTCCTAAATAACATATTGTAAAAATAAATAACATCTTGGAATATTACTTACACTTCGGTCAATGTTGGGCACATATTCAGGATGGCACTTATAAAGGCTGTTTTCTCCTTGTAAAAATGTTGTGGTTTCTCTGCAGGGATGGCAAGGTGAAGCAAACGACAAACTAAACAAAAAATCACCAACAATAACAAGGTCAGTGGATCAATCATGGTCAGGGTATTAGATTGCCTCGATTATCCTTTCTTGGAGCTAAAAAAATAGAAATGATAAAATATGAATTTTTGCTGCTGTATTGGGCATTATCATTATAAAAAAGCAAAGAAATAATTACAAAATGGAAAAAAATTTGCATACAGAATATGATACCATTGTAGCATGATAATGATATAAAAAGATGATAAAAGTCCATGTGGATTATACCAGAATACAATTATAGAACATACTGAAAAATTATATACAGCATACACTAGAACTAGTTTACATATTCAACTCAATGCCTAACAACAATAAAATCAGTTCTACAAATCCAGCAATTAACACAATCATTTGCTCAAACCAACTGATGTATCAGAGCAGTCACATTTTCTTTATTTTAAAGTTTGTAGTGCTAATGATTTGTCTTTTAGCACATCCAACAACTTATAAAGTTTAAAAAGACCCAATTCCTTGAACATTTATCAGTCCAGTAATATCTAAAGAGAGATTGATAAAACCTGTTACACCCAGCATCTTACAACATTACTTACAATATACATGTACTGGTAGACTAGTCTTTTAACAAATTTGCTTCACTAATATAATGATTATGCAAGACAAGTTTTCAAATTGAAGGAATCCTTCTTTTTTCTTGAAACCCTGTTATATAAAAAAAGAAAACGTGCCATAAACAGAACATAATTTTGGTGCTTTACACAAGTATCAGCATGGCTACAGCCGACTGGTGTTCTTGTTTCATTCTTATGCAGGAGTCTTATTTCAAGAATATTCTCACATTTATATCAGGTGTAAAATTAAAGAGATGATAATATTGTTTCTAAAATACATTTTGAATGTACCAAATCAACAGAATCCATCTACAAGCAAGTGTGGGGTGGATGGGACCCGAGTGGTCTAAAGCGCTCTCTGTTACATATCACTGTCATCTCACTTCTGTCTGCATGGGTTTGAACCTCAGATTCGGCTAATGTGGGTATGTGAGAAAGCTTGCCAGTAGCTTCTCGTGGGTCGTGGTTCTTTCCGCAGGCGTTTCCTGGAGTTTTCCTCCACCAATAATACTGGCCGCCATGTATAGCCTATCGTGTGCTGAAAAAGGGCGTTAAACCCTAAAACACCACCACCAACAACAACAAGCAAGTGGCAGAGGTCATTCACGGAAAAATAACTTAATGGTTGGCAAGTATGTCACTGGTTAGCATGAAAGACTTTTGATTAAAAGGGTGCAGGCTCAAATCCTTCTACTAGCATCTCAGACTGGCTATCAGCGTACAGTATTTTCTTGGGCAATGCACATTACTTCCAATCACGATGGCAATAAATATCCTGCATGTGGTGCCCAGAATGACCAAGTGGACAAAAGTGCACTCTGTTACGGATCACTCCCATATCACCTCTGTCTGTGTGGGTTTGAGTTTCAGATTTGACCAATGTGGATATGTGAGAAAGCTTGCCAGTAGCATCTGGTGGTCCTTTCCAGTGATTTTCCTAGGTTCTTCTTCCACCATTGATACTCACAGCCATGGATAGCCTATTGTGTGCTGAAAAATGGCATTAAACTCTACAACTACAACAACAAACATCATGTGTTGCTATGCCATAAAACATTAAAGCAAATATGACCAACATTATTTCTGTACTGATAATAATGTTACAGGGAGAGCTGCAACTTTCCATAAACCATACCTTATACACTTACTTACAAGACATGTCCATCTGCAAACTGCACAGATCCAGATCTGCCAATGCATAGTGCGCTAGGAGATTTGAGTTTGTGCAGTTTGTTAGGAGTAATCAGTAGAACAAACCCCACAAGCCCCTGATATGAAGGGACAAGTCATTTATGAACAAGATGAATAAAACAGTAAAGAAAAACTTACTTCTTACTGCCAAGACTTATATAAAAAATCCACATCCATTTACATTTCATTCATAAGAATACTACCGTAGCTTGTGACCATATAATCAGTGATATTAATTGTGATAATTAAGTTTTGCACTTAATACGGCCCTCAATACTCCTCTGGTTCAGATGTCCCATTAAATATATTTTGTAAAGAATGATGAATGTCTTCTATCAGCATTAGAATGTGGTAATAACAAAAAAAAATTATGCTGGAAAAAAGATAGAATTTAAATATTTTGTGTGGTTAGGTTCTTAGAGTTGTCAATAACTCCTTTATGCTAATTTCACCCCTAGATGAAAGTTTCAGCGTTGGCATGTAATCCTGAGTGTGGGGATCATTTTGATATTAGGAGAAGGCATATGAATCCACATTTCAACGTAACTATAACATGTATCAAAATTCCCTTAAAATTTCAAGAGCTATAAACATCTTGAGCTGATTGTTAGCATTCGTTAGTCTTAAGAGACGATGAAAGTGCTCATATGAGAGATGTCCCGGTTGGTGGTTGTGCATTGTGTCTGTAATGGATTTGTAGCCCAACACGAGAGCGGCAGTCCTTGTTGCACTTGAAAGTTGAGTCTGGTGTGTGTTGGAGCTGCTTCTTCTTTCTCAAAGATCGCTTTTCATCAACTAGCAAGCGTAGCTTGTCCTCGCCATCTTTCAAACCAGTGATCAGAGCATGTCGCCAGTTGGGTCTGTCTAGAGCAAGCTCTTCCCAAGCAGCAGAGAGGGTGAACAGACTTTTTGTCGAAAACGATCGACATCAGAAAAAAACTTTTTGTCGAAAAGGATCGACATCAGAAAAAAGGATCGACAAAGCGTCGACACCAGACCAACTTGCTAGCAATTTATAAAAAAAGACGCCATTTAGTTGACGTTCACCTCCTCGGCTGCTAATGCGCTAACTAAATAATTGATCAAGTCCGATACGATATCTTGTCCGAGGGTCTGATAAATTTATCGTCACAAATCCGTGTGGGATTGTCTGAGCGTGGCTAAAGAAATTTCTAAATCGATTATGATCCATATCACCACCGCACCAAGTTTGCCAAATATTTCTAAGAGTATGAGTATCAACTCCGTTAAATACACACAGCATATTGCAGTTATCTCTGATCACTTTTGGTATTTGAGTGTAACGTTGAGTGATATATATCACATCGGTGTTTTTATGTCTGCCTCTGGAAAATATTCTAGCAGGATTCTTTTGATTATCTAACATGATATCATCATATACGACTAAATTGTTAATACTTCCATCAATATCATCAATACTAGGTGCCTCTTCGATATCGGTTATAAACTCAATAACACCATCACCGTTAATTTCTCGCGCGGCATCATTAAAATCCTTTAATACTTCATAACATCGTTGATCGTCTACACTCGGAGCAATCATGTACAATTTATCCCACTTCATCCATCTCGTTATCAAATTAAGTAGCAATTGTGTTTTACCACTTCCAGATGGTCCGATGATAATCGCGCGAATAGAATTTGGTAACATTGCATGGTGTCTAATAGGTTCCCGTCGTCTCGTAGCTGAATAATCAATTACATTCATAACTGTTATATATAAATTATGGATCTATATTGTGTGAAGTGTAGGACGCGTACTGGCACAAATGACTTGACGACGATTACAACGAAAAATAATCGATCAGCGCTTTCTGGTAAATGCGTACAATGTAGTACGAAAAAATTTAGATTTACTTCCACGAAACCTTTAAAAAAAAACGAGGAGGTGATATTGCAGCCAAATTGACAAAACTCCCAGGAACACCGTGGGCAAAGTATCCAGGAAAAAAGCACCTTCCAGGATATAGCTACTGTGGACCGGGAACACGATTAGATATCAGACTTGATGATCAAAATCAGCCCCGACCCGGCGAGTATCCAATAAACGCTATTGATAAGGCGTGTCATGCTCATGATGTCGCTTATAAAAGCAGCAATCTTCAACACAGACATCTCGCAGATGTAAAATTAATTCATGCGTTAAATGCTATTCCTGATAAATCCTTCAAAGAAAAGTTGGCTTCTTGGTTGGTAAAATCTGCTATGAAGGGTAAATTGATGTTAGGTGCTGGTAATTGAAAATGCTAGCATTTTAATATGGAATCTATTTATTATTCTCCGAGAGGATACTGGAGAGGTTACGCAGCAATCAATAAACTAGCTAGTGCATCAAAGGTGAAAAAAACTACAGCGGTAAACTGGTTATCTAAACAGGCAATATGGCAAATTTATCTACCAGCGCCTAAACAAATTAACTATTCGCATTTTGATGTTACAACACCTAATGAAGTTCATCAAGCTGATATACTATTTCTGCCGCATGACAACGGTTACAAATACGCGTTAACGTTAGTTGATATTGCAAGTCGATACAAAGAAGCAGAACCGTTAAAAACAAAATCATCTACTGAAGTAGCTTCTGCATTTGAAAAAATTTATCGACGAGGTCCTCTGCGCTGGCCAAATCTGTTACAAGTTGATCCTGGCAAGGAATTTCAAGGTGTTGTTACATCTACGATGAAACATCATAATGTCGCCATCAGACGAGGACACACTGCGCTACATCGCGATCAGGCAATTGTTGAACGGTTTAATAAAACCCTTGCTGAGCGGTTATTCGGATATCAATACGCAAAAGAATTCATCCAGGATAAACGATCCCGTGAATGGGTCAAGAGATTACCAGCTGTGATTACCGCAATCAATAATGAGATTACTAGAACAATTAATATGAAACCTGTCAACGCTATTAAGAAGGCGTCTATCAAAATGGAAATCCAAGGAATTTCACAAAAAGAACCAATTCTTGGTAGTAATGTCATTGTAAGGTACTTATATGAACCAGGAGAGCTTGAGGGTGGTAAAAAAAGAGCTACTGATCCTATTTGGAGTGTCACTACGCATAATATATCCGGTATAACACGATCTACGGGTAGACCTCCAATCTATAGACTGGATTCAACTGCTCCTCAGCGAGGATTTACTCGACAACAACTACAAGTGATCCCCGAGGATACTCAATTGCCACCGCGTGGTCTTAATTAGCACCCAGGGTGCTGTCACCCCGGCGTCTATTACACTCAAGACAGGTCAACCTCACATTGTTTCTGACATGACCGAGATTGTTATTTTTTCTGTCTACTGTGAATTGGCGAGGATCTTTATCCGAATACTGCCAACGCATTATACAATTGCAACTCGCGCAGTGATTATTCTGTTGCTGTTTCAGCGTCTTAATTAATTCAGCATCAATGTCAAATTCTCGTTTATTTTTTTTATCCTGTTGTTTATAGCCAGAGAGTTTTTTTCTGATTATATCACCAGTGATAAAATCACCAGTGATAATATCGTTACCAATGATTTCATCGTCAACAACAATTCTTCGAAGTTGGTTTATTCGCCGTACTCTCGATACTGCTAGATAAACTAAATTTGACCACTCAATATGATTATGTACTATCCAAAGAGTTGTATCGGATATAGTCAATCCCTGTGAAGAGTGTATTGTTGCTGCATAACCTAACGTCCATGGGGATTTATCAGCACCTAATGCATCTTTAACGACGCTGATATCAACCAACACAATATCATTTAATACTAAATTCTGCTTTTGTTGTTGTCCAGGAATGTCAACGTCGATATTCTGCTTTCGTGTATCCTTAGGTCTATAACAGAGTGGTACTGGAAGCGTTGCAAATTTTTCTTTATGTTGCGCAAACAACTTCATCTGAAGTGCGTCTCTGACTATTTTTCTACTCGCGATTATTAAATCATTTGGCTTCCACATTTCCCAAAAATCATTCATGGGAGTTTCAGAGATTATTTCACGCGCTATTTCACATTGGATTTTATCCGGTTGTAATCTAATTAGCGCTTTGAACTCGCGTAATTGTTCATCAAGTGATCTATGGTCGGTATTAATCTCTTCATAATAATCTACAAATCCTTTTAGCCATTCATGTGGAGATCCACCAACAAATGGCTGCGGTTGGCCGTGATCCCCACACATGACGACTTTTGTATTTTTCAATAACAACCATTCAAGAAATATCTGTAATACTGTCAACGATACCGTGCATATTTCATCCCAGATTATTATTTCAGGAATAAATTTGTCGCCCATTCGATCAGGAGTCCATGTATCGCCTTTCCATCGAAAGAAGCTGTGATAAGTACAGGCTTTTACCCCCCGCGCTATCATCTCTCTGGCGAGTCTGTGAGTTGGTGTTAACACAACCATGGTTGACCGACGAAATAATTCGATTGCACGAGTTGTCTTTCCTGATCCACCACAACCGTTTAAATAAACTGTCTTGTATCTACAAATCGGATCGGATACAGGTGGTGCAGTAGAAAATTCTGTAGAAACGCTAGCGTTTCCAATTTCACAACAAATATATTTATCATCCATAGCAACGTCTGCGGATTTACAATACTCATGTAGTGTTTCTTTTTTAAACCTCCAATTTCCCCACGCTTCCTTAGGATCTGTGAATTTAGCTACATCTGATTTGTATTTCTCATGGATATACATCGAATCAGTAGCTACTCTAACCGCGGTATTAGGAAATCTATTTATCATCGAGAATAGATTAATACAAGAATAGGCTAGCATAGAACTTCTCAAATGTGTGTACTGACAACTATATCCATCACAGTAGGTAATAACCGTACCTAATTTCTCACCATTGGATCGAAAAGCGTCCCTACGGGTTACAAATTTTCCTTTTTTTATTAAATCGGTTATGATAAAATCGTATTCTTCATTGTCTAAGATCAATCTCGAAGAATATTTTGCATTGTCAAATCTTCCACCTTGAGTGAATTTACCGATTATTCTTCGTCCGAGCTCTTTAGCCTCTCTATTCCTACCTTCGAATAACCTCTTAGACCAATCCATAAGTGTTTCACAATCTCCCAATTGTTTTCGTTGTTCGTTAATTATTTTTTCTAGATCGGGTTTTGGTAACCAAACATCTTTCTGCGCGTTATAGCATATAATAGCTTCGCTGACAATTAATGATGTTAACATACCACAATCGATCATATATCGCGATAGCACAATTGGCATCCACGCTTTTTCATACATATGTCTACCAAGCCAAAGATAACTACACGGATGTAACCCTGTAGCTAATTCGAATGATATCACACGAGCGAACCCGGTTAAATCAAAATCAGGCAATGGACCATTAATCGCAACACGAGTCATTTCATGTGTGGGATGTCCAAATCGTTTGAAGTAGTTACTACATTCTCCATATCCGAGAAAACTTCCAGGATAACACGCGGATTTATCAATTGAAATCATACCATCACGTGAGTATTTCGTATTCCACAATCCTCCATGACCCAATTCGACGCAACTCAACTTCACGTCATTGAGAAAATCACTTCGTGTTGGACGCCATGAGTTTTTTTCTCTTGCAAAGTGAGCTACCACTGATGGAATTGTGAAGCTATCCGTAAGTAGTTTTTCATTAGAAAATTCTAAAGAATTTTCAGGTGAAAATTCATTAGCGATTTTTCTCATTCTAGTATCTAATTCTTCAGTTCGATATAATTCACCATTTGGTTTTACAAACTGATCAAATCCTATTTCCGGATCCTCATTACTCCTGAGTAACCACATTGACACAGGGTCGTCTTTGGTTAATGTGTGAATATCATCAAATAATTTCTCTTCATAGAAACCATCCCTAGAAAATTCTTTAGGGATATATCGAACAGTTCTTTCTCGTGGAAATATATTTACCGCGGGTGTCCACGCGTGTTTGTTATGATCAATAATTTCAATTGGAGCTCCTCGCGATTGATATTTCGGTTCGTATAATACTTCTCCGGTTATTGTCGCTACCGATATTGGAAATTTTAATAATGCTTCTAATTTAGCTATATCGGAAATCCTTGCTCCATGTTGATTCACTGTTAGTTCCCATTCGGTTATTTTTTTTCTTCGTAGATCAGTTAATTTGTTTCCCCGGGATGCATTTTTGAAGTGTTCTATTAACCGTGTTGCTACACAATTAAGTGGCAAAGCCACTGATGATGAAAACATCGGAGCTAGTTTTGCAATATTAGGATTATTATTTATTGGATATAACCCATACACAACTGCTGTTACAGGGTAAGATTTCTCATAGTATGGTTTGTCAATCCCAGTTAGAGTTCCTGGTTTGGAATCTCTACTCACAATAACAGTTTTTTTATCCTTATGGATTGGGTCAAATTTATCTCTGATAATCCATTCACCTTCCTCTTCGATAATAAATTTTATTCTAAAAAAATACCTCCGTAGAGAATTGCTTTGCAATTTACCTTTGGATGAAAATCCTTTGGATTTTACACCAAGGTGTGAAAGTATCTCAGCTGCTCTTATATCATTCATAGTAGCATCAATTATGGGTATATTGACATCTTCATCAATAATTTGAAATGTCGACCACGTATGAGATGCTCCATCACGCTTAAACTCATTAAAACAGTCGCTGATTTTACTCAATAATGGTTTATCATCTACTAGACTTTTAGGTATATCAGAGATTCTATCGAGATTAAATCTAACATTTTTCCAAGGAGTAATTTTCGATAATCTCTTGAACTCCTTCATATTATAATTAAAACAAGTATTTAAATAAGAAAATTTTATATAATGAATCATTGCAAATGGCTTATGATTGGATCAAAGACTCCGTGTAGCAAATCATGCAGAAATGAATTCTGTGGGTATCATATGCAGAGTGTGAGAAACGGTTCGGAGGGACCTCTACCATGCTTGCATTGTGGGGTAGGTGTAAGAGGCAAGTCGCAGTTATGCATTAATTGCGGGGGTAAGCGTTATAGAGAGTTAAAACGTTATTATGACAAGCCAAGAATCAAAAATCCTGACGACGTCAATGGCAAAATCATATAAACTACGGCTGATTATTTAAAAAGATTTGTTAATGTTATAATTCAGCCAATTAACGAATTAGACAAATAGATATATTATATATACAAATGAGCCAAGAATTTCAAAGACATCCTGTTATTAAAAATTACGAAGCTTCTCGTGATGGTGTTGTTAGACACAGTAAAAATAAGAAATCTGTTGGATGGGATAATGGTATAGGGTATTTGATGTTTACTACTGCTGAAGGGAAGAAGTATCTTAATCACCGTTTCGTTTATGAAGTGCATAATGGATTAATCAAGGATGGTTTTGTTATTGATCATATTGATTCTAATCCCAAGAATAACAAGTTGAACAACCTTCAAGCTATAACGCAGCGTGAAAACTCCAAACGAGGAGGAACTGGGAAATACTCGAAAATTGCTAGACCTGTAAGATCGTTTAATACTGACAACAAGGAGATGGTATTTCAATCAATGTCAGAAGCTGGTAAGTATTTCGATATTCACCCCTTCTCAGTACAAAAAGTAGCAGAGGGAATTTATAAGACGGCTTTTTCAAAACGTTTTAAAAACAAAATTCAGTTTTCTTACGTAGGGAGATAACTCCGTTAGGTATAACGCGTGTGAAATCCGTAGGATTTCCACCAATGACAGAGTTACGGATCTTAAACACGGAAATACTAGCGTTGGAAAATCTTCGATTTTTCATTGGTTGTTATAATTACATAAATCTGAACAAAACACAATCAATTTTGTCTTTTTTCAAGTATTAACAGAACTGTTTTATAGACACGTCGTATTTAAACATTTTTTTTAATGTCTGTTTCAAGTATTATATGTGTTTTCAACGTTGTCAGTGATCGCTAATAAACAAACAAATAATTACAATCACTACACCTCTTTTATATCACCTCGTCGTAATGAGTGTATATATACAAATTCGTCTTTATTATAATTGGGCATTTAGCCGAAATTCAAGTGTAAACAAAACCACACCGTCACACGTGGTATGAACGTTATTATTGACATTCAAAACCAAAGTTTCGATTTTGCGGTTTTGTTTACACTTGAATGTAGAATAGCCCGCGTCATCCATTGTCATTGTTCACCTATAATCTATTGTTGTACCGTCTTATGTGTTAACCGCCTACCACACTAGATCAGGGGTTATTGTGCCGTCGTCATCCATTGTCATTGTTCACCTATAATATATTGTTGTACCGTCGTCATTGTCATTGAAATCAATTCATTCATTGTGTCACCTATAATCTATTGTTATGTGTTTGTCGGTTGTAACCGTTGAGCGCGCTGCTTGATGTATAAAACACCAAGGGGGTTCAAAACGGTGAATGTGCCGTCGTCATTCATTATATATAATCATAATCACCTATAATCGCATTAAGCTTCTGGGTATACTAAGATGATCAACACCTTAGTGTATCCAGAATTAATTTTGAAAATACTTTGTATTTTTAATACTTTGTATTTGAAATACTTTGTATTTTTGATTCTAAAGAATTTTCATATTTTGTATTTAAACAAATATATTATTATATAATATGAATATTGAAAATCTCAAATTGATTATTATTGAAATCAACAAACTGAAGGATCAAAATGTAAAATTATGTTCAGGGTTAGATTGTGATCAAATTATGACTGATTTCGAGGATATACAATTTGCAGAACAGACGGGAAAATACGTCCAAGCGAAAAAATATTTTTTAATTAAAAAGATCCAAAAGCTTATACGTGAAAGTTTAGTCAATACTGAAGATATTAGTGTATTCGTACCATTATGTAGCA
Source organism: Unio delphinus (assembly GCA_029339505.1). Taxonomy (NCBI): domain Eukaryota; kingdom Metazoa; phylum Mollusca; class Bivalvia; order Unionida; family Unionidae; genus Unio; species Unio delphinus. Next base: position 9,721,304 of record JAQISU010000162.1, read on the forward strand.
TCGTTGAACGTGTACGAAAGCAATTAGGCTTAGAATATGATCAAAAGAGATTTATTAATTGTAAAGTGAGACAATTAAAAATGTTAATGGAAAACTCTGAAGGTGATGAACCCCACGCGTAGAGAGCCTCCTTTGTTTGTATAACCAGTACGGTATAAATCACACTATGAGGAAGTAAAATTATGTGTGTGTAACAACAGGGAAGTATTAAAATACTTTGCATTTTTAGGTTAGTGATTTCTTTCGAAATGATTTGCATTTCTAAAATCCTTTGGATTTTTTAATTAAAAATTACAATGAAATGCTTTACATTTGAAAATCCAAAGGATTTTTTAATTTGACAATTAGTGATACTCTTTTAATAATGATAGGACAATCATTAACTACACGGAACACTAAAGAAAGACTTGAAGCTCTTAAGAAAATATTACCCCTTCGTGATCGCATACGTGAAAAACTTCAACAGCGGCAATTATTTCAGACTGATTTTACAGAGGATACAGAGCAACTCTTCAAACCTATTGTTAGTGCAACTGAGGGTGTGAAAACAGCAATCTCTAAACAAGAAAGCACGCAAAAAGAGTCCTTTCTCCCTGTGTTAGAGAAAATAGCAAAACGAACTAAGCAATCAAAAAAATCATTAAAAACACTTCCTGGTGATATAATAACTACTGCAAGACGACAAGAAGAACAACAACGAGTACTTCAGGAAGAAATTGAACGATTAGGTGATGTTGATATTTCCTCACCACCACCTGAAGAATTTCAAGAACAACAACAAGAAGAACCTGAAGAACAACCACAAGAAGAAGAAGAGGGAGCTGTTTCAAAGGGGGATTATTCTCCTGAAAATATATTTACAGTTGATGCGTTAAATAAAATCAGAAGTATCCCAACACTCTCTGGATTAGCTAAATTTACCAACGAGAACATTAAAAAGTGAAGAGAAATGAGTATTTAATAGACGACACGTCTAAAAAATTTATAAACAATAAACTCCTTTGGGCAAATAAGGTGTTTTTAGCAAACCGCGGGGAAAACAAAATCAACAAAAAAATAAAATCTGATTATGACCAATTTCTAACTATGGTAAAGGGGATCACAGTAGCACCGCCAGTATACACAGCAGACCCAATCCCTGATGAAATACAAATAATGGCAGAGGCTGATTCCCAGAGTAAAACTCCAAAGGGTGCAACTGGTATCACTAAAAAATCCGAAGAATTTTCAAAAACAGGTAGTGGTTTAGTTGGAAACTCTAATGTAACTTGCCCTGGTAATATTCTCGGTGATATAGCACGATTAGAAGTACTTGTAGGAGGAAAACGAGCCGGGAATAACTCACTGGAAATAATCAATGAAGCAGCTGATATCTGTAGGAGGTTATTTCAAGGTGGTATCATGGATATTGCAACATATAGAGATTTCATTGAGGAGTTAGCCGAAAATTCTTCGAATTTCTACGGTTATCATAGCGATTAGATAAATATCAATTTGGAAATGCTTTAGTATTTGGAAACACTAGCATTTGGAAATGCTTTAGTATTTGGAAACACTAGTGTTAGAAGTATAATACTTCTATATAGAGAATGATCATACACTACAACCATGATAAACCAACTAGTGTCTACGTGGTAAACTCACGATTGCCAAAATACCGAGTAATACTATAATGGGATTATTTTCAAGAATGGCTCCAAAAGTGGCTCCGTTTGCAAAACAATTATCGATGAAAGCAATTGATGTTATCCGAGATAAGGGTATTAGCGCTGTTGGTGATCTTGCTAGTAAGGCATTTTCAACCGCTAAGGATAAACTAACAGCGCTAGTTCGACGTAGAAATTTTTCAAAACCTGGAAATGCTAGCATTTCTAGAATGACTTCACTACCATCTACTGAGGTTATGCCTGCGCGGGTTAGTAAAATAATAAATAACGCAGTAGATGAAAAACTACAGTCGTTGATAACTAACGCCCAGGATAACATAACAGCAAATATGATAGCAGGAAGTGGCTTTAAAAGTACTAAAGCATTTTCTAATTCAAAGAATTTCCGACGTCGGTGAATAATATTTTCTCAAAAATCATCACTAGAATTGCTAGCATTTCTTATACTTGTATTAGAAACACTTGTGTTAGAAACGCTTGCGTTTCTGGTTATATTTATTTGGACAGGATTTCCAATTGTTATAGTTATTGAAATACTTGTATTTTCTGAATTTTCGATGGTTTCAGTAGAAATGCTAGTATTAGAAACACTAATGTTTCCACTTGAATTTCCTATACTAGTGTTAGAAACACTAGTGTTAGAAACACTAATATTTCTGGTTATTTGAATAGGATTCTCAGTTGTTATAGTTATTGAAATATTTGTATTTTCGATTTGATCTTCGTTATCTAGATTTGTTTTCATCAGCAACATTATTGATATATACCCAACTAAATAATTAATTTAACATAATATTATTTTTTTTTATTTTTAATTCTGTATTTTGCATCGATTTTGAGTGATTTCACCTCTCAGAATTGCTAGCGTTTCCGATTTCTAATTTAGACCATCGGATATATAATAAAAATGTTCAAACAAAACCCTGATGTTGCATTTGACATGGAAGCCCCAGTGCTTAAAGATACTTCTGTACGCGATTATCAATTGTTTGCTTATCACGCAGTACAACCTAATCTTCGAGGAAGAATTGAACTTCAAGTTCATGATACTAGTAAATACTTTTTACCCGCTGAAGCCTTTATTGAAGTCGAAGGTGAACTTGTAACAGATGTTGTAGCTAATACACCATATGCAGCTAATATCCAAGTTGGTTTTGTCAATAATGGTATCATGGCATTATTTGAAAGTGCTAGATATCTCATTGATGGAAAAGAAATCGAATCTATTGAACGTGAAGTTGATGTAGCAACAACAATACTAGGGCTAGCAAGATACTCTGACGATTATACAAGATCGGCCGGTCCATCTATGATGTTTGCAAAGGATGTTAAAAATACAGCGGGTAAAAATCCATTTGTTATAAGACAACCAAATAATCGTACTCATCCTAATCCTATCCCCTTTACTACCGCTGCTGGTGGTGGTGCTGCTGCTGCTGTTGCTGCTGCTTCTATTGAGGATATGATTATAAACAATGATCCTGATTTCAATCTAGGAGCTGCAACAAGAATAGCAACATTACAAGGAGATCGTCGACGATTTTCATGTGTGATTCCGCTCCATCATATATTTGGATTTTGTAGAAACGTCAGAAAAGTTATTTATGGAGTAAAGCATACTGTAGCACTAGTGAGAAAGGGTGATGATAATAATGCAATCTGGCGTATTGACGGTGCTGCGGGTAAAGTAATTTTATCAAAACTATCACTATGGATGCCAGTGTTGACTCCATCATTGTCAGTAGAACCGCGGTTGCTATCATTTATGGATCAAGGGGGAAAGAGATTATTAAGCTGGTTGACAACGTCCACAGATACCATGGATTCTAATATTGATGGTACACTTACATGGCATTTGGCAGCACGACAGGGTGTTTCAGCTCCACGGCATATTTTTATTGCTCTACAGGATAAAGCGCGATTGGATAATCAAGAACGTTCCCATATGATATTTGATCAAATCGGATGTAATGAAGTTTCACTTAAAATAAACGGACAACAAGAACCATCAGAGGATATACAACTTAACTATGAAAATAACCACATTGCACGAGTTTATCATCGATTGCTATCATTTATGGGACGTGATCAAAATGTAGATACTGGTCTACAAATATCACAATTGGATTTTAAAGGTCTGTATCCGATTTATTACTTTTCCCTAGAACATCTTGACTTGATGAAACAGTCCGTAGTTGATATACACTTCCGAGCTCGTGTAACCCGTCCTGCTGGTATTATTAATTATAGAGCGGTTGCTGTTATTCTTAGTGATAAATCAATGATACTCGAGGGTGTTGGTGGACGAATGAGATTGGTAGATGCACCAGTAGAAAATCTCTAATTGAATTTAGAAATGCTTAGCATTTCTAATTTAGAATCAATCTGTTTTGTATAATGTCGTATAGTAATATCAATGTTACGTTGACACCTGGTCAACTAAAAAAATTACAATCCAAATCAGCTAAGCAATGTGGAACCACAATAACGCTGAAACCTAATCAAATGAATGGCGGAGGGAATAAACTATCGCTGACGAAAACTCAGGTTAATCACTTCAATAAAGCGTTTAAAGAAAAAAAAGGAGTTCAGGTTACTCTTTCTACGAGCGCGATTAAAATCATGGAAAAGACTGGTGGTATATTCCCGTTGTTAGGGTTGATTCCAGGGTTGATTGCCGCAGCAGCCCCAGCGGTGGCGAAGGCAGCAGCGTTAGGAGCCGTTGGTACCGCGGCAGGAATGGCACTAAAGAAAGCAACAGGCGGATCCATCCGCAGATCCACTCGTGGATCTGGTAAAAAAAAAAGGAAAGGGTCTAATACTACCAGGAACCCCGTATTCATGGTACAGCGGAAAGGGTCTTCGAATTCCAGGAACGATATAGTTCCGAAATCTTCGATTTCCAAATCTGTGGTTCCTATGTCCAATTTTGATTTAATTGATGCCGCTAAAAAACTAGCGATAAAAAACTTCAGAGGTGTTTTTATGAGAGATCAGTTACCGACACAACCAAATGATATTGAAACCGGTATTATTAATCTAGATAACAGCGATGGACCTGGAACACATTGGGTTTGTTACGCGATTGATCCTCGTGGGATTGTTTATTTCGATTCATATGGATTAGTGCCGCCAAAAGAATTTATGCGTTATATTAAGAAATTTAAAAGATTTCCAATTTTTTATTCTACACTACCAACACAAACGTTGAATGACCCACCAATATGCGGTCGAGAAGTATTAAATGTCCTTAATGCAATTTCGAAAGAATCTTTAAAACCACCTCATGTAGTGGTAAATGAGTATACTAGCGGTCATTGGATTGAAAATCCATAGGATTTAAATGATAAAAAGATTTCTATAATAATGATTGATATTTGGGGACGACCTTTATCATCGCTGAAAAAACCTGATAGTGGAGTTGAAACTGTTGATAACAAGGATATTAAAAAACTAATCGAAGATGAAATATCCGAAATATTAAACCTAGCAAATATTGATCCTGGTGAAATAGTTGTATTTCAAGATCGTCAGGGTAAGTTGAAAAGTAGTAATATCTCTCTTAATGATATTTTGGTTAAACAACGAGACGCAGCAGAGGATACTATCGCGTTATTTTCTGATGGGGGTAAACTCAAACCAGGTGTACTTGTTTCAACGATTACGGATAAATTAGCAACATACGATAACACAGTGAATTCATTAAAATCGCTTAATGATAAGTATGACGATCATATAATTGTATTTGATCAGTTTAGTGAAACACAAAGAAATACAATTGACCAAATTGACAAACCCATACTAGAATTTTTGGGAAATCCACCAGTACCCACACCAAAACTCACCGTAATAAAAGATTCTATATTGGAACTAGCAACTCTTCAATCTGAATATGAAAAACACACGAAACTATTTATGACGTTTCGTAAAAACCTCATGGACAAGTTTACTGGGAGCCCATTTGATAAAATTGAAATAACACTTCCCGATATTAAAAAATCCATCGATGAACTTAAAACATTCAACAACGCAATAAAGGATGATGCAACGAGGATGATAAGCGTTGTTGAAAAAGTAAAAATTCCTCATGATAAATCTATCGTCAACAACGTAGTACACACGATTCAACACGGATCATTTATGTGGACTCCCACAAACAACATTTTAAACATAACCGCAGCAGTCAAGGGTATTTATCGATTAACAATAGTATCACCGAATCAGTTTGATATATCATCAAGTAGTTCATCTGGAGTCAATAATACAATATCAACGATAATCGACAAGGATACAACTGAACAATTCACGATAACGACTACAGATAAAAATCTAGCCAGGGTTTCAGTAACGTGGTACGTAGAATTCGTAGTGGATTTAAGTAAACAATTAAATTGATTTAAAAATTCTTTCAAAATTTTGAATTGAAAATGCTAGCACCTTTAAAATAAAATGACTCCATCATCGAATCAGTATCGCTATGATCAAGTCAGAGAATTTCAAACTAAACTCAATTCTCTCTGTGAGGAGTATCAAATAAAAATAAAAAAATACCAACGAAGAATAACCGCAGTTGATGTCACCGTATACTCAGTGTCGGGAGTAATCACTGCTGCTGGAATAATACTATCTTCGGTTACTATGATTGCTCCGGTTGTAGTACCAATTGTTATTTCTTCGATAGCTACAATCGCCGGGATATTAACCGGGATCACAAAAAAACTATCATCGTGTAGCCAGAGTAAACTACACAATTATGTAATAAAATTTCACATTGCATCTGCCGGTTACTCGCAATTATCCTCGTTGATATCATCGTCGTTGGATGACACAACAATATCAGATAGCGAATTCTCAACTATGGCTCAATTGTATAAATCAACAATGCTGAAATTAGAGCAGAATAATAATAATAATAATGTCGTCGCAAGAACTACTTCAACAAATAGTAACAAATACAACACCGGTGAAAACAAGCACGATATCAGTAACCTCAACACGTCCTGAATTTAGTGTGAATTTTCCAATCCCCGTTCCCGTGAGAGAGATCGCACTAGCAAAACTACGAGTGTATCATAGCTGGCCTAATATTAGATCGGTAGCATTTGGTGGTCAACAACCAAATAATTCCTTGGTGTTCGCGTGGAAAAATCGTGAAGACGGAACCCCAGACTGGAACGTTGTCTCGTTACCAACTGGGTCATATCAAATCGAACAGATCAACGCTGAATTTCAACGTAGAATAAAATCTCTCACTGGAAAAGAATCAAAAATCGCTATAACGGTTCACGAGCCGACGTTATCATCTGCTATCGAGATTAATTCCCCTGGGTATGTTGTAGATATTTATCAGAGTTCTATAAGATCAGTGTTAGGATGGCCTGAATTACCACCGGATAACTCGCGAGAAAATTCGAAGGATTTTCCACCCGAACCTAAGAAATCCGATTATATCACCAACAAAATAAAACCCGTCAATGAAGTCAAGAGTTATCAGGATTATGCTCCTAATAAATTCTTTAATAAAGAAATTTTTGAATCAATTTATGTTCCTTTCATTAACGGAAATTTCACAGCAATGAATAATGATTTTTCACTACTGCTAATATCTATTAAATCCGGCTCTCTCACCAAGGATGAATTTATCAACGTCGTAGAAACGGGTAATAAAATCATCGACGATATGAAAATATTTCACTCGAAAATTATTCAAGAAGTATTAAATGAAGAAATCTTACATGATAAGTTTGCGGATCTATACAATATTAATAAAACGGAGATTAAAGATTTTAAAATCCCTGGATATAATCCGGATAAACTAAAGAAACAACTTGACGATGCTATTGATATTGGGTTCAAAAGAATCCACGATAATTGGAAAAAATCGAAGAATCCTACAGCAAATATTCTGAAATTTAATAATGATCCAGAAGGCGGCGGTAGACATATTGCTCCGAACAATGTGAATATTTCAACGGTGATTGCGCTCAATTTAGTATGTGACGTTATCGAAGGAAATTATCAAATAAATCTCGAACAATCAAATCAAGCTCAGCAAGGATATATTTTATACTCATTTGCACCAACGGCTCCTCCAGGATTTCTAATTATTGAAGACCCAACTAATCTAGTCTATATGCGATGTCATAATAATTTGTTAACGAGAATTAATTTCAAACTCACTGACCAATCTAATAATCTGATTGATTTACGAGGTGAGGTTTTACAAATTAGTTTATTTGTACAGTCCTGAAAGGATTTTCGTCTTAAAGACTTTCATCGTAAAAATATTTAGTTAGCGCATTAGCAGCCGAGGAGGTGAACGTCAACTAAATGGCGTCTTTTTTTATGAATTGCTAGCAAGTTGGTCTGGTGTCGACGCTTTGTCGATCCTTTTTTCTGATGTCGATCCTTTTCGACAAAAAGTTTTTTCTGATGTCGATCCTTTTCGACAAAAAGTCTGTTCACCCTCTCTGCTGCTTCCCAGGTGTTGACTTCAATGTCAATGACTTTCATGTCGTACTTGCTGACATCTTTGAAGCTGATATGTGGCCTTCTGAATAACCTTTTGCCAAATACAAGTTACATAAGTTAAAAAGGTCGTTGGGGAACCTTGCATCATCCATCCAATGTACATGGCCCAGCCATCTGATGCAACATTGGCAGATAAGTGTGACCATGCTGGGAATCTTGGCACATTCAAACACCTTGTTGTTTGTTATTCGATCACTCCAAGTGATCATGAGCATGCGTCGGAGACATCACATGTGAGAGGCACTCGGTCTTTTCTCTTGTGAGGAGTACAGAGTCCAGGTTTAACTGGCATATATGAGTGTTTAGCACACAGGTTCGGTACAGGAAGATCTTAGTGTTCAGGGTCGGCATGCTGTTGTTCCACACTCTCTGCATCAACATGGATAGAGTTGTTTATGCATTTCCAATCTGATTATTGAGTTCAGCATCAAGCGATATGTTGTTGATGATGATAGAGCTGAGGTAATGAACTGAATGACACCCTCAAGTTCGCAGTTGTTGATGATGATGCTTGGCAGGGGTGGATGTCCTCGTTTTGAGCCATCACATTTGTTTTCTTTAGACTGATGGTCAGCCCAAAGTCACAGCATAATTTAGCAAAGCAGTCCACCAGTTGCTGTAACTCAGCTTCTGTATGAGTAGCTAGGGTAGCATCGTCTGCAAAGAGCACGTCCCTGATGGTTTCTTCATGCACTTTGTTCTTTGCCTTTAGTCGTGCCAGGTTGAACAGCTTGCTGTCTGATTGCATGTGCAGGTAGATCCCTTTTGCGAACGTCCCAAAGGCATCATTGAACAGGACAGCAAAGATGCTGAAGAGCGTCGGGGCAAGGACCCAACCCTGTTTCTCTCCAAAGTAGATGTTGAAGGGAATGGATATTAAGCCATCATACTCCAATTTGCCTTTCATGTTATTGTGGAAGGACTAGCATCTTTGTAGGGCATACAATCTACACCAGGATTGTGAATAATGATAAGTATTGCAAGAATAATTAAACAATCCAAAACAAGTCAAAGGTCACCCAGTTTTTATTAAAAGAAAGCCTCATGGATCACCTTTGAGCGCTTTATTACTTATCACACATCATATAAGATCACACATCTGGCCTATAAATTATATAAACAGAGTAATCAATTTAAGTTTATTGCATACATATCAGACTTTGTACCCAGATTATAACACATTATTGCACTGGTGTAATGTTTCCTGTACCTAGAAAAATTAATCCTGTGATGTACAAACTCATATCAATTTTAATGCAAAATTTATCAATAAATCAACTGGAGAATGAACTTTTTAAATGACAGAGGGAAATGAACAATATTGAGAAAATAGCATTGTGTGTACTCCTTTCTTTCATCTTTAGCAAAAGAGATTTATCAAAACAATTATATTAATGAATGCTGGTTAAGCTTGAATATGACAGTGGCTACTGTAGATCAATTCTACAGGATTATAAATCAAGTCTGTATTGTGTCACTAACAAATAGAAAATTAAAAGAATCAATTTACCATGATTTGATTACAGAGTTATAACCATTTCATTTAGATCACATGACTAAGTCATTAGTATTTACCTGACTTCATGCTGCAGTAGGAAATTATGCTGATACTAATTAAAGAAGTAAACTCGCAATGGCACATAATAAGCAAACTTAACAGATGGCCCGAAACTCTACTGACACTTATGAAACCTTACTTCTATAAAATGGAGTCTAGAAAACTGTATAAATGGATTATAAAATTTGAATTGAATCGACACAAAACTATACAACAAATACAACTGAAGATTTAAAATTGACTGACCTAAACTCATGGGTAGCACATGGAAATCGGAAATGCTAAGACATAAGGAAGTGACAGAACTGGAAAAATTATTTCATGCTAGAAGGATTGAAACAACTGAAGGAGCCTTTCTCGCATGTACTTTTAAAGGAAGGGCAGAAGAAATAGATATTTGATAAGCAGACCCCCTCAAAAATGACACAGTATGACAATGGTACTGACCATTCTTAAACTTATGGGCCCAAACTTAATAAATCTTACAGATTCAATGAGCAGGGAAGGAGCAGATACCTACATTCTGAGACTCAAAGGAAACAAACCTATATTGTCACATGGGAAACTAGAATGGGGAAACTTCATCTTGACCATAAGAGAATCATCGACTTTTCTATGAAGAAAAAAAAATCATGGTACAAAGGTTGCATTTTTCATTGAAAATACGACATGTGTGGGAAAATCGGTCACACTTGGAAAATGCTCAATAACAAAAAATTCAGATAACACAAAAAAACCCACTAACAACAGACTAAATGAAATGGAGCAACTGTAACAACATGAAGACACACAGGTACCTATACCAAAACCAAGAAATAAGAAATAACTACCACAGATAAGTAAAATAAAAGACTAGACACAGAACTGCCGAAGTAACCAACAAACAACCCATAAGCACCAAGCGAGAAAAAGCTAAAATGTTAACAACAGAGACATAAAGAAAGAAAGCAAAAATCACAAGAATTCAGAAGGAAACAGGAACTTGACATAGATAAAATGATAACAGAACCGAGACAAAGAAAACAAAAAAGCAAAAAGAAAAAGAAAAAGAAAACACGGAAATCTTATCAACAAGATATACAAATGGATAAATCACAATCAACATCATATGAAAGAAAAAGAAAAATTAACGTTGAATGAAGAGCTGGACAAAACAGATTTTGAAATAGACATTTAATTTGTATATCGTGACTTGAAAATAGAAATAAAAAAAAATCTTTTTAGATTCAAATACAGTTTTACAAACCATACAAAAAGCATAAATATAACTAAGAAACAACGGGACTACTAACTGAAATCATAACATTTAACACACATATAAGTCTTCGAGTCATGATACAAAGTAAGCCTTCGGGTAACCATAATGTTAGCACAGGGGCTAGACTCGTATGGTCTGAAATGATCAGATGGGGATCCACCCTCCACCAAAAATTTTTTTTTTTACAACAGAGACAGCTTGATTTTTTTTTTAATCATATCGCTTGGATGTTTGCTGTGTGGCAGTTTAAGGTGATGTATATCACTGGGGTATCAAGCCACAGACATTTATCATCATATCCTACCCAGTCACATTATCCTGACACCAGGTCATCCAGTTCTAACACTAACCTCTTAATGCTGAACACCTAGAGAGGCAGCTGCTAGTACCATTTCTAAAAGTCACTGGTATGACTTGGCTGGGGTTCAAACCTGTGACTCCCTGAATTTGAAGGAACACTCAGACCACTGGATACTATAGCCATAAATCAGCATGCCCCATAAAAACGCAGAGGCTAGAATCTGCATGCATCATAAATGGGTAAAATTAAAAGTCTATGCTTTAAAATCCAAGGGTATGCATCTACTGAAAACCCTCAATCTTGTAGTAAGTACTCCACAATTAAGATCCTTAACTTCTCAAAGGAATCCATTGAATTGTGTACTCTATCATTTAATAATATGTAAGCCAAGTTAAGGACACATTACTACTTTGACAAAAATTGAAAATTCTTCAGTTTGTCCAGCAAAGACTTCATTTTGCCCTCTAAATGAACTGAAATGGTCCAGATGTAATTTTTCTTGCATTTATCAAGACTGCCTAAATAAAGATAATATTTCTACAAAACTGTGCTAAAAATTAACAGAATATGTTTTAAACAATTCACAATAAATCCATGCCCTACCTTTATTTCTTCAAAAAATCCATCCTATATTCACAAATTTCACTTCTTAATGATTATTTCTGTAACATAACCTGCCTAAAAGTAACTGTCTGTTTCATGTTCTATGTGACTGTAACTTTCCGTTTCATGTTCTATGTGTATCAATTATTCATACTGGATGAAATCTCTGATTATCAAGTCACTCTGAAGTGTCAAGAAACTGAAATTACATAATCATTTCATCTGATAAATGATGAAGTTGAGATAACCCAATTATGAATGATACACTAGTCTTGAAAGCTCAATAACCTTATATGTATACATCTAGTTACACATTCCAGAACTTTCTAAACTGGCATAGGTATTTATATTGATTTTTTCTAATACAAATAACTCTGATGAAAGTCTAAACATGAATACCAATCTATACATTGTCTGGAATTTCGAAGGTTTTACTGCATAACAACCCAGACAGTCATTGAAAGCCAAAAAAAAAGTATTACAACTTCTGTATTGGACTTTGTATTGCTTGATGGTGTAACTGGAAATCATAGTGAACTGCAAATAATTGATTTTACCATCCTGTAAATTGTAAGGAGTAAAACATCAAAAATTAATTTCTTTCACTCTCAAAGAAATTATTATATACATATACCAATATTTTACATCTGTGTCTAAATATGTAGATTGAAATATACTTCCACAGAGTGAAAAGAGTATATTGACGTAAAGTTGGGAAGAAACTGTATGATGATAGAACGAGTACTAAATAAAATCTAAATTTTTGAGTGAATGTAAAAGTTTTTAAACATATCTATCAAGGATCTGACATACGTACATTTTTAAAATCTATAAAAAATTATCTCATCTTGCAAGAGTTCAATTTATGTTTATTGGAAAGCATTTTCTTCCTAAATTTTAGTGCAATTCAATTTTACATTCTTTAAACTTTTACCTTTAGTTACACCATACAGCCATTATTGTGCTGAGGTACTCTAAAAGATTACTAGATATTAGAACACAATTTACCTTCAATTTGTGCCATAATGCCCCTATTGTGCTCAGGCGATGTTAAGCACCACACCATTTACATTCATATCTTCCTCAAGTTTAAAGTAATTCTTCTTTAAAACCTTACTTTTAATGGTTTTCTGGAGGGACTGGGGCTAGTTTGTTTATAAAATCCCACCCACCCACCCCTACAGCTTTACAAAAGTATTCTTGCTCGGATTTGTAGGAAAAAAGGACTTTGATACCCATCATATTATGGAGATAAAAGATTAAATAAATTCTGGTAAAAAAAGTTCCAGCCTTACTCCAACCCCACCCTTTTCCGAAATTTAATAACTGGAGCATAAACAGTTTATATTCTATATTTATTTGTCAGTGTTGATGCATGCTCAAAATAACCTTTAAAATGCAGACAACTGGATGACTTCTAGTTTTCAATTTAATGAAATTTTTTAAAATCATAATCATCCCTAATTGTAGAATGTTAGGTCCAATATTAAAAAGTATTTTCATGCAAATAAAGCTAACATGTTGTGTTAAACCACCATTGCAATAAACAGCAAAATGATGTATCTAAAATAAACGAAATGTATTCCACCGTGTGTGATGAATTCCTTATTCAGACAGAATCAGAGCTATTGAAACCTGACTGAGAAAGCTGATAACAGATAATATACTTCTTTGTATCTTGGGTATTAATTCATTTCTAAAGCATAGGAATAAAAAATAAAAATAAAAACAATCTTTTTGACGATAGTTTTATAGGACACATTCATATAAAATCAATATAATGATATATACTGAAATTGAATATGAATAAAGTATATTTATTAATTTCTTCTCAAAAATATTTGTGTTCATTCACACGAAAAAACAATATTCTTTCCATCATCCTTGTGAATATTCAGATAGCAATTTCCTACCTCAATTTATCTATTTTTACATATATACATAAGTGTATTATTGATGGACGGATAAATGGATGATAAAATGATTTTCAAGATGAATGCCAAGGTTACCTAGCTGTGGATCAGACAATCATGATGCCGATTGAAGGATCAACTAGACATCACAAGAATTTCTTTTTGTGAGAATCCCATGTATATATAACTATAATCCACTTAGGAATAGCAGCAATACAGTACTATTCATAATGACTGCCGTATCTAACAGCAGATAGGCACAATTGTTTGTCAGGATGCAATGTTTATCAACATTTCTAAATGTGTAAACTGTATACAATACTTCAAAGAATGTTGTTTAATAGAATCATCTAAAACTCAGTCTTTCCCCAAATCAGCACTACAGGCTTACAGCTGATAACTACAGATAAAATCCATTATAATGTGATGCCAGGGTCCAAAGAATAATATCATGATATAAACATTAACAAATCTTTTGGAAAACTTCCCCTCTGAAAATGTAAATTGGAAATTTCAAATGTCATCAGTTTTAACTAACCTCTTGATCAAATATCGCAATATGTTTTAGAAAATTTCAAAAGTTAAGGCAGCATTAAACACAGTGCTGGAATTAAAAATCTGCTTGGGATACGAATAATTGGCTATTCCAAGAGCATCTATTTAGGATGTTAAAAAGAGAGGTCAACTTAATTAAAAAATGAGAGCCATTCTACCATTGCATTGTTTGCGGAATATTGTTAAAGAATCGCATAATAATGGGTTATACCTATATTTATATGGAAGACACAAGTAATATACATGTACCTTTGGCTCAACTGAGACTCGAACTCTTGCAGACAGGGGTGAGATGGCAGTGATCTGTAACGGAGAGCGCTTTAGACCACTCAGGCAATCAGGGCCCCCTCTGTAGATGATGAAAAAAACCTGATAAAATGTAGGCATAGGTACTGCCGATACATGCACATGGGAAACGTTTGTAAAATCAACAATGACCAACAAAATCTGCAACAGCTCACACACTTGAAACCAAGTTAGTTGATGTGAAATACCAATTCTGGACCTGCTGACATTACCATTTTTGTAAGGCAAAATCCTTGCTGAGACTGAACAGGTTTAAATCAAGTATTGTCTGAGATGTAAAAATGCAGTTGTTCAAAGGCACTGGGCCAGGAGAATAGGAAGTAGTGTGAAGGCAAAAGACCTTAGAAAGGAAACTAGGATACCAGAAGTACAAAATGGGATACAAGGCAGAAGTTACAGATTATTAAAATAGAAGGAACACAGAAGGAAACATTCTCACCTTTAATTTTGCATGATGAAATAAATGGCAATTTGAATAGGTCTTGTATTCATTGGAAGCAAATGCTATGAAAAATTGCCCTGTACTTGTTGAATACCGTGATATAGTTTATTAAACTGTTATACCTTTCAACTTATTATCTTGTTATACTTTATACACCAAAACTGTCAGCATTGTTGACTGCATGGGAGCTCAGAGTATTTAATCTTTGAATAGTGTTTCCTTCTCTGGTTTTAGTAATAAATATGTAAGGGGCACATGACAGGTGATATGGACACCTCACTATGGGTGATATAGGCATATGGCTACATGTTTGCTATGGACATTTGGCTATAGGTAAGATATGGACATTTGGTTATGGTTATAGACACTTGGCTAAAGGTGATATTTACATTTGGCTATAGGTGATATGTTTACTTGGCTATATGTGATATGAACACTTGGCTATAGGCGAGGTATGGACATTTGGCTATGGATATAGACACTTGGCTATAGGTGATATGGACATCTGGCTATGGTTGATATGAACATTTGGTTATAGGTGATATGGACATCTGGCTATAGGTGAGATATGGACATTTGGCTATGGATATAGACACTTGGCTATAGGTGATATGGACATCTGGCTATGGTTGATACGGACATTTGGCTATGGGTGATATAGACATTTGGCTATGGATATAGACACTTGGCTATAGGTGATATGGACATCTGGCTATAGGTGATATGGACATTTGGGCATAGGTGATATGAACATCTGGCTATGGTTGGTACGGACATTTGGTTATAGGTGATATAGACATTTGGCTATGGGTGATATGGACATTTTGCTATAGGTGATATGGACACTTGGCTATGGGTGATATGGACATTTGGCTATAGGTGATATGGACATCTGGCTATGGTTGATACAGACATTTGGCTATAGATGATATGGACATTCGGCTATGGATGATATGAACATTTGGCTATAGGTGATATGGACATCTGGCTATGGTTGATACGGACATTTGGCTATAGATGATATGTACATTTGGCTATGGGTGATATGGACACTTGGCTATGGGTGATATGGACACTTGGCTATGGGTGATATGGACATTTGGCTATGGGTGATATAGACACTTGGCTATAGGTGATATGGATATCTGGCTATGGTTGATACATACTTTTGGCTATGGGTGATATGGACACTTGGCTATGGGTGATATGGACATTTGCCTATGGATGATATGAACATTTGGCTATGGGTGATATGGACACTTGGCTATGGGTGATATGGACATTTGGCTATGGGTGATAAAGACACTTGGCTATAGGTGAGATATGGACATTTTGCCAAGTGTGATGTACACAATTGGCTATGGGTTATATAACCAATTGGTAATAGATATGAACACTTTTCTATGGGTGATATGAACACTTGTCTTTGGCTATGAATGATATGGACACCTGGCCGTGGGTGATGTGGACAACTGGTTATGGGTGATGTGGACATAATTTTTGGCACCACACTATCAGTACCTTAAGTGCCAAATTAAGGATCAAACATTTGTTGCTGGAATAGGGAAAATATATAGAATTTCATTCAATGTTTACAACATAACTTTATAATCATATATTCTGGTCCCTCTACATCAGGAAAAATGCTTGCCAACAATTCATTTTAACTTGATCTGGGTGCTTTCAGCAAAGTTTATATATATATATATATATATATATATATATATATATATATATATATATATATATATATATATATATATATATATATATATATATATATATATACATGTATATATTCAAGTTATCAGCAAAAAGATGTAGATAATGTAAGTACAAGATAACATATTCTACCTTATATTTTATTAAGTAAGTGGTTACATACATTAACTTGAGTTGAGCAGCTTACAGACTCCATGATATAGTCCAGGCCTTGATATACCCAACACCAATTAGAAACACAGTTTAGACAAACACATAAGGACAAAACAAACTATTACACTAGTTTTCAAATGAGGGTCAGTCAATTCTTTTTTAAAAACATTAAAGTATAATGGTTAGAATATATGTGTATGATACACAAAGCACTTCAAGTACTGGGCTACACTGACTTAATAAGATGCAAACATTTTTGGAATTTAAAAAAAATATATATATTTTTCTCCTTGGGGGAAAAGTGTTAGAAAAGTTTGACAATGAAAAACATGGATAGTCAGACCAGTAATGCTTTTTTTGGCCTTAAAGATTGTTCTTTACTTCACTGTTAATGACTTATCTTTACATCATGCCCAGAAGTAAATACATATTTTTGTTTAACAGCTTTCTCTAAATCAAGTTTCCATTCTTTCATTTATTCAGCTTTACATTGCTTAATCCAGTGTCACTAGCTTGTATCACACACAAGGACATGCCATTTAAAATCTCTGTGTAAATGGGAGGGGGAAATGGGGATTTTCTTATTTTAAAAACTTTATAAGCCCCAATGAGCCTAAAAATATATTCCTGCTCTGAAGATTCCAAGCAATATTTCAATATATCATATTAATTTTAAAGAATGATCAAGATGAAATAAATAAAAAAGAGAAATCCAATCCCACACCTTCAACAAAGATGGATCTTTCTTCCATTAAGCTTTTATCATGGTCTACAGGTGTGAATCTCTAGGAATGCAAGATTGTGAGTTACAATTTTTAGTTTTTCCAATGGTCTACGGGTGTATTCTCTAGGAATGCAAGATTGTGAGTTACAATTTTTAGTTTTTCCAATGGTCTACGGGTGTATTCTCTAGGAATGCAAGATTGTGAGTCAAATTGTTTTAACTTTAACCATGGTCTACGGTGTATTCTCAGGGAATGCATGATTGTGAGCAAAAAGATATCACCTTGGTGTTAAAACTATGGGTCAGAAATAGTCGTGTTTTTTTTATAAAAACCTCATGTCAAAAATGGAGGTCACATTAAACATTTGGTGGTTTCTGATCCGTAAATGAGGGTAAAGAGAACACTGATCTACAGTAATGCATAACATATCGAAAACACTTAAAATTAAATTACTTTGGGATGACAGGCTGGAAGACCTAACAAGTCTTTTACAAAACTAGTGTGTGCATGTGTGTGTTAAGAAGAGTGACAGATGCTACTTGCAATTACTATAATGGCAAAATCTTTTCATCAACTTGAAGACCAAAGTAGACCTGACATCACCCACCTAATGCATGTTTGTGAAAAGTGATTCATACACGAGGTGAGTGCAAAGCAAAAATGGCACTCATTTGCCATACTGTCTACTATCAAAATAGGAGCACGTTGGTTTCAAATAGAGTAAAATTGGCATGGTTGGTCTGAATATAATTGTTTTTAAAAACTAATTTAACCTACCCTAATTCATTTACTGAAAGTAAACCACATGTCAAAATCCATTAATATTTTCCTGGAGGACAGAATTTGTCAGTATCCTTCAGCAACATGGTTTTATGAAATACAATGATAATCACGTTCCTCAAAGACGAGTCCCTTTAAGAGACTGTCTCAAAAGAATTTCTAGAAATTCAAGAACAATTCTTCTCTTTAACTGCTGAGGATTGCAACCATAATTGATATTCTTGTAAAATAAGCTTTGCAAGTTAGCCACAACGGAAGCAATAATGAATGCAAGATCTGCACCATTATCATTAACGATAACCTACACATCAGAAGACTTGTGAAAATGTATGAAATCAATCTGTTTTAATAGCCATAAAATGAGTGCTTATATTGCTACAAATGATGACACGTCATCTAGTGATTTTGATGTTGTCAAGTTATTATGACGTTAAACATCTGCAGCCTTGACGCAATTCAAAATAGCTATTATATACAGCCACAATGATGAAAAAGTCCAAAGATGGTCAGACTACAGCTCTGTAGAAATAGCAATAGGACTCTGAAGATGGCCATTGTGGTGGTCATATTTGATGTCTAAGCAGAACCATTGTTATCTAGGACCAACTAGACCTTTGAATATATATATATATATATATATATATATATATATATATATATATATATATATATATATATATATATATGTTTCATGGCACAATTGTTTGCTTATGAAATGATGGATGTTGACATATGTACATCAAACAGACCATCCATATGACCAGTAAGAGGTAATAAACATCATTGGTACAAGAACAACGCCCCCCAAAAATCAACCTATACATATAAGCAAGGATCTCCTCAGCTCAGAAAACCTCTGGGCTCTTGTGATGGCCAACTTCTTGTATTCTTAAACTTTCAGCTCCTTCTAAAAACATGTGATGCAGTGGGTAATACTGCTTTTGGGCCAAACCGACCTGTTATGCATGTTTCAATTGGTTTTTGAAAAGTGTGCTCTTTTGCATTTGATTGATTTCATGATAAATGAATTTGTTTCATCCCAGCATCCAACTGTTTATAGATATATATATATATATATATATATATATATATATATATATATATATATATATATATATATATATATATATATATATATATATATAGATATATATGTGTGTGTGTGTGTGTGTGTGTGTTTGTGTGTAAAATTATACATTAGATGAAGACTTCAAAACACTTGAGACACAAAGAAGGGGCCTGGGTGGTTAAGTGGTCCAATCATTTTGCTTTGAACATTGACTGTCATCTCACACCTGTGTGCTTGGATTTGAGAGTTGTACCTGGGTATGTATAAAACGTTGCTGGCTAGGTTCCCATTGGTAGCTGGTTCGTCCCAGTGCTCTTCCAGTTTCTTATTTCAACAAATATACAGGTGGCCATTTATATACCATGTGTTAAAAAAGTGGTATTAAATCCTCAAATAATGGAAAAATTATACAGCTAATGACAGTATGTTTTTTTAACATTACCATATATAGAATGGAAATATTATACATGGATCACGACCTTTTAGCTTTAAATCTACTGAATTCCCAGTTATTCCATGGTTTTAAATTTTGTACGTGAAGATGTTTCATTTTTTTGGGGGGAATAACAATTGTTTAAACTAAAGATAACATTATAATAAAATATTTTTATTAACACAACTTGGTCAAGACCCTCCCACCCACCCGCACAAAACCCCCACGGAAATCTTGAACACTTGGCCTAATCTGATTAAAATCACATCTCCGCTGTGATACGTGAAGATCTTCAAGGAGTGTATAGACTAACAAATTGTTCTCCACCGTTTTTTATATTTTGACCGGCGGCGCCTGTCAAAAATAGTGGAGAACGATGTGTAGGTCTACAAGTAGTAAAGATCTGGTTTTCATCATATTAGTCAAATGCAAATTCCTTTCTACTAAACGTACATTTCCCAAGAGTAATAATAACTAAGTTGTATTGTAAAAAATGGTGTCTAAATGGAAGCTAAGACATCAAGGTAAGTTCTAAATGTGAAACCGATTTATATGTCTCTATTCTATACAAATAATTTTATTTCACATGATCATCGAAAATAAACCATATGTTCAAATACGCTCGTTTGCATATGACTACGTCACTTACTTGTAAATTTACTGAAATATTTACTCAGTAATACATCGGACTTTATTATGCGTCCTTTTATATATTAACCAGATGCAGAATTAAATGGTATTTCTTAAAAATGAGTTTCTTTTTCAAGGCATTTTTTGAATTTCCATCACTGGCGATATTGTTTCGTTTCCAAACTGGCATGGACAACATAAAGCTGTGAAAAAGTATCTTGTTCAACGTTAGTTGTATCTCTAGCACGCAGTCTGTTTCTTTTCACTCTGTATTTTCACTTTCATCAAAATAAGATCCGTGGAGTGGATCATAAACTTCGAAACAATATCCGTTGCAAAGTGCGACAAATGAGCTTTCCCACTCCGACTTCACAGATTATTGCTAGCTATGCAAATGGTACATTCTCATTTTTTATTAGAGGGTGATACTGATAGTTACGAGTTTAACCAGTTTCCTTACGAAACTTGTGTATTTTGTTGACCAAATTGTTGAAGAAAATAAATATGAAAATGTAGATATTTTTTTTACAGGTTTTACTAATGTAAAAATAGTTTAATTTTTACAAAATGTTAATATTATATTCATCACTATATGCACTTTACTGTACTGTGTCTATAAAAATCCACCAAGACCCAGTATTTTCTGGTCTTGGTTTGTCTGGTCAGACAAGACAATTAAGTTAGGTAATGCCGATTTTAGGTTGTAAGTCTGAAATACAGTTGTATATGAGCAGCAGAAGGGGTGAATCAGACAACATTTTTAGACAAGTTTTCACTGAAATCAGGCTTAAAAACAATGAAACCAATGACATCAGGCCCCAGTGTGTGTGTGTGAATCTGATATCGTTTCATGGATTAGGTCCCCAAAAAAATATGAAAAAACCAATGAAATTAATGAAATCCTCCATCGATTTTTTGGGAAAAACGGACTACAACATCGTTGTCACTTACCCTCTCTGCTGCTAGAACTTTCAGTTCTGGGTTAACCGAATATTTGATCCAGTCCGATACGATATCGTGTTCGAGGGTCATGTAAATCACTACGACGAAAATCACTACGATTTTACAAATAGACTAATTTGTAAAACCTCCTCTTGTAAATCAATCAGATTATTAGACTGGTCAGTGAGTTTGAAATTAATTCTAGTTAATGAATTATTATGACATCGCATATAGACTGGATTCACCGGGGACTCAATTATTAAAAACCCTGGAGGAGCTGTTGGTGCAAATGAATACAAAATATATCCCTGCTGAGCTTGATTTGATCGTTCTAAATTTATTTGATAGCTTCCTTCGATCACATCACATACTAAATTGAGCGCAATCACCGTTGAAATATTCACATTGAACGGAGCAATATGCCTACCACCACCATCTGGGTCATTATTGTGTGTCAGGATAGTTGTTTGTGGTTGTGATGGTGTTTTTTTCCACATATCATGGATTTTTTTGAAACCTTCATCGATGGCATCATCGAGAGATTTTTGTAGTTCTAAGAGATTATATCCTGGTAGTTTGAATGTTGGAATATCTCCTATGCGGATCGTATAGTCTATTGCAAATAAATCTCTTGTTTTAGGACTACTGTCACCTAATGCCTCTTGAATAATTTGTGAATGAAATGTTTCCATGTCATTGATGATTTTGTTACATGTTTCTACGACACTGATAAATTCATCTCGGGTGAGAGTGTCGGATCTAAGGGATATAAACAACAACGAAATATCGTTATTGAAAGCTGTGAAATTTTCAGTGATTTTATCCCGGTTAGCAAGCTGATGAATAAGTCGTATTTTTTCATCATATTCTACTCTAATGAAAAAATACGACTTATCATAATATCTATAGCTTTTTATTGGATTATCAGATTTTATCCTGTCTGTGATATAATCGTTTTTTTTGGTTCTGGTAAATCAACGGTTTTTCCCCCGGGTGGTAATTCAGGCCATCCTAGTACGGTTCTAACAGAACTCTGATAGATATCTACGACGTATCCTTCTGTGCTTATTTCAATGGCAGATGATAGTGTCGGCACATGAACTGTTATAGCTATTTTTGACTCTACTCCAGTAATCGATTTAATTCTACGCGCGAATTCATCATTGATTTGTTCAATTTGATATGATCCGGTTGGTATGGAAACAACATTCCAGTCTGCGGTACCGTCGGGTTTATTCTTATTTGCAAATACCAGGGAATTATTCGGTTGTTGACCACCAAATGATTTTGACCTAATATTTGGCCAACTGTGGTATACTCGTAATTTTGCTAGCGCTATCTCCTTCACTGGGACCGGAGAGGGGAAATTCACACTGAATTCTGGATTCGTTGAGGTTATTGAGATCATGCTTGTTTGTACTGGGTTTGTGTTGAAGTAATTCCATCTGTATTGTCATTGTTATTATACTCATGTTTTTGTATTTTTAATTTTGACATCGCAGAATCATATATATCTACCATCGCTGAAAACTCACTCTCTGATATAATTGTATGATCGAGCGATGACGATATCAATGAGGATAATTGCGAGTATGCAGTGGACACAACATGAAATTGAATTATTTAGTCTTGTAGTTTCCGTTGGCTGCATGAGGATATTTTTTTTGTGATTATTGAAATAATTCCAGCGATTGTTGTTGCCGCAGAAATGCAAATTGGATCAGCTATCGGGGCCATTATTGTCACTGAAGACAGTATAATACCGGCTCCGGTGATTACACCACTCACTGAATACACAGTAACATCAATTGCGGTAATTCTCCTGCGATATTTTTTAATTTTCATTGCATACTCCTCAGACAGGGTTTTGAGTCTAGTTTGATATTCTCTGACCTGATCATAGCGATATTGCGATGATGAAATCATTGTTATTTTAAAAATACTAGCGTTTTCAATTGTGAAATCCTTTCAATTTATTTACTTAAATCCGCTACGAATTCCACATACCAGGTTACTGAAACCCCAATCAAATTTTATCAGTAGCTGTTATAGTGAACTTTTCAGTTGTATCCTTGTCGATGATCGTTGAAATCGTATTATTGACCCCGGATGAACTCGACGATGATATATTAAATTGAGTCAATGGTGTTACTAGTGTTAATCGATAAATACCTTTAACGGTTGCAGTGATATCTAATGTGTTGTTTGTAGGTGTCCACTCAAATGATCCGTGTTGGATTGTGTACACGACGTTGTTGGTTTTCTCATGTGGAATTTTTGTTTTTTCAATGATTGTTATCATCCTCGAAAAATCACCTTTGACGGCTTCGATGAAGTTTTTCGTCTCATCGATGGATTTTTTAATATCAGGGAGTTTTATTTCAATTTTATCAAACTGGGTTCCAATAAATTTATCAATGATATTTCTACGAAATGCGGTAAACTGTTTTATGTGTTCTTCGGTTTTAGATTGAAGTGTTGTTAGTTCCAACAGAGAATCGCCGAGATCAATTATTCTATCTGTAATCGTCGAAACGAGTACACCCGGTTTGAGTTTACCCTGATCTGAAAATAACGCAACGGTGTTCTCGATTGCGTTTTGTTGTTTAACTAAAATATCATCCAAAGAGATATTACTGGTTTTCAATTTACCCTGATCGGAAAATAACGCAACGGTGTTCTCGATTGCGTTTTGTTGTTTAACTAAAATATCATCCAGAGAAATATTACTAGATTTCAATTTACCCTGGCGATCTTGAAATACAACTATTTCATTGGGTTCAACACTTTCTAAATTCAACGTCTCAGCTATTTCATCTTTAATTGTTTTTGTTATATCCTTGATATAATCAGGGGTTGCAGTGCCATCGGGTTTGGGTTTCAAAGATCTCCCCCAAATATCAATCATGTTATTGTAAAACCCTTTCTCTCTCTAAAAAGCGATTAATAGTGCAGTCATTTACGACAATGTGTGGTGATTTTCTAGATGCTGAAATAGCGTCAAGGACATTTAATACTTCACTGCCGCATATTGGGGGGTCATTGATTTGTTGTGTTGGTAGCGTAGAATACCAAGTCTTCATTGGAAATTGTTTTATGTAACGCATAAATTCTTTTGGTGGGGCTAATCCATATGAATCAAAATAGACAATCTCACGTGGATCAATAGCGTATGCAACCCAGTGAGTTCCAGGTCCGGTGCTGTTATCGAGATTAATAATACCTGTTTCAGTTTTGTTTGGTTGATGTGGTAATTGATCTTTCATAAAAACACCTATGAAATGTTTAATCGCTAGTTTTTTAGCAGCATCCATTAAATCAAAATTGGACATTGGAATCATCGAAGATTTGGGAACCATAGGTTCCTCAATTAATAAATCGTTCCTGGTAGTCTCAGGCCTGATCCGTGAACGGATCTCCCGCTGTACCATGAATACGGGGTCCCTGGTAGTCTAAGACCCTTTCCGCTGTACCACGAATACGGGCTTCCTGGTAGTCTTAGACCCAATCCGTGAACGGATCGGCCCTTTTTTTATATCCTTGTCCAGCTGCCTTTTTCAACGCCATTCCTGCTGCAGTACCAACGGCTCCTAACGCCGCTGCTTTAGCCACCGCTGAGGCTGCTGCTGAAATCAATGCTGGTATTGCAGCTAACAATGGAAATATACCACCTGATTTTATCATATTTTTAATAGCAGCCGCAGAAAGAGTAATCTGAACCCCTTTTTTATCCTTGAAAGCATCATTGAAATGTTTCACCTGACGAGTTGTCAGCGATAGTTTATTTGCACCACCAGTCATTTGATTAGGTTTCAACGTGATTGTGGTTCCACATTTTTTAGCCGATTCTGATTGCAATTTTTTGATTTGACCAGGAGTTAACGCAACACTAATAACACTATATGACATTATACATAATAGATTGATTCTAATTCAATGAAAAATCGAGAAAAATCGTTCAAAGATTTTCTACTGGGGCATCTACCACTCTCATTCTTCCACCAACACCTTCGAGTAGCATTGATTTATCACTGAGAATGACAGCAACCGCTCTATAATCAGCCATAACACCACGAGTCACATTAGCTCTAAAGTGTATATCAACAACTGACTGTCTTGTCAAATCGAGATGTTCCAGTGAGAAGTAATAGATCGGATACAGATTTTTAAAATCATATTGTGATATTTGCAAACCAGTATCCACATTTTGATCGCGTGCCATAAATGACAACAGACGATGATAAACTCGTGCAATATGATTTTCTGTGTAATTAAGTTGTATATCCTCGGATGGTTCCTGCTGGCCGTTTATTCTCAGTGAGACGTCTTTCACACCTAATTGATCAAATATCATATGACTGGAGAGTTGATTGCCAACTCGTGTGGTATCCTGTAACGCTACGAATATATGACGTGGCGCAGAAACGCCTTGATTTGATGCTAGGTTCCAAGTGAATAACCCGTTGATATTTGATTGCTTCACATCTGTACTCACGGTTAGCCAACTCAACAACGACTTTCCTCCTTGATCCATAAATTATAGTAATCGTTCTTCTGCGGTGATTGCTGGAGTCAACACTAGCATCCACAATGATATTTTTGTTAAATCGACTCTACCGGCATCAGCATTGGCGGCTGCAGCATTTGCTGGAATCCTCCAAATTGCATCATTATCATCACTTTTTCGTACAAGCGATACTGTATGCTTCGCCCCGTAGATAACTTTTCTGACGTTTCTACAGAATCCAAATATGTGATGCAGTGGAATCGCGCATGAAAATGATTTACGGTCTCCTTCCAACATTGCGTTTCGTGTTGCGGCTCCTAGATTGAAATTAACGTCGTTGTTTATAATCATATTCTCGACATCAGAATCACTATTATCACGTTTTTTTGGTCGTCTTACAACAAATTGATTTCCACCAGTGGTATTCTTACCATCTTTTGCAAACATCATAGAGGGTCCTGCTGATCTTGTATAATCATCAGAATATCTCGCTAACCCGATTATTGTTGTAGCCACATCAACATCACGATCTATGGACTCAATTTCTTTTCCATCAATGAGATATCTAGCACTCTCAAATAGCGCCATAATACCATTATTGACAAAACCGACTTGAGTACCAACTGGATACGGTGCTGGTACAGCAGTAGTATCAGCAGCTGTTACAATTTCTCCTTCTACTTCAATAAATGCTTCACAGGGTAAAAAGTATTTACTGGTATCATGGACTTGAAGATCAATTCTTGCTCTACTATTTGAGTTTATGGCATGATAGGCGTAATATTGATAATCGCGTACAGAATCATTCTTGGGGACTGGGGCATCTATATCAAATGCTGGATCAGGTGACCTTTTGAACATTTTATTCTATTTATCAGAGTCTAAATAGTGAAATCGTAAACGATTTTTCCATTTTCATCGTCGTAGTTTTTTAAAGCCACTTCCTGCTATCATGTTTGCAATATTGCTTTGGTCCCCTTGATTTACCATCGACGCTAGTTTTTCATCTACTGCGTTATTTATAATTTTACTAACACTTGCAGGCATTTCTTCTGTAGACGGTAACGGTTTCTTTTTTCGTGATTTTACTAATGATGTTATTTTATCCTTCGCAGTTGAAAACGCCTTCCCGGCAAGATCTCCAACAGTACTAATACCCTTATCACGAATAACATCAATGGCTTTCATTGATATTTGTTTAGCTAATGGCATCACTTTTGGAGCCATTCTTGAAAAGAATCCTAAAATGGTATTGCCGAGGCCATCTCCATAGTATGCTTTATAAACTGGAAACCGTGAATTAACTACATAGACGAGGGTTGGTTTATCATGATTGTAA
Source organism: Unio delphinus (assembly GCA_029339505.1). NCBI lineage: Eukaryota > Metazoa > Mollusca > Bivalvia > Unionida > Unionidae > Unio > Unio delphinus. Next base: position 9,748,738 of record JAQISU010000162.1, read on the forward strand.
TGTATGATCATTATTATAAAAACAATAGTGTTTACAATTGTTATTTAATCACTATGATACCCATTTGCTAACTCGTCAATGAAATCTCGATATGTTTTGATATCCATAACCGTCTACAGATATCAGCTGCTTCATTAATTATTTCTGGAGAGTTATTTCCAGCTCGGAATCCTCCTACAAGAACATCTAATCGTGATATATCATTGATAACACTATCAGGACAAGTGTTTCCAATCCTTGGATTTTGCAGTCCACTTCCGCTATAACCAGCTGCTTCATCTAGTTTTTCTAAACCCGTCTCTTGTAAATAATCATCATCATCATCATCATCAGGTGGTAGTTGTTGTTTTTTAGGAGAGAAAGATATTTTCTTTGCAGGCTGCTGTCGCCGCTTTTGCAATTTTGGTTGTTTAAACTCTTCGTATTGATTATACACGTGATCCACCGCATCGATATATTCGATGTATGATGCACTATCTGTCTTAATTTGACTTTTTTAGTTTTGATTTTATAAAATATATCAGCCCAATGAGTGAAATTCTTAACAAACTTATGATGTTCTGGTTTCAACCATTTTTTTCTGTTTTCATAAGACGTAACAACAAGCTCAGGAATTTTTGTTGGATCAATCCCATCAATTGCTGCTAACCCTTCCTCGTTAAATCTCACGCGTAAATCATCTACTGTTCTATTTGATTCCATTTGTTTTGTTTGTTCAGTTTTCGCTGCTATTTTTTCAAGTTCACCAATAACAGATTTTCCCGTCTCGGGAACATCTCCTAGTATAGCACGCTCTACCCCTTTCGTTGCTGTGGTTACTGGTTTAAACAACTCTTCAGACCCCAGAGCAAAATCAGTTTGTAAACTCTGTCGTTGCTGCAGTTTATTTCTTACAGAGTCACGAATTGGTACAAATCTCCTGATTGCATCCAGTCGTTCACGAGCCAATCGGGTTGTTAATGCTTCATTGACCATTATTTGAAATCGCAAACCATTTTTCAATTGTAAAACACTTTCCCACTTTTTTGACATGTCGGATGATTTTTAACACGGTCATGGAAGTGTTATTTCATCCAATAACAGCTTCTATCAGTGATGAGGAAAGTCACATAATTGTTTATAAAATTAATAATACTGTGACTTTCCTCACTTTTCCATTGACCATCCATTAAAGGTCCATAGATTTTTTATTCACTGGTTTTGACATTTTCAATCAAAAAATGCTAAAAAAATGAAAATCTCTTGAGGGTCGGAATGATAAATGGTCGGGCAATCAATGGTCGGGCAATCAATTTTCTTGAATTAATGCTCGTAGGTTTCTAATTTTAGAGTTGACCTCTTTTTTCAATTCGTATTCGTTACCTAATTCTTTTCGTATTCCTTCTACGATAGTATACAACGGAACGAACACACTGTTGTCACTGGAAAATGAAAGAGAGTCTTTAATAGAATTCTGAATTCTTTTGATGAGTGCATACTTCTTGGGTAGCATATATTTGTTAGTGCTAACCCCGTATTCAATATCCTGAAAATCAGACACAATTTGATCAGGATTTAACCCATCTGATAGTTTGATATCCTGATTTTTCAATTTTGCTATTTCAACTATGATGCTATTCATGTTTTCAGAATTCATTATTCTATAAGAATGACATATCTCTAATTGGAAAATATCACGCATTAGACATAACTAAATTGAACTTTTTGTCCACTCTTTTTTGAAATAGCCGTTTTGGTTATCCCCTCTGCAACTTTTCGTACTGAGGCTCTACAAATATCGAAAAATTTACCGGCTTCATTCATAGATGAAAATATTTTTTCTTCATTCAAAGATTTCACAGGTCTCGCTTTTTTTGAACAAGTGCCAGTCTTTCCTCGTTTGGTATTCTAACTCTGTGTGATAGCTTGCAGATTTGATACAGAATTATTCTTTCGATTAGAATCCTTGTGATCAATAACAGAATCACCCTCGATCAATCCATAAAAACATTCCAATGCGAAACGATGATTTTAAAAATAGTTTTCTTTTCTTTTCCTCCGCCAACAGTAAACATCAAGTACCCTTGATTATTCACAACACCAACTGGTTTCTTTAGTCTACGGTTCCTGACAGTACCATCACTGGATGCTTCATAATTTGTAATCACTGGATGCTGTCTGAATTCTTGGTTCATATATACTATTCTATTGTTTGTCTAATTCAGTGTTTGGTTCAATAATTACATCACTGGAAAATCTTTCGATGTAGTCTTGCGGGGTTCTTATGAATTTATCCTTGATGTTGTCAGGGTCAAAGACTTTTTCAGGGTCATAATTTCTGATGGATTGTCCATTTTTTATTCTTTTATCATAATAACGCTTCAATTCCCTATATCGCTTACCACCACAATCAATACACAATTGTGATCTTCCCTTGACCCCAACCCCACATCGAATACAGGGTAACGGACCAAGACTTCCACGTCGAAAACTTTGCAAATGATACCTACAGTATTCATTTTTTCTGCATGATTTGTTACACGGGTTACATTTCCCATCATGAGCCATTTGCATTGGTTCATTATACATAAATCTTTCATTTAAAGGCTTGTTTTATATATAGCATGAACGAGTTCAAGAGATTGACTTCGAATAATGCTAAAATCAATACCGATAGAGAGTTCAAGAGATTATTGAAAATCAATCCTAGATTTAATATCGATAGACCCAAAAAACGTCCAATAGACGGAAACAAACGTAACAAACGTCCAAGAGACGGAAACATGAAAGAGTTCAAGAGATTATTGAAAATCAATCCTAGATTTAATCTCGATAGACCAAAAAAAACGTCCAATAGACGGAAACAAACGTAACAAACGTCCAAGAGACGGAAACATGAAAGAGTTTAAGAGATTATTAAAAATTAACCCTAAATTTAATATCGATAAACCCAAAAAACGTAACAAACGTCCAAGAGACGGAAATATGAAGGAGTTTAAGAGATTATTAAAAATCAATCCTAGATTTAATCGCGATAGACCCAAAAAACGTAAAAAACGTCCAAAAGACGGAAACATGAGATCACCATTGAAGGATGCTCAATTCAATCTTAATTAAGTTTCTAATACACCCAAGAATAAAATTCTTGATAAACCCATCAGAGACTGTTTTAATGAATTCAAGCGTGATGGGGCAGCTCATTGTTGGTCAACATTTCGAATTGATGGTGTTGTTGACGCTACCATGAATGATGAAAAAGCAGCAGTGATCATTTCACGTATTGGGGAAAAAAGTCATTTTTTCCGAATCAAATTCATTATCCGTGAGGATGGCAAATGGATTATTAGGGATAAATTTGAACCCATTCTCAGGGGCAAAAAAACTGTCACCGTGAATCAGGATTCCAAACCGGGAATTTTGACTGGAATTGATAAACCCTACTACGAAAGATCTTATCCTGTCACAGCAGTTGTTTACGGGATCTATCCGCTCAATGAAAAACCTGATATTTCAAAACTAGCACCCATGAAATATTCGACAGGCCTCAATTGTGTAGCAGAACGAATAATAGAACACTTCACAAATGCGTCCCGGGGAAATAAACTAACTGATCTAAGACGAAAAAAAATAACCGAGTGGGAGTTCACGGTAAAAGAGCATGGGGCAACAATTCAGGATATAACTAAATTAGAAAAATCATTAAGATTTCCAATATCGGTAAGGACAATCACCGGAGAAGTATTATACGAATCGAAATATAAATCACAGGGAACCCCCATTGAAATTATTGATCATAACACACACGCGTGGTCATCTGCAGTAACAATATTCCCACGGGATAGAACCGTAAAATATCTATCCCAAACCGAAGAGTTTTTTTCAGAGCAGAAATTATTTGATGCTATTTACCATTTGAGTAAAAACGATCCCGTGTCAATGTGGCTATTTCATAGTAATTCAGACGAAGAATGTAGATTTGATCAGTTTGTAAGGCCTAACGGAGAATTATATCGTACTGAAGAGCTGCAGAATCAAATGAAACAACTAGCTAGTGAGTTTTCTGGGGACGGAGAAGACAACGATCAATTATTAGCAAACGGTTTCACAGTACCATCCATTGCAGCACATTTTGCTAGAAAGAAAAACGCGTGGAAACCAACCCGAAGTGAGTTCTTATCAGATGTCAAATTTTCCTGTCTTGAATACAGTCACGGCGGATTATGGAACACAAAATACACCGCTGATACCGTTATTTCAGTTGATATGATTGCGTGTTATCCAGGAAGTTTTCTTGGGTATGGAGAGTGTGAGAAATATTTCAAACGATTTGGACACCCTACACACGAAATGGCCCGTGTTGCTATTAATGGACCACTTCCTGATTTTGATTTAACCGGATTCGCTTGTGTAGGGTCATTTGAAATGGCTGAAGGACTTCATCCGTGTAGTTATCTTTGGATTGGTAAACACATGTCTGAAAAACACTGGATGCCAATAGTGTTATTACGGTATATGCTTGATTGTAAAATGTTAAAATCATTGATTGTCAGTGAAGCAATTATATCCTATCGAGCACATAAATCAGTCTGGTTACCCCAACCTGATCTAGAAAAAATAATTAGCGAAGAGCGAAAACTGTTTCCAAATTTTAATGAACAACAAATCATGGATTGGTCCCAACAGTTATTTGAAATCAGAAACAATGAAGCAAAAAATCTTGGACGAAGAATAATCGGTAAATTTACCCAAGGTGGCAAAGATGATAATACGAAATATTCTTCACGATTGATTATAGACAACGCTGAATACGATTTTGTAATCGCGGATCTAACGAATAGGGGCCTATATGTCAATCGTAAGGACGCATTTATGTCCGATGGAACCAAATTGGGTACAATTGTTACCTACAATGATGGATACCATCCGCAGTACACACACTTAAGAGCTTCTATGCTCGGTTATGCTTCTATCAATCTGTTTACAATGATCAATAGATTTCCTACCACCGCAGTTAGAGTTGCTACTGATTCATTTTACATAAATAACAAAATGGCTAATTTTAAGGCTACTGGCAACGAGAAATGGGGATCGTGGAGAATTAAGAAAGAAATGATTCATGATTATATTCAATCAACAGATGTTACCATTGAAAAAAATTACTTAGAAAGCAATCAGTGTTCAGAATTTTCTAATGCACCACCGATTTCTGATCCAATATGCCTGTATATTTAAACGGTTGTGGCGGGTCAGGAAAAACAACCCGGGCAATTGAGTTATTCCGTGGGAAAAATCCAAACATGATTGTGCTAACACCAACTCATAGACTTGCAAGAGAAATGATACAGAGAGGGGTAAATGCTTGCACTTATCACAGCTTTTTCCGATGGAAGGGAGATAAATGGACTCCTGAGCGCATGGGAGAGAAATTTATTCCTGAAATCATGATTTGGGATGAAATAGGCACAGTGTAAGAAGATGTCTTAAAAATATTTCTTGAGTGGTTGTTATGGAAGAATACAAAAGTCGTCATGTGCGGTGATCACGGCCAACCACCACCATTTGTCGGTGCATCTCCACATGAATGGCTAAAGGGTTTTGTAGACTATTATGAAGAAATTGATACCGATCATAGATCACTTGATAATGAATTAAAAGAATTGAAGAAACTAATTAGATTACAACCGGATAGAATCCAGTGTGAAATAACCCGTGAAATAATTTCGGAAACTCCCATGAATGAGTTTTGGGAAGCACTGAGACCAAACGATTTGATCATTGCAAGTAGAAAAATAGTCAGGGACACACTTCAGATGAAGTTATTTGAATTGCATAAACAAAAATTTGCAACGCTTCCAGTGCCCCTCTGTTATAGGCCATCGGATACACGAAAACAGAACATCGAAGTTGATATTCCAGGCCTGACAGAGTCAGGGCGTGAGAAGCAGATTCTCGTATTAAATGATATTGTGCTCGTTGATATCAATGTCGTTGAAGATGCATTGCGTGCTAATAAATCCCCATGGACGCTAGGATACGCAGCGACGATACATTCTTGACAGGGTTTGACTATATCGGATACAATTGTTCAGATGGTAGATAATCGCATAGAATGGTCAAATTTAGTCTATCTCGCAGTGTCTAGAGTACGAAAAATAAATCAACTTCGAAGAATTGTCCTGACAGAGTCAAGCGATGATGAAATCATTGGCGATGATGAAATCATTGGTGACGATAATGATATTATTGATAAAAAACTCTCCGGTTACAAACAACAGGACAAAAAAAAAAACAACGAGAATTTGATATTGATGCTGAATTAATAATCACTTTGAAGAAACAACATAATAATCACTGCGCAAGTTGCAATTGTATAATGCGTTGGCAGTATTCGGATAAGGAACCTCGCCAATTCACCGTAGACAGAAAAAATAACAATCTCGGTCATGTCAGAAATAATGTGATGTTGACTTGTCTTGAGTGTAATAGACGCAAGGGTGCTAGTTAATACCATGCGGTGGTAATTGAGTATCGTCAGGAATTACTTGTAGTTGTTGTCTAGTAAAACCCCGTTGAGGGGCAGTTGAATCCAGTTAATAGATTGGAGGTCTACCCGTAGATCGTGTTATACTAGATATCTTATGCGTAGTAAAACTCCAAATAGGATCAGTAGCCCTTTTCTACCCCCTTTAAGCTCTCCTGGTTCGTATAAGTACCTCACAATGACACTACTACCAAGAATTGGTTGGGAAACGCTAAAATCCTTTTGTGGTTTTTCAGGTATCGACTTCTTTTTAATCGCGTTGATAGGTTTCATGTTGATGGTTCTAGTAATCTCGTTATTCAGTGCGGTAACTACACCTGGTAATCTCTTAACCCATTCACGGGATCTTTTTTCTTGGATGAATTCTTTTGCGTATTGATATCCAAATAACCGTTCAGCAAGAATCCGATTAAATCGTTCTACAATGGCCTGATCACGATGCAGTGCAGTATGCCCTCGTCTGATAGCGACATTGTGATATTTCATTGTAGATAACACTGCACCCTGAAATTCCTTGCCCGGGTCAACTTGTAACAGATTTGGCCAGTGCAGAGGACTCCTTCGATAAATCCTTTCAAATGCAGAAGCCACTTCAGTGGCCGATTTTGTTTTTAACGGTTCTGCTTCTTTGTATCGACTTGCAATATCAACTACAGTTAACGCATATTTGTAACCACGATCATGTGGCAGAAATAATATATCAGCCTGATGAACTTCATTGGGTCCGGTTACATCAAAATGCGAGAATTGAATTTGTTTAGGCGGTGGTAGATAAATTTGCCATAGTGCCTGTTTGGATAACCAATGAGCCGCAGTGGTTTTTTTCACTTTTGCGGCGCTAGCGAGTTTACTGATTGCAGCGTTACCCTTCCAGTATCCTCTTGGGGAATAATAAATAGATTCCATGTTGCTATTAATTACCAGCACCTAACATCAATTTGCTTTTCATTGCTGATTTTATCAAAAATGAAGCCAATTTTTCTTTGAAGGATTTATTAGTGATAGCATTCAACGGATGAATTAATTTCACATCTGCTAGATGCCTGTGTTGCAAATTGCTACTTTTATAAGCAACATCATGAAGGTGACAGGCCTTATCAATAGCGTTTATTGGTTCCTCACCGGGTCGGGGCTGATTTTGATCATTGAGTCTGATATCAAGTCTTGTTCCCGGTCCACAATAACTATACCCTGGAAGGTGTTTTTCTCCGGGGTATTTTGCCCATGGGGTTCCAGGGAGTTTTGCTAATTTGGCAGCGATATCACCTCCTTGTTTTTTTTAAAGGTTCCTTGGGTTCCTTGGGTTTAGAAACAAATCTAAATTTCTTTGTACTACACTGTACACATTTACCAGAAAGCGCTGATCGGTTATTTTTAGTTGTAATCGTCGTCAAGTCATCTGTGCCAGTACGCGCCTTACACTTCACGCAATATAGATCCATAATTCATGTATAGAGATATGAATATAATTGATTTTTCAGCGACTAAAACAAGAGAACCAGTGAAGCATCATGCAGCGCTACCAAACTCTATCCGCGCAATTATAATCGGGCCATCTGGATCCGGTAAAACGCAATTGTTGCTAAATTTAATAATGAGATGGATGAAGTGGGATAAGTTGTATTTAATTGCCCCTAGCGTAGATGATCAACGATGCTATGAAGTGCTAAAAGATTTTAATGAAAACGCTTCAGAGATTGCTGGCGAGGATGTTATTGAATTTATAACCGATATTGACGAGGCACCATCCGTGAATGACCTCAATGGAAGTATCAACAATTTAGTTGTATACGACGATGTCATGTTAGATAAACAAAAAAATCCTGCTAGAATATTTTCCCGAGGCAGGCATAAAAACACGGACGTGATATATGTCACTCAACGCTACACTCAGATTCCAAAAGTGATTAGAGATAACTGTAATATGCTTGCTGTATTCAACGGCGTTGATACACATACGCTACGAAATATTTGGCAGACATGGTGTTCTGATATGGACTTCAATCAATTTAGAAATTTCTTTAGTTATGCTCATTCTGCCCCACACGGATTTGTAACAATAAATTTACATGACCCTCGAACACGATATCGTATCGGACTGGATCAAATATTCGGTTAACCCCAACTGAAAGTTCTAGCAGCAGAAGGGTGAGTGACAACGACGTTGTAGTCCCTTTTTCCCAAAAAAATCGATGGAGGATTTCATTAATTTCATTGATTTTTTCATATTTTTTTTTGGACCTAATCCATGAAACGATATCAGATTCACACACACACTGGGGCCTGATGTCATTGGTTTCATTGTTTATAAGCCTGATTTCAGTGAAAACTTGTCTAAAAATGTTGTCTGATTCACCCCTTCTGCTGCTATATGACTTACATAACACACTTAAGTACAAATAATTCTACGCAATATTATGTATTAAGGGCCGATCTCTGAAGGTTAATAATTTTACTCCAGCTGCCGTGTGTAAGCCGATGACTTAATTCCCTGTAAACCTGTCTTCATATTTAAGAAAACTAATTACCTTTTACCTATATAATAGTGAAAAGCGAATACAGAGGCGTAGCGATGATATTTTGCGCCCAGGGACGAACTATAAAATTGGCGCCCCAGCGATTTTGTGACCGATTTATTACCCTTGTTTACTTATTATAATATGACGTTGTAATCCTCATTTTGGCGCCCCTGTACCTTGGCGCCTGGGGATATATGTACCCCCTGCCCCTCCCCCTCGCTACGCCTCTGAGCGAATATAAATACTATTGATGTTGTAACTGTATTGACCTTGGTATTCAAAGTGAAACGAGTCTGCGATAATTCTGGCGACGGTACACATAATTAATATACATTCTGCTACTGTAATATTCCAAAGCATATCGCACCAGGAGTGTGAGAATACATAGATGTTATAATACCTTACGGTGATATATAATGACATGCATAAAATAAAAAAAAATAGAAACAAATAAAAGATTTATGTCGTTTCAACAAAAGTTGCGATGAATTGTGAAGTACTTCTGTGTATTATTAACAAATCTGCTGAACATCAGTTATCAGACAAGACTAATCACCAGTCACAATGACGAAACATCATTAAGTCTGCTAGTCGGTTATGGTTATTTAAAATAAAAAATGACTCCCAGGCTCAAACTAGGACAAAACATTCTTAGAATGAGAAAATAGCAGTTTTTTTACTGTGGAGAAATGAAATACACATGTGCAGGATTACATAAATGTACAGTATTGTGTTAACATTGTCAATTGCAGTGCTTTCCACTTATGTCATAATTATAGAACTGGAGCGTGCGGATGCCCCAAAAAATTGATTCATGAAAGGGGTGCGGGCGCTATTTGATCTAGGGCCGGTTGTGCCTAATGTATAAATAAAGTAATGCACAGTTATTTGTTTCCCCATCATTCCCTTCCATTCATTCCACTCGCTCGGAGGACTCAACCAGTAAACATCGTGGAGCACTATTGCTGAGCTGTCCGCGTGGCGGCTATGAGCTCCCCACGAAGAATGGCGGAATGATGAGCCTAGAGCCAAAAAAGGACTAAGATGTTTTCTTCGCTGAAAATCTGCCTCCGATATACAGGCATGGGGACGTCCCAGAAACAACAATTTGAGAACGGTAGTCACTAATCGACAATGGCAGAGACGGGAAAAGAGAAGCCGTGCTGCGCATGGGCCATGACTAGCCAACAAAATAGAATAAAAGGAACCATAGCCATGTACATGTGATGCATCCCGCAAAGACCCATCTACCTACCCCATCGGATCATAAGACATAAGCTCGGATTAACAGTGAGTGGTTATAACTATATTAGCCCAGTACTAACCCTGAGGCCGAAAATACATCACGACAAGAAAAAGAAAGTGCGGGGTTTTGTTTTCTCTAGAGGAATGTGCACCATGCTCGAGCAGCAATCCTGACCATGTCCGGACCAACTTGCACGTTCCTAGAACCGACTTGAATAAGTCGAGGAATTACTTCATTGCCTGTGAAGTGGATATCATGCTCATTTTGGCTCGAGAATCATTATCGATAATAACTTTATCCACAATTACTGATTTGATCCTTTTGCTACCACCATCAAAATATTCTCTTAAATTTGGAATAGATGGCATTAAAATAATGAGCCATTTAGACTCTGCTGATTGGTATCCTAAAGTTGAATGTACACTTTGTACTCAAAACTCCAACTTGTGAATGAAGATATTAAGAAATATATTGACTTACTGGATAAGATCGAGATGGCTTACACATTATTGGCATTTATTATTGTCCATTTCAAAACTGGACTCGATTTGATCAAGTGCAAACTGGCGTTTCAGGGCAATAACGCGTAGGTGCATTTTTTGCCGGATAACTTTCCCTCCTTGCCTCTCCCAGACATCCGTACACTATCAACATACATATAGCACAAACAAAAATAGCATACACTGGATACAGGTGACCTCTAGCCAAGGTCGACAAAAACGATCTAGGGAAAGAATTCCTAGTCTAGGTAAATAAAACCTACTTGGATGAACGACCTTATAGAAACACTAAAAATAATACCCCTTCAAAATTAAAAAAAAAAATAAAAAAACTTTTTAAATGAAAAATTTATATATAAAAAACACATAACTACATATCGGGAGGATAACAACACTACAATAATACTTTCTTTTCCTTTTTTAAAAGGGGTTGAGTGTATCTGAAAAACTAAGGTAAACCGAACAATATTTACACATACCGTGTATACAAGTTTTAAGGAAGCATTTTCATAAGAGATTTACGAAAGTATTAAAATGTATTTACCTTTTTGTTTCGTATGCACTTTTTACTTTTTACTCGGTTGTTTCTTACCTATGTATAACGTCGGATACTATTGACACTGTTGATTCCGATAAATACATAAAGTGTAAATAAAGTGTCCTATTTTGAATTGCATGTGTGCTACACACAGACAGCTACGCAAATGAATAGTTATTCCCGCTGGTATTTCAACTCTGGCATCTGGAATGAAACGATCAAAGATAGTAGTGATCAATTCCATTAATCCTGTTTCAGTGGGCTATCTTGCTACATGAGTAAACCCTTGCAATGAAGTAGGCAAGTATTAATGGGCTAAAGTCACAAAATCTTGACGTCGGGCGATGTTTACCCTTCTTTTCTGGATCGCATTTTGTTTATGGGTTTCTTATGGCAAAACTGTACGTCATCCATGTCAGGAAACCACTCCGATGGCCTAAGTGGTTAGATCGTCCGCCTCGGATGGGATAGTTTTAGAACCAAGGCCGAGTCATACCAAAGACTTATAAAAATGGTTTTGTTTTGTTTTGTATGGTTTAACGCCATTTTAAGCACAATATAGGCTATACATGGCGGCCAGTATTAATGGTGGAGGAAGAACCCGGAAAAACCCCCGGAAAGAACCACCGACCCACGAGAAGCTACTAGCAAGCTTTCTCACACACCTACATTAGCCGAATCTTAGACTCGAACACACGCAGACGGAGGTGAGATGGTAGTGATCCGCAACGGACAACGCTTTAGACCACTCGGCCACTCGGCGCCCCTATAAAAATGGTACCAGTAGCTGCCTGACTTGGCGCTCGGCTAAACCAACAAGTAGCTCTGCGCTGTTTGTGACAGCGGTCAAAAAAAAGCGGAGACCTACTTTTTGGTCTTGGCGTTCAGCATAAAGAGGTTAGTGATGGGACTGGTCGGCCTGGTATCTGGTTAATGTGAAGGGGTGGGACATGATGCACCATGTCTGCGGCTTGATGCCCCAGAATTAAACATCACTATATATTGCAACACAGCCACATCTTAACAATACAACTCAAACTGTTAAAGCTACGTTAAAACACATTTTTACTGACATTAATTAATATGCTAGTTCATGCTCGTAAATATCAACTAACGTAGATATTCCTAAGTCTAATCATAATCTAACTGTAATCTAACTTTCAGACACAAATTATCGATTGCTATGGATGTTTACAATAGTATAAAGATATACCAAAGGTATTATATATAAAAGGGGGGGGGAGCTGACGGTCAGGTCTAAGGGATCTATCATTTTCGGGGAGGGGGAGGCGTTTGTGATTATCATCAAGAAATTTAAATTCGACTCCCGAAGATATATTTTTGGTTTCTAGTCCTGAACATATTTCCTGATTTGTAGAAAAAGAACTAGGCTAATTGTATTCATCGTATTTGTTTTTAATAATGAATGACAAAAAATAACCATGTACTCCAACCCAAAGACGGTTTATCCACAATCATTACTTTCACAGTGACCTCATGGGACATTATCTTCAGTCGTTTTGAGACTGGATCACACCTGCTGGCATAGTATACAAATGCCCACGTACTTGGACGCTGATTTTAGTTATGTACTTCCGGCATGAATGGGTGGGGGTGGCGGCAGTTATATCAAGTATGTTCAGTCACTCAGTTATATCAAGTCTGTTCACCGTTGTAACAGAACGGCTAAGTGAATTTCGCACAAATTTGTAACTATTTCTAAGTGAAAGTGAATCATTCAAACGCCATGTTCAATTTCATATTGCTTAGTGTCTAAATGAAAATAATAAATTGTTATATTTTTACAAACGAGGGCTCATGTTCTTCTATAATATATTCCTGCTCAGATCTCTGCAATTCCATCTATTAATTTCATTTGTTTATATTTGTTTACTCGATTTGGGCCACAACAACGTGGTCGATAATCTCCTAGATAACAAAAAGCAAAGCACCATAAGGAGTTGGAAGTAACACATCCCACCTCTATCAATCTGCAGGTAAAGCGTATGGAAAATATTTAGCATTGATAGATGACTAAGTGATCAAATCATGAAAAAAAACGATAAATTCAGCAAAGACGTGCACTAAAGATATAGCTTAATTTCAATTCAGTTTACATTCGTGCACAGAACCACTTTTAGGATTTTAAAAAAAAATCATTAATGACGATACATGTACAGTTTGTAAACAAGAAGTTGAAAATGTCGAATACTAATTTTATGGGCGTCCAGTGAGTTAAAAGTTTTGAAAATCCTTTACTGCATGGATTAAGAATTATATACCAGATATTCTGTCACTGGAAATGATAAGTTTGGTGATCTTTTCACCAAAGTATTTAGCTTATCTGTGTTATAAAACGTACACGTTTGAGAAAAATAAACGGCTTATACTTTTATGAACTTAAGAATTTGTAGAATACTTCAGTCAAACATTGTATCAACTATTGAGTTATGTATTTTTACGTAATATTTTCTTCCGTTCAGTGTGTGTGTGTGTGTGTGTGTGAGAGAGAGAGAGAGAGAGAGAGAGAGAGAGAGAGAGAGAGAGAGAGAGAGAGAGAGAGAGAGAGAGAGAGAGAGAGAGAGAGAGAGAGAGTAAACTTGTTAGGACTTTTATGTACGTCACCTAGAACCTGACTTTAAGTGGTATTAATGAAAATCTGCAAAAACATGACAGTTTAAATGTCAATACAAGAGAAAAAAAATAAAAACAACATAAATGCAAAACAATGTTAAACGGGTCGCGAAAGGTCGGATGACACTCGAATTAACTTGTCATATAAAAGGATGGTGTTGTGCTCTCTCAATGGTCCTCGCTATAAATAATGTCTACAGTACTCCCCAGGTGATGTTCAATTGTGCGTTTCGCGAAAGGTCGGATGACACTCGAATTAACTTGACATATAAAAGGATGGTGTTGTGCTCTCTCAATGGTCCTCGCTATAAATAATGTCTACAGTACTCCCCAGGTGATGTTCAATTGTGCGTTTAAACATTGTTAAAGTGTTTGAAAAAAACTTGCTGGATCAACGATAACTTCTAGGCCGTCAAAGGGTACGTGTAAAAAAATGACGATCATTTGAGGGGTTGTCTCCAAATATGTCGGTAAAGTGGGAGTCGCTCTTAAACGATCAACATGAGGGCATGCGGACAATAATAGTAAGTACAGATAAGGAAGTCACTGGGCTTAATCACATTGAGCAGCAGAGGGGGTGAATCGGACGATTTTTTCCGACCTTTTTTATTAAACCCTCAAAACGGCACGATAGAGCCTTCCCGCGAAATCTCATTTTTTAACCAGAAAAAAAATAAGTCTCCATTTGGCAAATAGAGCCTTATTTTTGTCTGAAAACATGAGATTTCGCGGGTGATACTGTATTCGCGTTTTCGTTGATTAACCATAAATGTCGGAAAAAATCTTCCGATTCACCCCCTCTGCTGCTAATGTTTAACAAATGATTTCAACCGAATATTTTATCAAGTCCGATCCTAGGGTGAAAATCCTTTCAGGACGAAAATCCTTTTAGGACTTTACAAACAGACTAGTTTGTAAAACTTCACCTTGTAAATCAATCAGATTATTGGACTGGTCAGTGAGTTTGAAATTAATTCTGGTTAATGAATTATTATGACATCGCATATAGACTGGATTAGTTGGATGTTCAATAATTAGAAACCCTGGAGGAGCTGTTGGTGCAAATGAATACAAAATATATCCCTGAATTGATCGTTTTAGATTTATTTAATAGCTTACTTCGATAACACAACATACTAAATTCAGCGCTATCACCGATGAAATATTCACATTTTGAGGAGCAATATGCCTGCCACCACCATCTGGGTCATTATTGTGTGTCAGGATAGTTGTTTGTGGTTGTGATGGTGTTTTTTTCCACGTATCATGAATTATTTTAAAATCAATATCGATGGTGTCACTGAGATGTTTTGTTAGTTGTGGTACGTTATATCCTGGTAGTTTGAATGTTGGAATATCTTCTATGCGGATCTTATAGTCTGTTGCAAATAAATCTCTTGTTTTAGGATTACTGTCACCTAATACCTCTTGAATGATTTGCGCATTAAATGTTTCCATGTCATTGATGATTTTGTTACATGTTTCTACAACGCTGATAAATTCATCTCGGGTGAGAGTGTCGGATCTAAAGGATATAAACAACAACGAAATATCGCTAACCATTGCTCTGAAATTTACAGTGATGTCATCCGGTCGAAGATAGTGATAGATCTTCTTAGTGGGAGGATCTACCAATTCAAGAAAAAAAATCAATTTGTCATAATCGCTATAGCTTTTTACTGGATTGACAGATTTTATCCTGTCGGTGATATAATCAGTTTTTTGTGGTTCAGGTAGTAATTTAACGGTTTTTTCCCGGGGTGGGATTTCAGGCCATCCCAGTACGGTCCTTATTGAGCTTTCATAGATATTTACGACATAGATATTTACGACATCGATATTTACGACATAACCCTCTGTGCTTATTTTAATGGCAGATGATAGTGTCGGCTCATGAACTGTTATAGCTATTTTTGATTCTTTTCCAGTGATCGATTTTATTCTACGCGCGAATTCGTTATTGATTTGTTCAATTTGGTATGATCCGGTTTGTATGGAAACAACGTTCCAGTCTGGGGTACCGTCGTCTTTATTCTTATTTGCAAACATCAGTGAATTATTGGGTTGTTGACCACCAAATGATTTTGATCTGATATTAGGCCAACTGTGATACACTCGTAATTTTGCTAGCGCGATTTCCTTCACTGGGACCGGGGAGGGGAAATTCACACTGAATTCTGGATTCGTTGAGGTTATTGATATCACGCTGGTTTGTACTGGATTTGTGTTCTCCACTATTTGTTGAAGTAATTCCATCTGTGTTGTCATTGTTATTATACTCATGATGTATTTCTAATTTTGATATCGTGGAATCATAAATACTGACCGTCACTGAGAACTCACTATCTGATATTGTTGAGGTTATTGAGATCCTGCTGGTTTTCGGGTTTGTGTTCTCCACTATTTGTTGAAGTAATTCCATCTGTGTTGTCATTGTTATTATACTCATGATGTATTTCTAATTTTGACATCGCAGAATCGTAAATACCTACCATCGCTGAAAACTCACTCTCTGATATAATTGTATCATCGAGAGATGACGATATCAATGAGGATAATTGCGAGTATGCAGTGGAAACAACATGAAATTGAATTATGTAGTCTTGTAGTTTGCGTTGGCTGCATGATGATATTTTTTTTGTTATTATTGAAATTATTCCCGCGATTGTAGTTGCCGCAGAAATGCAAATGGGAACAGCTATCGGGGCAATCATTGTCACTGAAGACAGTATAATACCAACTCCGGTGATTACACCACTCACTGAATACACAGTAACATCAATTACGGTAATTCTTCTGCGATATTTTTTAATTTTCATTGCATACTCCTCAGACAGGGTTTTGAGTCTAGTTTGAAATTCTCTGAACTGATCATAACGATATTGCGATGATGAAATCATTTTTGTTTTAAAAACGCTAGCGTTTTCAATTACGATTTCAATTGAAACCGTTAGTGAAATTGCTTTGCAATTTTCAACTTAAATCCGCTACAAATTCCAAATACCATGTTGTTGAAACCCTAACCAAATTTTTATCAGTAGATGTTATCGTGAACTTTTCAGTTGTATTCTTGTCGATGATCGTTGAAATCGTATTATTGTCCCCGGATGAACTGGACGATGAAATATTAAATTGAGTCAATGGTGTTACTAGTGTTAATCGATAAATACTCTTAACGGTTGCAGTGATATCTAATTTGTTGTTTGTAGGTGTCCACCCAAATGATCCGTGTTGGATCGTGTATACTACGTTGTTGGTTTTCTCATGAAGAATTTTTGTTTTTTCAATGATTGTTATCATCCTCGAAAAATCATTTTTGATGGCCTCGGTGAAGATTTTCGTCTCATCGATGGATTTTTTAATATCCGAAAGTTTTATTTCAATTTTATCTAACGGGGTTCCAATAAATTTATCAATGATATTTCTACGGAATGAGGTAAACTGTTTTCCGTGTTCTTCACTTTTAGATTGAAGTGTTGTTAGTTCCAACACAGAATTTTTTAATTCATCGTTGAGAGTTTTTAATCTATCTGTAATCGTCGAAATAAGTACACCTGGTTTGAGTTTACCCTGATCGGAAAATAACGCGATAGTATTCTCGATTGCGTGTCGTTGTTTAACTAAAATATAATCCAGAGAGACATTACTAGTTTTCAATTTACCCTTTTTGTCTTTAAATACAACTATCTCATTAGGATCAACACTTGCTAAATTCAACGTCTCAGCGATTTCATCTTCAATTATTTTTTTTATATCACCGGTTGCAGTGTCATCGGGTTTGGGTTTCAAAGATCTCCCCCAAATATCAATCATGATATTTTATACCCTCTCTCTAAAATAGTTTTTGACGACTTCGTCGTTGCCAGCGATTACTAGTGTATTCATTTACGACAATGTGTGGTGGTTTTCTAGATGCTGAAATAGCGTTAAGGATATTTAATACTTCACTGCCGCATATTGGTGGTTCATTGATTTGTTGTGTTGGTAGCGTAGAATACCAAGTCTTCAGTGGAAAATTTTTTATGTAACGCATAAACTCTTTTGGCGGTGCTAATCCATATGAATCAAAATAGACGATTGCCCGTGGATCAATAGCGTATGCAACCCAGTGAGTTCCAGGTCCGGTGCTGTTAACTAAATTAATAATACCGGTTTCAGTGTTGTTTGGTTGTGCCGGTAATTGATCTTTCATAAAGACACCTCTGAAATTTTTAATCGCTAGTTTTTTAGCAGCATCCATTAAATCAAAATTGGACATTGGAACCATCGGTTTCTCAATTAATAAACCGGTCCTAGTCTCAGGCCCTTTCCGCTGTACCATGAATACGGGGTTCCTGGTAGTCTTAGACCCCTTCCCTTTTTTATACCCTCGTCCCGTCTTCGGTTCAGTGCCTTGTTTCGCTTTTGGCCTCGATGCGATAGCTTTTATTAATCCTGGTAACACACCTAGTGTAAAACCCTTTCCCTTCTTCGGTTCATATGATTCAGTAATGCCTTGTATCGCTTTTGCTCCCAAGCCTCCAACTGCCCCCAATGCGACTGCTTTTGCAACTGATGGGGCCGCTACCGCAACCAACGCTGGTAACGCAGCAAATAACGGGAAGATACCGCCTGTTTTAATCATATTTTTGATAGCAGCCGCAGAAAGCGTAATCTGAATACCTTTTTTTGCTACAAGTGCATTATTGAAATGTTTTATTTGACGAGTTGTCAGTGATAATTTATTTGCACCACCATTCATTTGATAGGGTTTCAGCGTGATTGTGGTTCCACATTTTTTAGCTGATTCCGATTGCAATTTTTTGATTTGACCAGTAGTTAACGCAACACTAATATTACTATATGACATTATACATAACTGATTGATTCTAAATCGTTTACAATTTCAATGAAAAATCGTTTACATATTTTCCACTGGTGCATCAATGATTTTCATTCTTCCTCCAACACCTTCAAGTAGCATTGATTTATCACTGAGAATGACAGCAACCGCTCTATAATTCGGGATAAGGATAGGAGGTACCCCACCAACTGGCGGACCAGTCGGACGGGTTACACGGGCTCTAAACTGCATATCAACGACAGATTGTCTTGTTCAATCAAGATGTTCCAGTGAAAAGTAATAAATCGGATAGAGGCTTTTAAAATCCAATTGTGATATTTGCAAACTAGTATCGACATTTTGATCACGTGCCATAAATGACAACAGGTTATGATAGACACGTGCAATATGATTCTGACCGTAATCAAGTTGCACATCTTCAGATGGTTCCTGTTGGCCGTTTATTCTCAGCGAGACTTCATTAACACCTAACTGATCAAATATCATATGGCTTCGTTCTTGATTACCAACTCGCGCATTATTCTGTAATGCAATAAATATATGACGTGGAGCTGAAACTCCTTGTTTTGATGCCAGATGCCATGTGAATGTACCATCAACATTGTCCTGTTTAATATCAGTCGTCACTGATAACCAACTCAACAATGATTTTCCCCCCTGGTCCATAAATGATAACAATTTTTCTTCTGCTGTGATTGATGGAGTTAACACTGGCATCCATAATGATAGTTTTGTTAAAATGACTTTACCATCAGCAACACCAGCATCACGCCAGATTGCATCATTATCAGTACCCTTTCGTACAAGCGCTACTGTGTGTCTGGCTCCATTAATAACTTTTCGGACGTTTTTACAGAATCCAAAAATATGATGCAGTGGAATCGCACATGAAAATCGTCGACGCTGCCCTTGTAATGTTGCTACACGTGTTGCAAACCCTAGGTTGTAATTAGTAATTATTATTAATGACATCAAAAGTACCAGCTGGTCTTGTATATCCGGCTGGTGCTGGATCAACTGCAGTGGCTAGTGTTGCCTTGACTCTAGAATACTGGACGTGTTCAGGGTGATCAGTAATATCCTTAGAAAACATCATAGATGGACCAGCTGATCTTGTATAATCATCAGAATATCTTGCTAACCCTATAATTGTTGTGGACACATCAACTTCACGGTCAATGGATTCAATTTCTTTTCCATCAATGAGATATATAGCGCTTTCAAATAATGCCATAATACCGTTATTGACGAACCCAACTTTGATAGATGGGTTATTGTCATATAGGGTATTAGCATCGACATTTGTTACAAGTTCTCCTTCTACTTCAATAAATGCCTCACACGGTAGAAAATATGTACTGGTGTCATGAACTTGAAGTTCAATTCGCTATCGGAGATCTGGTTGTACTGCGTGATAAGAATAAAATTGAAAATCGCGTACAGAATCATCCTTGCCAACTGGGGCATCGATATCAAATGCTGGATCAGGTGACCTTTTGAACATTTTATTCTATTTATCAGAGTCTAAATCGGATTTTCATCGTAAACGATTTTCACCGTAAAAGATTTTTCATCGTCGTGTTTTTTTAAAGCCACTTCCCGCTATCATGTTTGCTATCATGTTATCTTGGTCACTTGGAGTCACCAATGATGCTAATTTTTCATCTACTGCGTTATTTATTATTTTACTAACACTTGCAGGCATTTCCGCTGTAGATGGCAATGGTTTCTTTTTTCGTCTCACTAATGATGTTATTTTATTCTTCGCAGCTGAAAACGCTTTTCCGGCAAAATCTCCAACAGCACCTATACCCTTATCACGAATAACATCAATGGCTTTCATTCCTAATTGTTTAGCTAACGGCATCACTTTTGGGGCCATTCTCGCAAAAACCCTGCAATGGTATTACCTAAACCATCTCCGTAGTATGCTCTATAAACTGGAAACCGTGAATTAACTACATAGACGGGGGTTGGTTTATCATGATTGTAGTGTATGATCATTATTATAAAAACACTAGTGTTTTCAATTGTTATTTATCTAATCGAATGACTTCGTCATCAGATTCAAAAAACAATTTTTCAATTCAGTCACTATGATACCCACTTTCCGCTAACTCGCCAATGAAATCTCGATATGTTTTGATATCCATGATACCGCCTTGAAATAACCGTCTACAGATATCAGCTGCTTCATTAATTATTTTCGGTGAATTATTTTCAGCTCGTTTTCCTCCGATGAGAACTTCTAATCGTGATATATCATTGATAACACTATGAGGACAAGTGTTTCTAACTAGACCACTACCCAGAAATTCCTTCTCATCGTATGGCTGTCTTAGTTGGTGTTGAAATTTTCTCTTGAAGTCTCTGTATTCCTTCATCCTTCTATCTAAATTCCCAGTATTTATTTCATACACTATATCAGCCCATTCATTATGTGACATTCTATAATTCGTATAATTGTCCATGAAAAACTTCTCTTGTGAATCATAGCTGTTAGCAGCAAATTCACCTAAATTGTCTATATCCTACTTGAGAATTCGTTTTTTAGCGCTATCGGTAAATATAATTGATATATGTAGTTGTCCACTAACTAGTTCTTCCTGAAATCCTTCAAATTTTCGTTCTGAAGCGGTTGATATATCCTGAGGAAGTGTTTTTAATGATTTTTTTGCTATCTTTTCTAACACAGGGAGAAAAGTCTTTTTTTGTTTTTTTCCTTGTTCAGAGATTGTTCTAGTTATTGGTTTAAACAACTCTTTAGATCCTGCAGCAAAGTCAGTCTGAAGACTCTGTCGTTCTTGCAGTTTATTCCTGACAGAGTCGCGAATTGGTAAAAATCTCTTAATTGCATCTAGTCGCTCACGAGCCAATCGGGTCGTTAATGCTTCATTGACCATTATTTGAAATCAGAAACAATTTTTCAATTGCAAAACAATTTTTCCCATCGATGATTCCTTCCCTTAACGGTCCAATATTTTATTCAGTGTGAAATATTTTTATTTTTATTGCTGTGAAATATTTTTATTTTTTATTCAGTGAGAAATATTTTTATATTTTTATTCAGTGATTTTGCCTGTTTTTCACTGATTTTTTGACAGCTTTGGTGGTTTTCAGTTGAAAATCTCTTTGAGATTTTACTGTCAAGTAGTCGATTTTACATGGGATTTTCCATAGGGAAAAGCTGTTAAAACTCATTTTTGATGATTTTTAGCCATTTTTCATCAATTTTTGCCTGTTTTCAGTGATTTTTGGTCATTTTTCATCGATTTTTGGTAAAAAAAAAACCTCGTAGGGTCAAGTAGTAGATTTTGCATGGGATTTTCCATAGGGAAAAGTTTTTAAAAGAACTTTCAAAGCTGTCAGGATTCTATTTTATTTTCGCAGTGTGAAATATTCAGTGTGAAATATTTTCACTGATTATATCAAAAAATGCTAAAAAAATGAAAATCTCAAAGAGATTTTACGGTCAAGTAGACAATTTCAATCAAAAAATGACAAAATCTCTTGAGGGTCGGTCAATCAAAATCGTTCATTTTCTTTAATTAACGCCCGTATATTTCTAATTTTAGAATTAACTTCCTTTTTCAATTCATATTCGTTACCCAATTCTTTTCGTATTCCTTCCACGATTTTATATAACGGGACAAACACACTTATGTCACTGGAAAATGCAAGAGAGTCCCGAATAGAATTCTGAATTTTTTTGATGAGCGCATATTTCTTTGGTAGCATATACTTGTTAGTGCTAACACCATATTCTATATCCTGAAAATCCGACTTGATTTGATCAGGATTTAACCCATCTGACAATTTAATATCCTGGCTTTTCAATTTTGCAATTTCAACTATAATGCTATTCATATTTTCAGAATTCATATATGATAATACATATTTCTAATTCATTTTCAAAAATAAATGAGCCGTTAATATTTTCAAAATTCAGTCTCTATATAAATATATTTTTTTTAAATAATTCTGTATATATAAATATATTTTTCAAAAATAATACTGCATATATTTATATTTTTCAAAAATAAATGGAGCCGTTAATATTTTAAAATTGATTCTGTATATATAAATACATTTTTCAAAAATAATTCTGTATTTATAAATATATTTTTTAAAATTAATTCTGTATATATAAATATATTTTTAAAAATTAATTCTGTATATAAAAATATATTTTTTAAAATTAATTCTGTATATATAAATATATTTTTTAAAATTAATTCTGTATATATAAATATATTTTTTAAAAATTCATTCTGTATATATAAATATATTTTTAAAAATTAATTCTGTATCTATAAATATATTTTTAAAAATTAATTCTGTATATATAAATATATTTTTAAAAATTAATTCTGTATATATAAATATATTTTTTAAAATTAATTCTGTATATATAAATATATTTTTTAAAATTAATTCTGTATATAAATATATATATAAATATATATATATATATATATAAATATATTTTTTAAAATTAATTCTGTATATATAAATATATTTTTTAAAATTAATTCTGTATGTATAAATATATTTATCAAAACTAAATGCAGACAAAAATAAATAACAACCATGATGAGCGGTTATCAGTCATTTGGCCCCCTTGATATAGGCCGCTATGGTTCTATATGCATTCATTGGGTCCCTTATTAGGCCTTTGTGTCTTTCATAGGGTCCTTTGTTTTGGGTTTATATCAGAATGTTTTTTTTTTTTTTTTTGCTCTTTGAGATATGACCCTATGACCGTTTCTTTTAGCCGATAGTTCATTCTGAACTATCCTGTGGGGTTACCCAATGTGCATCCACGAACCTTTTTTTGGCCGGTAATTCATTTTGAACACCATACGGGGCTACCCAAATGTGACGGAGAGCTAATTACATCCATGGATGTTATTTATTTCATGTATGTGTTTACATTCAACATGCAACCCATGAAATCAAATTCATGGTTACGTAAGTTGTCAAAAACCGACAACCCTCGCTACCGTAAATTTGATAGCATGGATTGCATGTTATGTGAATGCACACAGAGGGGGGTGCCCTCTCGCCCCTCAATTAAAAAGAAGAAAAAAACATCTTCCGTTGCACCATCAGACAATTTGTCTGTTATGGGGCGCGAACATGTGATTGTACAAATTGTCTGGGTTTACAAGTCAAACACGATACCGTTAGACCACTGTTCACGTCTATAAGGAATAATAGTTTTTAACATATATATGTTGTAAATATTCATATAGTATATAAGGTGACTTAATACAGCAATCCAGAGGGTGTGTTATTTTATTTTCTTGAATTACTTATTAATGCTGTTTCACAGTATTTAAATGAGACTGAGTTTTTGCATTAAACACTAAAAAAAAAGAATATAATTGTTTGAAAACGTTTTAAATTTGATTTCTTTTCTTACAAAACAATTCCCCGCCGCTGAATCAGAATAACCCATAAACAAGTTGACACAATAACCCATAAACAAGTTGACACAATCTAAGGGAGAGTATATAAGGTGACTTAATACAGCAATCCACAGGGTGTGTTATTTTATTTTCTTGAATTACTTATTAATGGTGTTTCACGGTATTTAAATGAGACAGAATATTTGCATAAAACACTAGAAAAAAGAATATAATTGTTTGAAAACATTTTATATTTGATTTATTTCCTTACAAAACAATACCCACCGCTGAATCACAATAACCCGATATAATGTAAAGGAGATAACTCCCTTGGTTCATTTGTATACTAGTACTATTTGTATAATTCATTAATAACATCACTGGAAAATCTTTCAATGTAGTCTTGAGGGGATCTTATGATTTTGTCGCTGACTTTGTCAGTGTCAGTGTCAGAATTTTTTATTGAAAATCCATTTTTTATTCTTATATCATAATAACGCTTCAACTCCCTGTATCGCTTACCACCGCAATTTAGACATAATTGCGATTTTCCCCTGACTCAAACCCCACATCGAATACAGGGTAACGGACCAAGGCTTCCACGTCGAAAACTTTGCATATGATACCTACAGAACTCCTTTCTGCATGATTTGTTACATGGAGTCACTGATCCAATCATGAGCCATTTGCAATGATTCATAATACTTAAATCTTTCATTTAAATGCTTGTTTTATTTATAGTATGAAAGAGTTCGAGAGATTATCGAAAATTAAGCCCTGGAAAAGTGTTCAATTCAATCTTGATAGAGTTTCAAATACACCAAAGAATAAAATTATTGATAGAAACATGATTAGTAAAATCAGAGACTGTTTTAATGAATTCAAGCGTGATGGGGCATCTCACTGTTGGTCAACATTTCGAATTGATGGTGTTGTTGACGCTACCCTGAATGATGAAAAAGCAGCAGTGATAATCTCAAATCTTGGGGAAGAAAGAAATTTGTTTCGAATAAAATTCCTTATCCGTGATGATGGAAATTGGATCATTAGGGACAAATACGAGCCCATTCTCAAGGACAAAAAAACTGTCACTGTGAATCAGGATTCAAAACCAGGAATTTTGACTGGAATTGACAAACCATACTACGAAAGATCTTATCCTGTCACAGCAGTTGTTTACGGGATATATCCGCTCAATGACAAACCTGATATTGCAAAACTAGCACCCATGAAATATTCGACAGGGCTCAATTGTGTAGCAGAACGAATAATGGAACACTTCACAAATGCAACCCAGGGAAATAAATTAACTGATCTAAGACGAAAAAAAATAACCGAATGGGGACTGACAGTGAAACAGCATGGGGCAACAATTCAGGATATAGCTAAATTAGAAACATCATTGAGATTTCCAATATAAGTAACGACTCACCGGTGAAGTATTATACGAATCGAAATATAAATCAAAAGGAGCCCCGATACAGATTATTGATCATAACGAACACGCGTGGTCATCTGCAGTAACAATATTCCCACGGGATAGAACCGTAAAATATCTGTTTGGAGTTTTTTTCAGAGCAGAAATTATTTGATGTTATTTACCATTTAAGTAAAATCGATCCTGTGTCAATGTGGCTATTTCATAGTACTTCAGACGAGGAATGTAGATTTGATCAGTTTGTAAGGCCCAACGGAGAATTGTACTGTACTGAAGAGCTGCATAATCAGATGAAAAAACTAGCTAGTGAGTTTTCACCCTAGAGTTCTGGGGAGGGGGAAGACAACGATCAATTATTAGCAAACTGTTTTACACTACCATCAATTGCAGCACATTTTGCTAGGAAGAAAAACGCGTGGAAACCAACACGAAGTGAGTTTTTATCAGATGTCAGATTGTCCTGTCTTGAATACAGCCATGGAGGGTTATGGAATACAAAATACACCGCTGAAACCGTTATTTCCGTTGATATGATTGCGTGTTATCCAGGAAGTTTTCTTGGATATGGAGAATGTGAGAAATATTTTAAACGATTTGGACACCCCACACACGAAATGACCCGTGTTGCGATTAATGGACCACTGCCTGATTTTGATTGAACAGGATTCGCTTGTGTAGTATCATTTGAACTGGCTACAGGACTTCATCCGTGTAGTTATCTTTGGATTGGTAAACACATGTCTGAAAAACACTGGATGCCAATAGTGTTATTACGGTATATGATTGATTGTGGGATGTTAAAATCATTAATTGTCAGTGAAGCAATTATATCCTATCGAGCACAGAAATCAGTCTGGTTACCACAACCCGATCTAGAAAAAATAATTAGCGAACAGCGAAAACTGTTTCCAAATTTCAGTGAACAACAAATCATGGATTGGTCCAAACAGTTATTTGAAATCAGAAACAATGAAGCAAAAGATCTTGGACGAAGAATAATCGGTAAATTCACTCAGGGTGGTAAATACGATAATACAAGATATTCTTCACGGTTAATTATAGACAATGCTGAATACGATTTTGTGATCGCGGATTTAACGAATAAAGGCCTATATGTCAATCGTAAAGACGCATTTCTGTCCGATGGAACCAAATTGGGTACAATTGTTACTTACAACGATGGGTACAATCCTCAGTACACACAATTGAGAGCTTCTATGCTCGGTTATGCTTCTATTAATCTGTTTTCAATGATCAATAAATTTCCTAACACCGCAGCTAGAGTTGCTACTGACTCATTTTACATAAAAGCGATATGGCTGATTTTAAGGCTACTGGCAACGAGAATTGGGGGTCATGGAGAATTAAGAAGGAAATGCTTCATGATTATATTCCATCAGCTGATGTTACAATTGAATATAATTATTTAGAAAGCAATCAGTGTTCAGAATTTTCAAATCCACCACCGATTTCTGATCCAATATGCCGGTATAAAACAGTTTATTTAAACGGCTGTGGTGGGTCAGGAAAAACAACCCGGGCAATTGAGTTATTCCGTAGAAACGCTAGCGCTTCAAAATCAAACATGATTGTACTAACACCAACACACAGACTTGCAAGAGAGATGATACAGCGAGGGGTAAATGCCTGTACCTATCACAGCTTTTTCCGATGGAAAGGAGATAAGTGGACTCCTGAGCGCATGGGAGAGAAATTTATTCCTGAAATCATGATTTGGGATGAAATAGACACAGTGCCATTAGATGTATTAAAAATATTTCTTGAGTGGTTGTTATTGAAAAATACAAAAATCGTTATGTGCGGTGATCACGGCCAACCACCACCATTTGTCGGTGCATCCCCACATGAATGGCTAAAGGGTTTTGTAGACTATTATGAAGAAATTGATACCGATCATAGATCACTTGATAATGAATTAAAAGAATTTAAGAAACTAATTAGATTACAACCGGAGAGAATCCAGTGTGAAATAGCCCGTGAAATAATTTCAGAAACTCCAATGAATGAGTTTTGGGAAGCATGGAGACCAAATGATTTGATAATTGCAAGTAGAAAAATAGTCAGGGACACACTTCAGATGAAGTTATTTGAATTGCATAAACAAACATTTGCAACACTTCCAGTGCCTCTTTGTTATAGGCCATCGGATACACGAATACAGAACATTGAAGTTGATATTCCAGGCCCAAAATCCGAAGGATTTCAAAAACAAATTCTGGTATTAAATGATATTGTGCTGGTTGATATCAGCGTCGTTGAAGATGCATTGCGTGCTAATAAATCCCCATGGACGCTAGGATGCGCAGCAACAATACATTCTTCACAGGGACTGACTATATCGGATACAATTGTTTGGATAGTAGATAATCGAATCGAATGGTCAAATTTAGTCTATCTTGCAGTATCCAGAGTACGAAAAATAAATCAACTTCGAAGAATTGTTTTAGATGATGACACCACAATGGATGATATTGATATTAAAATTATTGATAAAAAACTCTCCGGTTACAAACAACAGGACAAAAAAAAAACAACGAGAATTTCATATTGATGCTAAATTAATAATCACTTTGAAGAAACAACAGAATAATCACTGCGCAAGTTGCAATTGTATAATGCGTTGGCAGTATTCGAATAAGGATCCTCGCCAATATACCGTAGACAGAAAAAGTAACAATCTCGGTCATGTCAGAAATAATGTGATGTTGACTTGTCGCTAATTAAGACCATGCGGTGGCAATTGAGTATCCTCGGGTATCACTTGCAGTTGTTGTCTAGTAAAACCCCGTTGAGGGGCAGTTGAATCCAGTTTATAGATTGGAGGTCTACCCGTAGATCGTGTTATACTAGATATCTTGTGTACAGTAACACTCCAAATAGGATCAGTAGCTCTTTTTCTGCCCCCTTCAAGCTCTCCTGGTTCGTATAAATACCTCACAATGACATTACTACCAATAATTGGTTCTTTGAAATCTTTTTGTGAAATTCTTGGAATTTCCATTTCAGGTATTGACTTATTTTTAATAATGTTGATAGGTTTCAAATTAATTGGTCTAGTAATCTCGTTATTCAGTGGAGTAATCACTGCTTGTAACCTTTTAACCCATTCACGGGATCTTTTTTCTTGGATGAATTCTTTTGCGTATTGATATCCAAATAACCGCTCAGCAAGGTTTTTATTAAACCGTTCAACAATTGCCTGATCACGATGTAACGCAGTATGTCCTCGTCTGATAGTGACATTATGATGTTTCATTGTAGATAACACTGCACCCTGAAATTCCTTGCCAGGATCAATTTGTAATAGATTTGGCCAGTGCAGAGGGCTCCTTCGATAAATCTTTTCAAATGCAGAAGCCACTTCAGTGGCTGATTTTGTTTTTAACGGTTCTGCTTCTTTGTATCGACTTGCAATATCAACTACGGTTAAAGCGTATTTGTAACCACGATCATGTGGCAGAAATAATATATCAGCCTGATGAACTTCATTGGGTCCGGTCACATCAAAATGCGAGAATTGAATTTGTTCAGGCGGTGGTAGATAAATTTGCCATAGTGCCAGTTTGGATAACCAATTAGCCGCAGTGGCCTTTTTCACTTTTGCAGCGCTAGCTAATTTATGGATTGCTGCTTTACCCTTCCAGTATCCTCTCGGAGAATAATAAATAGATTCCATGTTGTTATTAATTACCAGCACCTAACATCAATTTGCTTTTCATTGCCGATTTTATCAAAAAGGAAGCCAATTTTTCTTTGAAAGATTTATCAGGAATAGCATTTAACGCATGAATTAATTTCACATCTGCTAGATGCCTGTGTTGCAGATTATTGCTTTTATAAGCAACATCATGAAGGTGACAGCCCTTATCAATGGCGTTTATTGGTTCTTCACCGGGTCGGGGCTGATTTTGATTATTGAGTCTGATATCAAGTCTGGTTCCGGGGCCACAGTAGCTATATCCTGGAAGGTGCTTTTCTCCTGGATACCTTGCCCATGGGGTTCCAGGGAGTTTAGTTAGCTTGGCTGCAATATCACCTCCTCGTTTTTTTTAAAGGTTCCTTAGGTTTAGAAACAAATCTAAATTTCTTTGTACTACACTGTACACATTTACCAGAAAGCGCTGATCGGTTATTTTTAGTTGTAATCGTCGTCAAGTCATCTGTGCCAGTACGCGCCTTACACTTCACACAATATAGATCCATAATTTATATATAACGGCATGAATATAATTGATTATTCAGCTACCCGACAACGGGAACCTATTAAACATCATAAAATGTTGCCGAATTCAATTAGAATGATTATAATCGGACCATCTGGAAGCGGGTAGATACAATTGCTACTTAATTGGATAACAAGATGGATGAAATGGAACAAATTGTATTTAATAGCCCCGAGTGTAGACGATCAGCGATGCTATGAAGTGCTAAAGGATTTTAACGAGAAAGCAAAATACTTTTAAATCGATGATGATAGTATTGAATTTATTACTGATATAGAGGAAGCCCCGAGCATTGATGCTATTGATGGAAGTATTAACAATTTAGTGGTATACGATGATATCATGTTAGATAATCAAAAAAACCCTGCTAGAATATTTTCCCGAGGCAGGCATAAAAACACTGATGTGATATATGTCACTCAACGGTACACACATATACCAAAAGTGATCAGAGATAACTGCAATCTGCTGTGTGTATTCAACGGCGTTGATACTCATACGCTACGAAATATTCATCAGACCTGGTGCAGCGGTGATATGAATCATAATCAATTTAGAAATTTCTTTAGTCACGCTCAGTCAAAACCACACGGATTTGTGACAATAAATTTAGCAGACCCTAGGACACGATATCGTATCTGACTTGATAAAATATTCGGTTGAAATCATTTGTTAAACATTAGCAGCAGAGGGGGTGAATCGGAAGAATTTTTCCGACATTTATGGTTAATCAACGAAAACGCGAATACAGTATCACCCGCGAAATCTCATGTTTTCAGACAAAAATCACTAAGGCTCTATTTTCCAAATGGAGACTTATTTTTTTTTCTGGTTAAAAAAAGAGATTTCGCGGGAAGGCTCTATCGTGCCGTTTTGAGGGTTTAATCAAAAATGTCAGAAAAAATCGTCCGATTCACCCCCTCTGCTGCTCATTGCGCTACGCTAAGTGGACAGGCATGTGAAAGAGTCGAGAAAAAAACCCACTTAGAGGGACAGCAGAACAAAAATTCGAAATTAGAACAAGTAGGGATTAGTATAAGGTATATATCGAGTGTTTCCCAAAAAGCATGCCCTTCAAAAACAAAATCACTGATGAGTATTTCTCAAAACTACACAATCACGAATACACTGTCTCTGTGTAGCTCCCGTCCTGTTTTACAGTGTATAGGGCAAATAACTAATTTAGACCAACTTTGGAAAGGAAATATAAATATAAACAAAAAAAGACGACCCAACTTGAGTCTGAAGTAAATTTGAATTTAAAAAAATTAAATTTAAATTTAAAAAATGTACAGACTCCGACTCGAATACAGTCAGATCTGATTGAAATAGACTATAAGCAAAGTACATCACGAAAAAATTTCAATTATTTAAGCATTAGGAACATTTAATCTGGTATAAAACCTGATAAATAAACATAAAAGGAAGTACACCGGACTTTGCTAAAAAGTCAAAATTACATAAAGGTAAACAGATGGACTACAATCAACAAGTTTCTAAGTTCGTTTGATTAGGATTTTTAACGTATTTTTAAAGACATTTCAACATTTCAATCATATCGCTACGATATATTCAGTGAGGCAGTTTATAGTGATGTCTAGCACTGGCGCATCATTTCGCAGACATGTAGCATCATGTCCCACCCAGTTACATTATCCTGGCATCAGGCCGACCAGTCCATACACTAACCTCTTAATGCTGAGCGCCAAGCGAGGCAGCTGTCAGTACCATTTTTGTAAGTCTTTGGTGTGACTTGGCCGGGGATTGAACGCACGAACTCCCGATTTTGCGGCGGACTCTTTAACCATTAGGCCAACTGATGATCTGCTTCTAGGACCAGGTCACTAAATAGACAACTGGGAAAATTGACAAGAAAAGGCTATCCTAACAAAGACACTATATATATATATATATATATATATATATATATATATATATATATATATATATATATATATATATGCGAGAGAGAGAGAAAGAGAGAGAGAGAGAGAGAGAGAGAGAGAGAGAGAGAGAGAGAGAGAGGGAGAGAGAGAGAGCAAACATACAATATAGCACAAACACAAATAGCATACACAGGATACAGGGGACCCCGAGATAGTGTCAACTAAATGAATTAGAAGAAGGGAGACGAGAAAGGTGGAAAAAAATACCTATCTCGGATATCACTCTTTATAGTAACATTAGGAAATCTAAACATACCCCTTTCAAAAATATTATATAATCCCAATGGGACAAAATTAAATGTAAGATTAAAATGAATGAAAAATAAAAAATATAAACTACACATCAGGGGGAGCACACTCATACATAAATACTTTTTCTAGTTTTTTTTTTTTTAAATAGGGTGGGTGGGGTGGAGCATTTATCTGGTGCCCCAAAAAAGAAAGAAAAAATATCAGATAAATAAAACTAGTCCAGCGATGTTTTTTTTAAAAAAAATGTTCTCTCTCAAGTTTGAGCTCAGACGCAATCGCGTTGAACATTTCTACTGTTGTACATATTACGAATTCAGTTATACATGACTTCCACTAACATGCTTTGCTAAGACCAAAATTACACACATTATCATAAACGCGGACGTTTCAGCTTTATTTAAGGCTTTCATCTGAAAAGTGTTTATGGATAAAATAAGTACAAAGTCATTGTACAGTGAGTAACAAAACCATATGCAGAATCTGAAAAACAGCGATGATATACTGAGGTAATACTAGTAACTTTGCTGCATTAATACAAAACACGGACAGACATTACATGCACATACGGACAATGTAGGTTTGTATCGTGATATGAATTTAATTAGGCCGGTCGCACAATATATCTGACGCTTCACAGCTGTAATGGTACGTTGCATGCTATTTCTTCATTGCCAAAAAAAAAACAAGCTAATACTTTAATACTTTTGATCAAATGAACAAAATGGAATTTGCAAAAGCAACAATGCTATTAGTGTTATCTACCAAGCAACTCAGGGGCCCCGAGTGGCCGAGTTTTCTAAAGCACTGTCCGTTATGGATCACTGCCATCTCACCTATGTCTGCGTGGGTTCGATTCTCAGATTCGGCCAATGTGGGTATGTGAGAAAGCTTGCCAGTAGCTTCTCGTGGGTAGGTGGTTCTCTCTGGGGTTTTAAGGGTTCCTACGCCACCATTAATACTGGCAGCCATGTATAGCCTATTTTGTGCTGAAAAAACCCACATTGGCCGAATCTGAGACAATAAGTCAATGAGGCAATGATCCATAACGGACAGAGCTTTAGACCACTCGGACATTCGGGGCCTCTCATGCTATTTGTGTTATCTACCATGTAACTCAATATTGTTTAAAACTGCCTAACAAAATAGCCAGTTTTCACAATAGTAGACATCACAACGTAACTAAACCATTATACAAACAAGCACGAGAAGATTGTTTCCGCCTCCATCCACGCCCCACGTGGACTGGGACTACCGGGGATTTGTAAACAATTTTATTTAAAGAAATATGGTGAAAAGGGTAATAATTCAGGAAGACGTAAAGTTTTGATATAAAAATTAACGCACTTATTTGTGTATGCTTAAATTTAGCATATACATATATCTGCCATATACATCAGCATTTAGCATATACTATATTTGCTATATACATCAGCATTTAGCATATACTATATTTGCTATATGCATCAACATTTAGCATATACTATATTTGCTATATATATCAGCATTTAGCATATACTATATTTGCTTTATACATCAGCATATACTATATTTGCTATATACATCAGAATTTTGCATATAATGTATTTGCCATATACGACCATAACCTAATAAATCTATAAAATGAATGGTAGGTAAAGTTTTTTATATATTATTCTGATATTGGACTGTCCAATACAAACATTATTATTTATAAATATCGAACGGTTCTTGAAACACGCACTGACATGCAAGTTCACTTGTGAGCTTAATTGCATCGCCTACAGGAGATGAAAGTGTTAACCACAATATAATGCGTCTAGCAACTCGACAACAACACGCCACAATAAAATGTGCCGGACTGTTTGACAATGTATTTTTACTCGATATCGTAGATTTCGTAAAAAGGCTAAATTGAATAATTGTATAATATATCAACATCGAGAAATAAAACATGGATATTTCAATGTTCAAAGCTGAAATATGTATGCTTACTACACATTACAGTAGACAATGATAATGTTGTAGATAACACATAGTAAACGATAAGGTTGTAGATAACACATAGTAAAAGATGATGATAAGGTTGAATATAACACAGTAAACAATAATAGGGTTATAGGAAACACATTGGGGACACAAGGTAGCCCGTATGAAAGTTGACTGCGTGTTAAGATTTGAGTCATACATACATACATACATACATACATACATACATACATACATACATACATACATACATACATACATACATACATACATACATACATACATACATACATACATACATACATACATACATACATACATACATACATTTTCCAATGGTAGTTGAATTCTGACACATTATTGTGTCTATAGTAAAAATTACTTAGAGTTTCTAGTGTTTGGTTCCGCTCGATACACTTTATTGGGGTTTAATTCAAGCATGTATGTAGCCGGGAGAGGTAACAACTACTAGCAATGACAAGAAGAAAACGAAATTAGTTCGATCCAACGATGGTTGAAATCAGGAGTATCAAACTCAGTCTACCTTGAGGGTGGCATGAGAGCATATGCGACGGTCCAAAGGCTGCAACTTGTGACGCCAATTATTTTGCGGGCCACATAATACGGCTTGGTGGCCTGATTGAGACACGTGGCCGAAATCGATAAACCAGAAGAAGACCGCTCTAAGATTGATATGATGAAGGTATCTCAGAAACATTTGATATCAACAGGGTAAGCGCTTGTTAGCGTCATAAAATGTTTATAAAACGCACGTTGTTACCATCAAAATAATCAAAGTAATATCAATGGATTTTTTTTCAAAGTGGCATATTTACACAGTATTCTATATGGAAAATATACCATTTCATCTAGCAATTTGCAGTGGAAAAACTGCGGCTCTTCAGGCTACATACATGCTTGAATTAAACCCCAATAAAGTGTTTTGAGCGAAGTTTTCCATTCAGAGCTCGCACAATCCATCGTTTGTTTTATGCTATTTGTTTGTGTAAATAACACAATTTCTTTGGACAAATCACGTTATCTGAATTGGAATAGTATGCTTAACTTGGAGTGTAATATATCCCTTTTTAAAAAGAAACATATATATACTCAACTGCTCCTGTGACCTACTGGCGGGAGTGGGAAGTCGTGGGTTCGATCCCCGGCCGATTCATAACAAAGACTTACAAACATGGAACTAACAGATGTCTCGCTTGGCGCTCATCCTTATGAGGGTAGTGTTAATGACTGGTCGGCCTGGTGTCAGGATAATGTGACTGGGTGGGACATCATGCTACATGTTTGCAGTATGATTCCCCAGTGCTAGACATCACTATAAACAGCCTCGCTGCAGACATCGTAGCGATATGACTGAAAAATTGTTAATGCTACATAAAAAATCCTAACCTGAAAGTTGATAAACCATCTGTTTGTGGTACAATTTAATCTTTTACAGAAGAAAGTTTTTAAAATAAATTTCATAAACCAGCTTTGGTCAGAATTAGTCTAATTAATTAGGAAATTCTGTAAATAATCCAAACATTTCTATGATATATGGGTAAGATACAGATTTGCTATTTTGCCATTTTCATCTGTAGCAAAATGATTTGTTACATTGTATGCAGTTTTTATTTGGACTTTTGAGAATTTAAAAAAATTAAAATGACAATGTCAATAAAATGTTTGCATTTTCTTTTCAGATACCAAAGGTCCTTCAACAAAAAAGTGAGATGGTCTGCAAACCCAAAGAAAGCTGATCAACAGTACCTGCATATATTCTGGAAACAATTATAAAAATATTGAGAATAAGGTTAGATGATAAAGTTGGCATGAACCAGCCAGTCGTTTTGGACATATATGATCCTAGGTGAATATCCAATGCCACCGCCACCTACAGAAGAGATTATTACAAAACAAATCTCATTTTAAGTTACAATGATTTAGGCCTTTTAGTCAAGTAACACCTATTGATATCAAATTGTTATGGAGAGACTACTCTAGTGAATGTATGGTAAAAAATGATCCCTACCATGGACCCATTTAGACTTTGACTAAGTCTTTCCTGAAGTGCCTACAATGAGCCAAAGTCCAGCATGTGTTTGATTTCCAAGTAGCAGTTTATCTTCAGACAACTGTCGATTATGTTCTTAAATCTTTTAAAAACATGCATCTGAACAAAAAGATGTAAGACCTTTTCTAACTTTTCATATCCATTGCATTTATACTTGTCTTATATATATGTTTAGATTGAGGTAAATGCAGTGTATTTTGGCCATATGATATATAAAAACGCACAGCAGAGACTATACATTGAAATTAATTTAATCTAATAGGAGTAACAGGATTAAAATCATGTAATTCCAAGTCGGTATTACTGCATAGTAAAGTACCTTTGAATATTTTTTTTTCTAAATGTTTTGTGTAAAATTACAGTCAGATTTCTAACACACTTTGAAGAAGAAAAAAATGTACATTGGAGCAAATAACTTCAATCTATACTCTCAATTTCATTGCACCCACTAAACATTACTGTAGCAGCAGAGAGGGTGAATCCTACAACATTTTTTGTTTTTATTTTTGATTATACCCCTCCAAATAACACTAGACCCTTCTCGCGAATGACTAGAAAAAAAAAATGACAGTGATTGTTGTCTGAAAACATTCGCGTTTTCGTTGATGAATCATAAAATGTCGCAACGTCGTTGTCACTCACCCTCTCTGCTGCTAGAACTTTCAGTTCTAGGTTTACGGTGATTTTAACCGAATATTTTATCAAGTCCTTACTACGACGAAAATCCCCTTAGGATGAAAGTCTTTACGACGAAAATCCTTTCAGGATGAAAGTCCTTAAGACGGAAATCATTTATGATTTCACAAACAGACTAATTTGTAAAACCTCCTTTTGTAAATCAATCAGATTATTAGACTGGTCAGTGAGTTTGAAATTAATTCTAGTTAATGAATTATTATGACATCGCATATAGACTCGATTCACCGGAGACTCAATTATTAAAAACCCTGGAGGAGCTATTGGTGCAAATGAATACAAAATTACCCTGCTGAGCTTGATTTGATCGTTCTAGATTAATTTGATAGCTTCCTTCGATCACATCGCATACTAAATTGAGCGCTATCACCGATGAAATATTCACATTGAACGGAGCGATATGCCTGCCACCACCATCTGGGTCATTATTGTGTTTGAGGGTTTTTATTTCCGGTGATGATGTTTTTTTCCACGTATCATGAATTATTTTGAAACCGACATCGATGGCATCACTGAGAGATTTTTGTAGTTCTGGTACGTTATATCCTGGTAGTTTAAATGTCGGAATATCTTCAATGCGGATATTTAATTGTGTTGCAAACTCTGTTATCGGTAGGAGTCTTTCCTCATGTATTGTCTCTTGAATAATTTTCAAATTAAATTTTTCCATATCGTCGATAATTTTGTTACATGTTTCTACGACACTGATAAATTCATCCCGGGTGAGATCGCCGGATTTAAGAGATATTAACAACAGTGAAAAATCATTATTCATTGCTGTGAAATTTTCAGTGATTTTAGGTTCCTTAAAAACACGATATTGCTCTATTGTAACTGAGTCCCCTCTCCCCCCCCCCCCCTCTCCCTTCTCCCTAGTTTCTTTGAATTTGGAATCAAAAAAATCATGAAATTTAAAATCATCTGTGTGATCTATAAAACTCTTTACTGGATTATCAGATTTTATCCTGTCTGTGATATAATCGGCTTTTTGTGGTTCTGGTAAATCTACGGGTTTTTCCCCGGGTGGGATTTCAGGCCATCCTAGTACGGTTCTAATAGAACTTTGATAGATATCTACGGCATAACCCTCTGTGCTTATTTCAATGGCAGATGATAGTGTTGGTTCATGAACTGTTATAGCTATTTTTGACTCTACTCCAGTAATCGATTTTATTCTACGCGCGAATTCATTATTGATTTGTTCAATTTGGTATGATCCGGTTGGTATGGAAACAACATTCCAGTCTGGGGTACCGTCGGGTTTATTCTTATTTGCAAATACCAGTGAATTATTGGGTTGTTGACCACCAAATGATTTTGACCTAATATTTGGCCAACTGTGATACACTCGTAATTTTGCTAGCGCTATCTACTTCACTGGGACCGG
The DNA here is from genome assembly GCA_029339505.1 of Unio delphinus. Taxonomy (NCBI): domain Eukaryota; kingdom Metazoa; phylum Mollusca; class Bivalvia; order Unionida; family Unionidae; genus Unio; species Unio delphinus. The sequence continues at coordinate 9,786,948 of JAQISU010000162.1, forward strand.
AGAGGGGAAATTCACACTGAATTCTGGATTCGTTGAGGTTATTGAGATCATGCTTGTTTGTACTGGGTTTGTGTTCTCCACTATTTGTTGAAGTAATTCCATCTGTGTTGTCATTGTTATTATACTCATGTTTTTGTATTTCTAATTTTGACATCGCAGAATCATATATATCTACCATAGCTGAAAACTCACTCTCTGATATAATTGTATCATCGAGCGATGACGATATCAATGAGGATAATTGCAAGTATGCAGTGGACACAACATGAAATTGAATTATGTAGTCTTGTAGTTTCCGTTGGCTGCATGAGGATATTTTTTTTTGTGATTATTGAAATTATTCCAGCGATTGTTGTTGCCGCAGAAATGCAAATTGGAACAGCTATCGGAGCAATCATTGTCACTGAAGACAGTATAACACCGGCTCCGGTGATTACACCACTCACTGAATACACAGTAACATCAATTGCGGTAATTTTCCTGCGGTATTTTTTAATTTTCATTGCATACTCCTCAGACAAGGTTTTGAGTCTAGTTTGATATTCTCTGACCTGATCATAGCGATATTGCGATGATGAAATCATTTTTTATTTTAACAACGCTAGCGTTTTCAATTACGATTTACTTAAATCCGCTACGAATTCTACATACCAGGTTACTGAAGCCTTAGTCAAACTTTTATCAGTATATGTTATAGTGAACTTTTCAGTTGTATCCTTGTCGATGATCGTTGAAATCGTATTATTGACCCCGGATGAACTCGACGATGATATATTAAATTTAGTTAATGGTGTTACTAGTGTTAATCGATAAATACCTTTAATGGTTGCAGTGATATCTAATTTGTTGTTTGTAGATGACCACTCAAATGATCCGTGTTGGATTGTGTATACCACGTTGTTGGTTTTCTCATGAGGAATTTTTGTTTTTTCAATGATTGTTATCATCCTCGAAAAATCACCTTTGACGGCTTCGATGAAAGTTTTCGTCTCATCGATGGATTTTTTAATATCAGGGAGTTTTAGTTCAATTTTATCGAATGTAGTTCCAATAAATTTATCAATGATATTTCTACGAAATGCGGTAAAATGTTTTATGTGTTCTTCGGTTTTAGATTGAAGTGTTGCTAGTTCTAACGCAGAATCGTTGAGATTTTTAAATCGATCTGTAATCGTCGAAAAAGTACACCTGGTTTCAATTTACCCTGATCGGAAAATAGCGCGATAGTATTCTCGATTGCGTTTCGTTGTTTAACTAAAATATCATCCAACGACACATCACTGGATTTCAATTAACCCTGTTTGTCTTGAAATACAACTATTTCATTAGGATCAACACTTGTTAAGTTCAACGTCTCAGCTATTTCATCTTTGATTAGTTTTTTTACATCCTTGACAGAATCAGGTGGTGCAGTGTCATCGGGTTTGGGTTTCAAAGATCTCCCCCAAATATCAATCATGTTATTGTAAAACTCTTTCTCTCTCTAAAAAGCGATTGCTGGTGTAGTCATTTACGACAATATGAGGTGGTTTCCCCCTTGGGTTACCCAAGGAGTTAGAAATAGCGTCAAGGACATTTAATACTTCACTGCCGCATATTGGTGGGTCATTGATTTGTTGTGTTGGTAGCGTAGAATACCAAGTCTTCATTGGAAATTGTTTTATGTAACGCATAAATTCTTTTGGTGGGGCTAATCCATATGAATCAAAATAGACAATCCCACGTGGATCAATAGCGTATGCAACCCAGTGAGTTCCAGGTCCGGTGCTGTTATCGAGATTAATAATACCTGTTTCAGTTTTGTTTGGTTGATGTGGTAATTGATCTTTCATAAAAACACCTCTGAAATTTTTAATCACTAGTTTTTTAGCCGCATCCATTAAATCAAAATTGGACATGGGAACCATAGACTCCTCAATTAATAAACCGTTCCTGGTAGTCTCAGGCCTGATCCGTGAACGGATCTCCCGCTGTACCATGAATACGGGGTTCCTGGTAGGCTTAGACTTTTTCCGCTGTACCATGAATACGGAGTTCCTGGTAGTCTTAGACCCAATCCGTGAACTTATCGTCTCTTTTTTTTATATCCTTGTCCAGCTGCCTTTTTCAACGCCATTCCTGCTGCAGTACCAACGGCTCCTAACGCCGCTGCTTTAGCCACCGCTGGGGCTGCTGCTGCAATCAATGCTGGTATTGCAGCTAACAATGGAAATATACCGCCTGTTTTAATCATATTTTTGATAGCAGCCGCAGAAAGAGTAATCTGAACACCTTTTTTATCCTTGAAAGCATCATTGAAATGTTTCACCTGACGAGTTGTCAGCGATAATTTATTTGCACCACCAGTAATTTGATTAGGTTTCAACGTGATTGTGGTTCCACATTTTTTAGCCGATTCTGATTGCAATTTTTTGATTTGACCAGGAGTTAACGCAACACTAATAACACTATATGACATTATACATAATAGATTGATTCTAAATCGTAAAACGATTCAATGGAAATATCCTTCGGATTTTCAATTACATGTTTTCTACTGGGGCATCTACCACTCTCATTCTTCCACCAACACCTTCAAGTAACATTGATTTATCACTGAGAATGACAGCAACCGCTCTATAATTCGGGATAAGGATAGGATGTACCCCAGCAAATGCTGGACCAGTCGGACGGGTTACACGGGTTCTAAAGTGTATATCAACAACTGACTGTCTTGTCAAAGCGAGATGTTCCAGTGAGAAGTAATAGATCGGATAGCGTAATCAAGTTGTATATCCTCGGATGGTTCCTGCTGTCCGTTTATTCTCAGCGAGACTTCATTAACACCTAACTGATCAAATATCATATGACTTCGTTCTTGATTACCAACTCGCGCAGCATTCTGTAACGCAATAAATATATGACGTGGTGCTGAAACCCCTTGTTTTGATGCCAGGTGCCATGTGAATGTACCATCAACACTGTCTTGTTTAATATCCGTGGTCACTGATAACCAACTTAACAACGACTTTCCTCCTTGGTCCATAAATGATAGTAGTCGCTGTTCGTCTGTGATTGATGGAGTTAACACTGGCATCCATAATGATAGTTTTGTTAAAATAACTTTACCGGCAGCAACCCCAGCATTACGCCAGATTGCATCATCATCATCATCATCCTTTCTCACGAGTGCTATTGTGTGTTTGGCTACATAAATAACTTTTCGGACGTTTCTACAGAATCCGAAAATATGATGCAGTGGAATCGCACATGAAAATCGTCGACGCTGCCCATGCAACGTTGCTACGCGTGTTGCAAATCCTAAATTGAGATTACCATTAACGCCTCCGAGAATATCAAACGCAGCTCCGGGTCTAGTTCGACGTTCTGGATTAGCTGCTTCTTGTTGATTGCCTTCTGCAGTACCCTGTGCTGTTAACACTTTAATGAATTGAAGGTGATCAGCGTTATCAGAGGTATCCTTTGCAAACATCATAGATGGACCCGCTGATCTTGAATAATCATCAGAATATCTCGCTAACCCTATGATTGTTGTGGCCATATCAACTTCACGGTCAATGGATTCAATTTCTTTTCCATCAATGAGATATCTAGCGCTTTCAAATAACGCCATGATGCCGTTATTAACAAAACCAACTCGGACATTTGAGTTAATGTCATATGGTGGATCATTATGTGCAGCATCATTTGTCACAAGTTCTCCTTCTACTTCAATAAATGCCTCACACGGTAGAAAATATTTACTGGTATCATGAACTTGAAGTTCAATTCGCGATCGGAGATCTGGTTGTACTGCGTGATAAGAATAAAATTGAAAATCGCGTACAGAAACATTATTGCCAACTGGGGCATCCATATCAAATGCTGGATCAGGTGACCTTTTGAACATTTTATTCTATTTATCAGTCTAAATCGTGATTTTCATCGTGAAAAACGCTAGCGTGAAAATCCATAGGATTTCATCGACGTGGTTTTTTAAAGCCACTTCCCGCTATCATGTTTGCAATATTGCTTTGGTCCCCTTGATTTACCATCGACGCTAGTTTTTCATCTACTGCGTTATTTATTATTTTACTAACACTTGCAGGCATTTCTGCTGTAGACGGTAACGGTTTCTTTTTTCGCCTCACTAATGATGTTATTTTATCCTTCGCAGTTGAAAACGCTTTCCCGGCAAGATCTCCAACAGCACCAATACCCTTATCACGAATAACATCAATGGCTTTCATTGATAATTGTTTAGCTAACGGCATCACTTTTGGGGCCATTCTTGAAAAGAATCCTAAAATGGTATTGCCGAGGCCATCTCCATAGTATGCTTTATAAACTGGAAACCGTGAATTATCTACATAGACGAGGGTTGGTTTATCATGATTGTAATGGATGATCATTATTATAAAAACAATAGTGTTTTCAATTGTTATTTAATCACTATGATACCCATTTGCTAACTCGTCAATAAAATCTCGATATGTTTTGATATCCATGATACCGCCGGCAAATAACCGTCTACAGATATCAGCTGCTTCATTAATTATTTCTGGAGAGTTATTTCCAGCTCGGAATCCTCCTACAAGAACATCTAATCGTGATATATCATTGATAACACTATCAGGACAAGTGTTTCCAATTCTTGGATTTTGCAGTCCACTTCCGCTATAACCAGCTGCTTCATCTAGTTTTTCTAAACCCGTTTCTTGTAAATAATCATCATCATCATCATCAGGTGGTAGTTGTTGTTTTTTAGGAGAGAAAGATATTTTCTTTGCAGGCTGCTGTCGCCGCTTTTGCAATTTTGGTTGTTTAAACTCTTCGTATTGATTATACACTAGACTCACCGCATCGATATATTCGATGTATGATGCACTATCTGTCTTAATTTGACTTTTTTTAGTTTTGATTTTATAAAATATATCAGCCCAATGAGTGAAGTGATCCTAGAGTCCACGAATATTTATCGGAACAAATAAATACACTGCCAATGTTTGGCATATTCCAAACTAAACTTCACTTTTGTGCAAGATATTTCTTTTTAATATTTTAAGTTTCCTCTGACACTTCCACACTATATTTTATAGTTGGATCATCATCAGGTGGTAGTTGTTGTTTTTTAGGAGAGAAAGATATTTTCTTTGCAGGCTGCTGTCGCCGCTTTTGCAATTTTGGTTGTTTAAACTCTTCGTATTGATTATACACTAGACTCACCGCATCGATATATTCGATGTATGATGCACTATCTGTCTTAATTTGACTTTTTTAGTTTTGATTTTATAAAATATATCAGCCCAATGAGTGAACTTCTTAACAAACTTATGATGTTCTGGTTTCAACCATTTTTTTCTGTTTTCATAAGACGTAACAACAAGCGCAGGAATTTCTGCTGGATCAGTCTTATCAATTTCTGCTAACCCTTCCTCGTTAAATCTCACGCGTAAATCATCTACTGTTCTTTTTGATTCTATTTGTTTTGTTTGTTCAGTTTTCGCTGCTAGTTTTTCAAGCTCACCAATAACAGATTTCCCCGTCTCGGGACCATCTCCCAGTAAAGCACGCTCTACCCCATTCGTTGCTGTGGTTACTGGTTTAAACAACTCTTCAGACCCCAGAGCAAAATCAGTTTGTAAACTCTGTCGTTGTTGCAGTTTATTTCTTACAGAGTCACGAAATTGGTATAAATTTTTTAATTGCATCCAGTCGTTCACGAGCCAATCGGGTTGTTAATGCTTCATTGACCATTTTTTGAAATCAGAAACCATTTTTCAATTGTAAAACAATTTTTCCCATCGATGATTCCATCCTTAACGGTCCAATTTTTTATTGCTGTGAAATATTTTTATTTTTTATCCATTGATTTTGCCTGTTTTGGTGCCATTTTGGTGGTTTTCAGTTGTAAATCTCAAAGAGATTTTACAGTCAAGTAGTCGATTTTACATGGGATTTTCCATAAGGAAAAGCTGTTAAAACTCATTTTTGATGATTTTTAGCCATTTTTCATCAATTTTTGCCTGTTTTCAGTGATGTTTGGTCATTTTTCATCGATTTTCATCAAAAAACCTCGTAGGGTCAAGTAGTCGATTTTGCATTGGATTTTCCATAGAGAAAAGTTCTTAAAAGAACTTTCAAAGCTGTTAGGATTCTATTTTATTTTCGCAGTGTGAAATATTTTCACTGATTCAATCAAAAAATGACAAAAAATGAAAATCTCAAGGAGATTTTACTGTCTGACAAAAAATCTTTTGAGGGTCGGTCAATCAAAATAGTTCATTTTCTTGAATTAACGCTCGTAAGTTTCTAATTTTAGAATTAACTTCCTTTTTCAATTCATATTCGTTACCCAATTCTTTTCGTATTCCTTCCACGATAGTATATAACGGAACAAACACACCTACTTCACTGGAAAATGCAAGAGAGTCTCGAATAGAATTTTGAATTTTTTTGATGAGTGCATATTTCTTTGGTAACATATACTTGTTAGTGCTAACTCCGTATTCTATATCCTGAAAATCCGACTTGATTTGATCAGGATTTAACCCATCTGACAATTTAATATCCTGATTTTTCAATTTTGCAATTTCAACTATGATGCTATTCATAATTTCAGAATTCATATATGATAATACATATTTCTAATTCATTTTTCAAAAATAAATGAGCCGTTAATATTTTTAAAATTCAGTCTGTATATATAAATATCTTTTTTAAAATTCAGTCTGTATATATAAATATCTTTTTTAAAATTCAGTCTGTATATATAAATATCTTTTTTAAAATTCAGTCTGTATATATAAATATCTTTTTTAAAATAATTCTGTATATATAAATATCTTTTTTAAAATTCAGTCTGTATATATAAATATCTTTTTTAAAATTCAGTCTGTATATATAAATATATTTTTAAAAATTAATTCTGTATATATAAATATATTTTTAAAAATTAATTCTGTATATATAAATATATTTTTAAAAATTATTTCTGTATATATAAATATCTTTTTTAAAATTAATTCTGTACATATAAATATATTTTTTAAAATTAATTCTGTATATATAAATATATTTTTTAAAATTAATTCTGTATATATAAATATAAATGCAGACAAAAATAAATATCAACCATGATGAGCGGTTATCAGTCATTTGACCCCCTTGATATAGGCCGCTGTGGTTCTATTTGCATTCATTGGGTCCCTTATTAGGCCTTTCATAGGGTTCCTTTGTTAGAGCATTTTTCTGTTTCTGTTTTATATCAGAATGTTTTTGCTCTTTGAGATATGACCCTATGACCGTTTCTTTTAGCCGATAATTCATTCTGGGGTTACCCAATGTGCATCCACGAATCTTTTTTTGGCCGGTAATTCATTTTGAACACCATACGGGGCTACCCAAATGTGATGGAGAGCTAATTACATCCATGGATGTTATTTATTTTAGGGCATTTATGTGTTTACATTCAACATGCAACCCATGAAATCAAATTAATGGTTGCGTAAGTTGTCAAAAACCGACAACCCACCGCTACCGTAAATTTGATAGCATGGGTTTGCATGTTATGTGAATGCACACAGAGGTGTTGCCCTCCGTCCCCTCAATTAAATAGAAAAAAAAAACATCCACCGTTTCACCATCAGACAATTTGTCTGCTATGGGGCGCGAACATGTGAAGAATAATTGTCTGGGTTTACAAGCCAAACACGATACCGTTAGACCACTGTTCACGTCCATAAAGAATAACGTTTTTTAACATATATATGTTGTAAATATTCATATAGTATATAAGGGGACTTAATACAGCAATCCGCAAGGTGTGCTATTTTTTTTTCTTGAATTACTTATTAATGGTGTTTCACAGTATTTAAAGGAGACAGAATATTTGACTTAAACACTAAAACAAAGAATATAATTGTTTGAAAACATTTCTTTTCTTACAAAACAATGCCCAGCCGCTGAATCGCAATAACCCATAAAACAAGTTAATACAATCTAAGGGAGAACTTAATACAGCAATCCACAGGGTGTTATTTTTTTTTCTTAAATTACTTATTAATGGTGTTTCACGGTATTTAAATGAGACAGAATATTTGACTTAAACACTAAAAAAAAAGAAAATATTTATTTTCTTATAAAACAATACCCAGCCGCTGAGGGAGATAACTCCCTTGGTTCATTTGAATACTAACTATTGTTTGTCTAATTCATTAATAACATCACTGGAGACTCTTTCAATGTAGTCTTGAGGGGATTTTATGATTTTGTCGCTGACTTTGTCAGTGTCAGGTTCATAATTTCTGATTGATTGTCCATTTTTTATTCGTTTGTCATAATAGCGTTTTAGTTCCCTGTATCGTTTGCCGCCACACCTAAGACATAATTGCGACCTTCCCCTAACCCCAACCCCACATCAAATACAGGGTAACGGACCAAGGCTTCCACGACGAAAGCTTTGCATATGATACCAACAGAATTCATTTCTGCATGCTTTGTTACACGGTGTCACTGATCCAATCATAAGCCATTTGCAATGATTCATTATACTTAAATCTTTCATTTAAATGCTTGTTTTAATTATAGTATGGAGGAGTTCGAGAGATTATCGAAAATTAAGCCCTGGAAAAGTGTTCAATTCAATCTTGATAGAGTTTCTGATACACCAAAGAATAAAATTCTTGATAGAACCTTGATTAGTAAAATCAGAGACTGTTTTAATGAATTCAAGCGTGATGGGGCAGCTCATTGTTGGTCAACATTTCGAATTGATGGTGTTGTTGACGCTACCATGAATGATGAAAAAGCAGCAGTGATAATCTCAAATGTTGGGAAGAAAGAAATTTTTTTCGAATAAAATTCCTTATCCGTGATGATGGAAAATGGATAATTAGGGACAAATACGAGCCTATTCTTAAGGACAAAAAAACTGTCACTGTGACTCAGGATTCAAAACCAGGAATTTTGACTGGAATTGACAAACCCTACTACGAAAGATCTTATCCTGTCACAGCAGTTGTTTACGGGATAAATCCGCTCAATGACAAACCTGATATTGCAAAACTAGCACCCATGAAATATTCGACAGGGCTCAATTGTGTAGGAGCACGAATAATGGAACACTTCACAAATGCGTCCCGGGGAAATAAACTAACTGATCTAAGACGAAAAAAAATAACCGAATGGGAACTGACAGTGAAACAGCATGGGGCAACAATTCAAGATATAGCCAAATTAGAAACATCATTGAGATTTCCAATATCGGTAAGGACAATCACCGGAGAAGTATTATACGAATCGAAATATAATAAAAATGGAATCCCAATACAGATTATTGATCATAACGAACACGCGTGGTCATCTGCAGTAACAATATTCCCACGGGATAGAACCGTAAAATATCTATCCCAAACCGAAGAGTTTTTTTCAGAGCAGAAATTATTTGATGCTATTTACCATTTGAGTATAAACGATCCCGTGTCAATGTGGCTATTTCATAGTACTTCAGACGAAGAATGTAGATTTGATCAGTTTGTAAGGCCCAACGGAGAATTGTACCGTACTGAAGAACTGCATAATCAAATGAAACAACTAGCTAGTGAGTTTTCTCTAGAGGAAGACAACGATCAATTATTAGCAAACTGTTTTACACTTCCATCAGTTGTAGCACATTTTGCTAGGAAGAAAAACGCGTGGAAACCAACACGAAGTGAGTTCTTATCAGAGGTCAAATTGTCTTGTCTTGAATACGGCCATGGAGGATTATGGAACACAAAATACACCGCTGATACCGTTATTTCAGTTGATATGATTGCTATTTATCCAGGAAGTATTCTTGGGTATGGAGAGTGTGAGAAATATTTCGAACGATTTGGACACCCCACACACGAAATGACCCGTGTTGCTATTAATGGACCACTGCCACATTTCGATTTAACAGGATTCGCTTGTGTAGTATCATTTGAAATGGCTACAGGACTTCATCCGTGTAGTTATCTTTGGATTGGTAAACACATGTCTGAAAAACACTGGATGCCAATAGTGCTATTACGGTATATGCTTGATTGTAAGATGTTAAAATCATTAATTGTCAGTGAAGCAATTATATCCTATCGAGCACAGAAATCAGTCTGGTTACCCCAACCTGATCTAGAAAAAATAATTAGCGAAGAGCGAAAACTGTTTCCTGATTTTAATGAACAACAAATCATGGATTGGTCCCAGCAGTTATTTGAAATCAGAAACAATGAAGCAAAAGACCTTGGACGAAGAATAATCGGTAAATTTACCCAAGGTGGCAAAGATGATAATACGAGATATTCTTCACGATTGATTATAGACAATGCTGAATACGATTTTTTAATCACGGATTTAACGAATAGGGGCCTATATGTCAATCGTAAGGACGCATTTATGTCCGATGGAACCAAATTGGGTACAATTGTTACTTACACTGATGGATACAATCCGCAGTACACACATTTGAGAGCTTCTATGCTTGGTTATGCTTCTATTAATTTATTTTCAATGATCAATATATTTCCTACCACCGCAGTTAGAGTTGCTACTGACTCATTTTACATAAATAGCAAAATGGCTGATTTTAAGGCTACTGGCAACGAGAATTGGGGGTCATGGAGAATTAAGAAGGAAATGCTTCATGATTATATTCCATCAGCAGATGTTACCATTGAAAATAATTACTTAGAAAGCAATCAGTGTTCAGAATTTTCTAGTGCACCACCGATTTCTGATCCAATCTGTAGATATAAAACAGTTTATTTAAACGGCTGTGGTGGGTCAGGAAGAACAACCCGGGCAATTGAGTTATTTCGTGTTTCCAATCCAAACATGATTGTACTAACACCGACTCACAGACTTGCAAGAGAAATGATACAGAGAGAGGTAAATGCCTGCACTTATCATAGTTTCTTTAGATGGAAGAGAGATAAATGGACTCCTGAGCGCATGGGAGAGAAATTTATTCCTGAAATTATCATTTGGGATGAAATAGACACAGTGTCCGAAGATGTCTTAAAAATATTTCTTGAGTGGTTGTTATTAAAAAATACAAAAATTGTTATGTGCGGTGATCACGGCCAACCACCACCATTTGTCGGTGCATCACCCCATGAATGGCTAAAGAGTTTTGTAGACTATTATGAAGAAATTGATACCGATCATAGATCTCTTGATAATGAATTAAAAGAATTTAAGAAACTAATTAGATTACAACCGGATAAAATCCAGTGTGAAATAGCCCGTGAAATAATTTCGGAAACTCCCATGACTGAGTTTTGGGAAGCGTGGAGACCAAATGATTTAATCATTGCAAGTAGAAAAATAGTCAGGGACACACTTCAGATGAAGTTTTTTGAATTGCATAAACAAAAATTTGCAACACTTCCAGTGCCCCTCTGTTATAGGCAATCGGATACCCTAAAACAGAACATCGAAGTTGATATTCCAGGCCTGACAGAGTCAGGGCGTGAAAAGAAGATTCTCGTATTAAATGATATTGTGCTGGTTGATATCAATGTCGTTGAAGATGCATTGCGTGCTAATAAATCCCCATGGACGCTAGGTTATGCAGCAACAATACACTCTTCACAGGGATTGACTATATCGGATACAATTGTTTGGATGGTAGATAATCTCATAGAATGGTCGAATTTAGTCTATCTCGCAGTGTCTAGAGTACGAAAAATAAATCAACTTCGAAGAATTGTCTTCGATGATGAAATCATTGGTGGCGATGATGAAATCATTGGCGATGATAATGATATTATTGATAAAAAACTCTCCGGTTACAAACAACAAGACAAAAAAAAAACAACGAGAATTTGATATTGATGCTGAATTAATAATCACTTTGAAGCAACAACAAAATAATCACTGCGCAAGTTGCAATTGTATAATGCGTTGGCAGTATTCGGATAAGGATCCTCGCCAATTCACCGTTGACAGAAAAAATAGCAATCTCGGTCATGTCAGAAATAATGTGATGTTGACTTGTCTTGAGTGCAATAGACGCAAGGGTGCTAGTTAAGCCCATGCGGTGGTAATTGAGTATCCTCAGGTATCACTTGTAATTGTTGTCTAGTAAAACCCCGTTGAGGGGCAGTTGAATCCAGTTTATAGATTGGAGGTCTACCCGTAGATCGTGTTATACTAGATATCTTGTGTGCAGTAACACTCCAAATAGGATCAGTAGCCCTTTTTGTGCCACCCTCAAGCTCTCCTGGTTCGTATAAGTACCTCACAATGACATTACTACCAAGAATTGGTTGGGAAACGCTAAAATCTTTTTGAATTTCCATATCAGGTATTGACTTCTTTTTAATCGCATTGGTAGGTTTCATGTTGATGGTTCTAGTAATCTCGTTATTCAGTGCAGTAATCACAGCTGGTAACCTTTTAACCCATTCACGGGATCTTTTTTCTTGGATGAATTCTTTTGCGTATTGATATCCAAATAACCGCTCAGCAAGGGTTTTATTAAACCGTTCTACAATTGCCTGATCACGATGTAGCGCAGTATGTCCTCGTCTGATAGTGACTTTATGATTTTTCATTATTGATAACACTGCACCCTGAAATTCCTTGCCAGGATCAATTTGTAATAGATTTGGCCAGTGCAGAGGACTCCTTCGATAAATCCTTTCAAATGCAGAAGCCACTTCAGTGGCTGATTTTGTTTTTAACGGTTCTGCTTCTTTGTATCGACTTGCAATATCAACTACGGTTAAAGCGTATTTGTAACCACGATCATGTGGCAGAAATAATAGATCAGCCTGATGAACTTCATTAGGAACTGTCACATCAAAATGCGAGAATTGAATTTGTTTAGGCGGTGGTAGATAAATTTGCCATAGTACCTGTTTGGATAACCAATTAGCCGCAGTGGCCTTTTTCACTTTTGCAGCGCTAGCGAGTTTATGGATTGCTGATTTACCCCTCCAGTATCCTCTTGGGGAATAATAAATAGATTCCATGTTGTTATTAATTACCAGCACCTAACATCAATTTACTTTTCATAGCCGATTTTATCAAAAGGGAAGCCAATTTTTCTTTGAAAGATTTATCAGAAATAGCATTTAACGCATGAATTAATTTCACATCTGCTAGATGCCTGTGCTGCAGATTACTGCTTTTATAAGATACATCATGAAGGTGACAGGCCTTATCAATAGCGTTTATTGGTTCCTCACCGGGTCGGGGCTGATTTTGATCATTGAGTCTGATATCAAGTCTTGTTCCCGGTCCACAGTAGCTATATCCTGGAAGGTGCTTTTCTCCAGGGTATTTTGCCCATGGGGTTCCAGGGAGTTTAGCTAGCTTGGCTGCGATATCACCTCCTCGTTTTTTTTTTTAAAGGTTTCTTGAGTTCCTTGGGTTTAGAAACAAATCTAAATTTCTTTGTACTACATTGTACGCATTTACCAGAAAGCGCTGATCGGTTATTTTTAGTTGTAATCGTCGTCAAGTCATCTGTGCCAGTACGTTTTTTACACTTCACACAATAAAGATCCATAATTTATATATAACGGCATGAATATAATTGATTATTCAGCTACCCGACGACGGGAACCTATTAAACATCATGAAATGTTGCCGAATTCAATTAGAATGATTATAATCGGACCATCTGGAAGCGGAAAGACACAACTGCTACTTAATTTGATAACGAGATGGATGAAATGGAACAAATTGTATTTAATAGCCCCGAGTGTAGACGATCAGCGATGCTATGAAGTGCTAAAGGATTTTAACGAGAAAGCAAAAGAATTTCAAATCGATGAAGATTTTATTGAGTTTATTACTGATATAGAGGAAGCCCCGAGCATTGATGCTATTGATGGAAGTATTAACAATTTAGTGGTATACGATGATATCATGTTAGATAATCAAAAAAATCCTGCTAGAATATTTTCCCGAGGCAGGCATAAAAACACTGATGTGATCTATGTCACTCAACGATACACTCAGATACCAAAAGTGATCATAGATAACTGCAATGTGTTGTGTGTATTTAACGGCGTTGATACTCATACGCTACGAAATATTCATCAGACCTGGTGCAGCGGTGATATGAATCATAATCAATTTAGAAATTTCTTTAGTCACGCTTAGTCAAAACCACACGGATTTGTGACAATAAATTTAGCAGACCCTAGGACACGATATCGTATCGGACTTGATAAAATATTCGGTTAAAATCACCGTAAACCTTAGCAGCAGAGAGGGTGAGTGACAACGACGTTGCGACATCAACGAAAACGCGAATGCGAATCCCATGTTTTCAGACAACAATCACTGTCATTTTTTTTTCTAGTTATTTCGCGAGAAGGGTCTAGTGTTATTTGGAGGGTATAATCAAAAATAAAAACAAAAAATGTTGTAGGATTCACCCTCTCTGCTGCTACTGTAACTATCAAAAGACAACACAATGAAGCATTACAATTGATATGTAACTGAACTGGATCCTTTTTTCCCAACAAAATCCATCAAAGAACATGCGTTGTGCCATGTGATTGCATCTTAATTTAGCTACACACTTTTTAGATTTGTTACAAACATCCAGTATTAGGACTGCACGTTTATATTTTTTTTTTATTTGCCTAAATACTGATAGATACGATATACATTGCTTAAAAGAGGTTTCGCTTCACTAATATATATATGTGTGTGTGTATGTACGTTTTTTCATGAAAATGAATTACATCAAAAAACAGCATTGAGCTTAACAACATTGTTTCGAATTCCACAACATAGTATTGTCCCATATTTCTGACTACATTTTTAAATATTTAGGTTAAATCTTTTAACACAAATGGACGCTGTTGGCCATGATCGCCGCATATTATGACTTTTGTATTCGATAGCAATAACCAATCAATAAATCGCTGTAATACATCTAACGACACCGTGCATATATCGTCCCAAATGATGACATCAGGAATGCATTTCTCACCCATTCGATCAGGAGTCCATTCGTCGCTTTTCCATCGAAAGACACTGTGATAAGTGCAAGAATTAATTCCTCGCTGTTTCATCTCTCTGGCGAGTCTATAGGTCGGTGTTAGCACAATCATGTTTGATTTGGAAACGCTAGTGTTTCTACGAAATACTTCAATCGCACGAATCGTCTTTCTTGACCCCCCACAGCCATTTAAATAAACTGTTTTATATCTGCATATTGGATCAGATATCTGCGGTGCATTAGATAGTTCTGATATCTGATCGTTTTTCAAGTAATTATCTTCAATCGTAGCATCTGCTGATTTGGAATAATCACGCAGTACTTCCCGCTTAATTCTCTATGATCCCCAATTCTCGTCAGAATTTGTGAATTCAGCCACTGCTTCGCTGTGTTTTACGTTTATGTAAAACGCATCAGTGGCAACTCTAACTGCAGTGTCAGGAAATATATTTATCATTGAAAAAAAATTAATAGAAGCATATGCCAGCATAGACGCCCTAAAAATGTGTATACTGAAGATTGTGTCCATCGTTGTAAGTAACAATCGACCCTATTTGGTTCCATCGGTCAAGAAAGCGTCTTTACTATTGACATATAAGCCTTTAGATGTTACATCCGCGATTATAAAATCGTATTCAACGCTATCTATAATCAACCGTGAAGAATATCTTGTATTGTCGTATTTGCCACCCTGAGTAAATTTACCAATTTTTCTTCTACCGAGTTCTTTTGCTTGTCTATTTTCAATTTCAAACAACTGTTTGGACCATTTCAAGATATTTTCTTCGTTGAAATCGGAAAATTGTTTTCTATTTTCACTGATTATACTATCTAGATTAGGTTGTGGTAACCAGTTTGCGCGTGATATGATATAATCGCTTCAATGACAATCAACGATATCAACATTTTAGAATCAATCATATACCGTAATAAGACTATTGGCATTCATTGTTTTTCAGATATATGTCTACCAAACCAAACATAACAACATGGATGAAGTCCTGTAGCCAATTCAAATGATACCACGCAAGCGAATCCAGTTAAATCAAAATTAGGCAGTGGGCCATTAATCGCAACACGGGTCATTTCATGTGTTTGATTTCCAAATTGTTTGAAGTATTCAGCACATTCTCCGTACCCGAGAAAACCTCCTGGATAACACGCGACCATATCAACCCAAATAATATTTTCGGGGTCATATTTTGTATTCCATAATCCACCATGACCGTATTCAATGTAGCTTGATTTGATATCTGATAGAAATTCAGCTCTTGTTGGTTTCCACATATTTTTCTTTCTCGATAAATGAGCTGCAACCGACGGAATTGTAAAACAATTTGTTAGTAATTGTTTGACGTGTTCTGTTGAAAAACCGCTAGCTAGTTTTCTCATCGCATCATGGAGAGCCTCAGTGCGGTATAATTCTTCAATGGGTCTTACAAATTGATCAAATCTGCCCTCGAAGGTTTCAAAACTGTGAAGTAACCACACTGACATAAGATCGTTTTTACTTAACTAATGAATAAAATCAAATAATTTCTCCTCCGGGGAGAATTCCGGGGAGAACTCTGCGGGTATATACTTTATTGTTCTATCCCGTGGAAATATTGTTACTGCAGGTGTCTACGCGTGTTCGTTATGATCAATAATTTCGATAGGAGCTCGTCTTGATTTATATTTCGGTTCATATAATATCTCGCCTGTTATCGTCGCTATTGATATTGAGAATTTTAGTATTCGTTCTAACTCTGCTACATTTTAAATTGTTGACCCCTGCTCCTTCACTGCCAGTCCCCATTCATTTATTTTTTTGCGTCTTAGCTCAGTCAGTTTATTTCCATGCAACGTATTTGTGAAGTGTTCTATTATTCGTTCTGCCACACAATTCATTTTTGACAGTTTCATTGGCTTTAGTTTTTCAATACTCGGTTTATCATTTAACGGATAAACCCCCCAAACAACTGCTGTTACAGGATAAGATCTCTCGTGGTACGGTTTGTCAATTCCAGTCAGAATTCCTAGTTTGGAATCTCGACTCACAGTGACAGTTCTTTTCTCCTTCAAGACGGGTTCAAATTTATCTATGATAATCCAATCTCGTGTTTCTGAACGAATAATGAATTTCACTCCAAAAATATACCTTTTTCGCCCAAGATGTGAGATTATCACTGCTGCTCTTTCGTAGTTCATATTATCATCAACACCACCATTAATTCGAAATGTTGACCAACAGTTAGATGCTCCATCGTGTTTGAATTCCTCAAAACAATCACGAATTCTACTTATTACGGTTCTATCAACTATTAGACCCCTTGGTGCTTTCGAGATTGAATTTAGCATTTTTCCAGGGTTTAATTTTCGATAATCTCTCACACTCCTTTATGCTATAATTAAAACAAGCATTTTAATAAGAAATTTATATATAATGAATCGCTGCAAATTGCTTATGATTGGATAAGTAACCCCGATTAACAAATCATGCAAAAAGGAATTATGTGGATATCATTTACAAAGCGTACGACGTGGAAGTCTTGGTCCAAGATGTGAGGTCGTTGTGTGAGGAAAATCGCAGTTGTGTCTCGGTTGTAGTGGTAAGCGATACAGAGAGTTAAAGCCTTATTATGATAAGAGAGTTACAAACTCCATCAATGACTCTGACACTGTCAACGACAAGATCATAAAAACTCGTCGAGACTAAATTGGAAGATTCTCAAGCAATGTTATCATTCAACCAATTAATGAATTAGACAAATAATAGTATTGTATATAAATGAACCAAGAATTTCGACCTCATCCTGTAATCGAACAACTACGAGGCGTCTCATGACGGTATCATCAGAAACCTAAGACTGAAGAAACCAATTGGGTGGGATAATGGCGCGGGATATTTGAGGTTTTGCGCTGGAAAGAAGAAATATTACTGTCACAGAGTTGTCTTCGAGGTGTTTAATTGATTGATCAGGAATGGTTTTGTTATTGATCATATTGATGGACGTCCTCAGAATAACAAATTGTATAATCTAGAAGGTGTTACACCGAGTGAGAATTCAAAACGAGGAGGAACTGGTACTTGTAAAACGGTTGAAAGGAGACCTGTAAAACCATTTAATGTGGAAAAAAACGAAGAAATAGTATTCTAATAATTGAATGAAGCCGGTAGGTATTTTGATATTTGCGCATCCTCAGTACGAAGAGTAGCAGAACGAGTACAAAATTCGGCTTTTCCAAAAAAGACTGGACAAAAAAATAAATTCGTTTACATCTAGATTTCATTTTGTTCTATTCTGTATGGTATTAAAGGAAATAACTTGTACGGGTATGTGTAATGGCTTATGAAACAGTTACGGATCTCAATTGGTTGTGTCACCGGATTTCTGATTGGTTGATTCTGACTATCATGATTCTCAGTGGTATAATTTTTTTTGTGAGGAAACTAATCAAATACGCTGTGTTTTACAAACAATTGTATTTTTTGTGTCTTTTGTTTTCTTCTAAGTATTCTGTTGTCAATAATCAGTATTAAATACACGAAATGTATGTGGATTCATTCATTATACTGTGCTTTCCTATCTAATTCGCATACATTCATTGTGTATATAAATACCACGCCATTGACGTCATTCATTGTACATTCGCACTTGTTCGCTATTGACTGTATTGAATTACCTATATATTATATTCACGCGCATATACCTGTATAAGAATAGTTAGCTCATTCATAACACGTTGGATTTTCGTCCTGGGGTCCATGGTTCTAACCCCATAGCATACATATTGTTTACGGTACAGATTGATGGCTTTTAATAATTGGGGGCGCCAGCCCAAAGGTACTTTGTGTACACCTCCCGTCACGTCAAATACGTGACGGTGTAATTTTGCACTCTTGAGAAATTAATTCTCAGGGGGAGGTGTACAACAGTAAAGACGCACCCAAAATAAACAGTAACCACGGATGTAATAAGCTCTCTGTCACATTGAGTAACCCCGCAGGATAATTCGGAATGAATTATCGGCCAAAAGAAACGGCCATAGTGTCAACGAGTTGGAAAATCTCAAAGAGAGAAATATACTCTGATTATAATAAACAGAGGAAAACATTTCTGATATAACAACAACAGAAAAAATACTCTCAAAGAAAGGACCCTATGAAAGACACATAGGCCTAATAAGGGACCCAATGAATGATAACGGCTCATCATAGGTTGCTGTTTTTTTGTATTAGAAATATGTAATTATTATATAATATGAACTCTGAAAATATCAATAGGGTTATAACCGAAATTTCAGATTTTAAATCTCCAAAAATACAATTATCAGATAATTTAAATTGTGATCAAATTATGTCCGACTTTCATGATAACGAATTCGGTTCTATAAACAATAAATACATGCTACCAAAAAAGTATGCCCTTATAAAAAGAATTCAGAAATATATTCGTGATTCCCTTGTATGTTGTGATGATGTTAGTGTGTTTGTCCCGTTATGCACTATCGTGGAAAGGATACGAAGAGGACTGGGGCAGGTGTATGAAACTAAGAGGATGATCAATTCTAAAATTATGGATATAAGAACGTTAATTGCACAAAATGAACAATTCCTTTAAGAGTCACTGTTCTATAAACTGCGCGTAAAATTCTTACTAAATACCTCACTGTTTGAACAGGTAACAAACATGTATAAATACTCGTTGGACAGTATTTTATTGCAATGCAATAGACCGGTATGTGCATTCAACTAGAACAAGGTGGTTTTAGTCAACGATAGCGGTGAAATTTTATACTGGCATTTATCAATGAACGTGTACTACAAGGAAGTTGTAAATTTCATGGTAAAATATTTTTTTTTATTACTGACATTTTTATAGTAAATACTGTTTTGGTTATTTTTTGACCATTTTGGTCATCATTGAACGATTTTGGTCATTTTGTTTACCATTTTAGTCATTTTTGACTGATTTTGGTCGCTTTTTGAGGGCGAAAACCCCGGGATTTCATTTGAAGAAAATCAACTTTTCAATGAAATTTTCATTGAGTAACAACTAAAAATGGCCAGAAATGGCCAAAATGGTAACACAAATCACCGAAATGGCCCAAAAATGACCAGCAATAACTAAAAAGACCGTTTGGTAAAATCCCCCAGATTTCACTTAGTGAAAATCGACTATTCTACGAAATTTATTAAATTATATTATTTCCATGGTTGTGCCACTTCGTTGGGTCACAGGGTCGAATTTGCACTTGATTTTTCGAGACTTTTCCACCTGGAATTATTTTTGGGTGACAAAAGCACTGCCTTTCGATTAAAATCTCATCGTACACTAATTGGAAAATTGTTTACAATTTCAATAATGGTAAATGAAGCGTTAACGACCAGATTGGCTCGTGAGAGACTGGTCGCAATTAAAAAGTATATACACCTAAGCGACTCTGTCAGAAATAAACTACAAGTTAGACAGAGTCTTCAGACTGTATTTCCTGCAGAATCTGAAGAGTTGTTTAAACCGATAACTACGGCTACGAAGGGGTTAATAACAGCCACTGAGCTAGCTAGATGGGGAGATGTTCCCAAGAACGAATCAAGAAAAGAAAAGCCTCTTACTGGTGAACTTGAAAAATTAGCAAGAAGATCTAAACAAACAAAAAAAATCTTTAAAACCACTTCCTGGTGATCTAGTAACTGCTGTAAAACAACAAGAACAACGGGAACGACAAGAACGAAAAAAACAAGAACAACAAGAACGAGAACTTCTTGAAGAACTTGAAGAAGAGCTTGCTAACGCACCACCAATTACCATACCACGTGAACCACCAGAACAAGAACAGGAAAATGGCGCTATTGCAAGAAAAGAAGAACAAAAGTGTAAAATAGAACGATGAAATATTGACCCTAAACAAATATTTAAAAGTGATATGATAAATGATATTAAACAAATTAAGACTGATAAAGAATTTGCTCGATTTATCGTCGATACATTTCCAAAGGGTCAACGAGAACAATATATGAATGAAGGATATAAAGATACTATAACTTCTAGGGAGGTTTGGAAAACAAAACTATATTTGGCAAAAATCGGTAAGTCTCAACTACCACACAATGAAAAAGAATTCGAGAAACTTGAAAGGAAGATATCTCAAATAGAAAATCCACCGACACCAGTTGCGCCCTTTGTACCCCCAGTAATGGCAGAAGTTGAAGATGTAACTGGTATCACTAAAAAAGATGGACATCGATATTCAAGTGGAGTTAGAAACTCCGTTTCAGGTAGTGGTTTAGGTAGTTGTCCTGGTAATATTCTTAGCGATATAGCACGGTTAGACGTTCTCATAGGAGGGAAACGAGCTGGGAAAAAACTCACCGGAAATAATTAATGAAGCAGCTGATATCTCCAGGCGGTTATTTCAAGGCGGCATCATGGATATCAAAACATATCAAGATTTCATTAATGAGCTAGCCGAGCATCATGGTTATCACAGCGATTAATCACGGCATTAGATAAATAGTGATTCAATAAAATGATCATACACTACAACCATGATAAACCAACCAGTGTCTACGTGTAAACTCACGATTTTACAAAACATACTATGGTGATTGTCTCGGTGATACCATTGCAGGGTTATTTGCAAGAATGGCTCCAAAAGTGTAACCGCTAGCAAAACAATTATCAATGAAAGCCATTGATGTTATTCGTGATAAGGGTATTATTGCTGTTGGAGATGTTGCCGGGAAAGCATTTTCCGCCGCGAAGGATAAACTAACAGCGCTAGTTCGACGGCGAAGGAAACCACCAGCGCGTTTGGGACCATTACCGTCCACAGCGGAGATGCCTGCAAGTGTTAGTAAAATAATAAATAACGTAGTAGATAAAAAATTAGCATCATTGACAACTTCGTTGACAACTCCATCATTAACAGCCAGCAATCAAGATGATATCGCAAATATGATAGCGGGAAGTGGCTTAAAAATACCACGACATGGTCGACGACGATGATTTAGATCAACGAATATATAATAAAATGTTCAAACGGTCACTTGATACAGCGTTTGACATGGACGTCCAGTACTCAAGAATGACTTCGTAAGCGATTATCAATACTATTCCTATCACGCAGTATAACCTGATATTCGATCAAGAATCGAACTTCAAGTCCATGATACCAGTAAACACTTTCTACCGTGTGAGGCGTTTATTGAAGTAGAAGGAGAACTTGTAACAGATGTTGTAGCTAATACAGCATATCCACTTGATACTCAAGTTGGTTTTGTTAATAATGTAATAGTGGAGCTATTTGAAAGTGCAAGATATCTCATTGATGGAAGAGAGATTGAATCAATAGAACATAAAGTTGATGTTGCCAAAACAATAATAGGGTTAGCAAGATATTCCGACGATTATACAAGATTGGCAGGCTCTTCTATGATATCACTGACTACTTCGTTGACAACTCTATCATTGACAGCCAGCAACCAAGATGATATCGCAAATATGATAGCGGGAAGTGGCTTAAAAATACCACGACATGGTCGACGACGATGATTTAGATCAACGAATATATAATAAAATGTTCAAATGGTCACCTGATACAGCGTTTGACATGGACGCCCCAGTACTCAAAAATGACTCCGTACGCGATTATCAATACTATTCCTATCACGCAGTACAACCTGATATTCGATCAAGAATCGAACTTCAAGTCCATGATACCAGTAAAAACTTTCTACCATGTGGAGAAGCCTTTATTGAAGTAGAAGGAGAACTTGTAACAGATGTTGTAGCTAATACAGAATATCCACTTGATACTCAAGTCGGTTTTGTTAATAATGGTATCACGTTGCTATTTGAAAGTGCAAGATATCTTCTTGATGGAAAAGAGATTGAATAATAGAACGTAAAGTTGATGTTGCAACAACAATAATAGGGTTAGCAAAATATTCCAACGATTATACAAAATCGGCAGGCCCTTCTATGATGTTCGCAAAGGATGGTAAGGATACTACTGGAAAGAATCCGTTTATTATGAGACGACCAAAAAAAGTCAGTGCTGTTGATGATGATGCTGATGACGAGGCTATAATTACAAATAATAATCTCAGCTACAACCTAAGGGCTGCAACACGTATGTCAATGTTGCATGGAGCGCGTAGATCATTTTCATGCGCGATTCCACTAAATCATATATTTGGATTCTGCAGAAATGTCCGAAAAGTTATATATGGAGCGAAGCATACAGTAGGACTCGTGCGAAAGGGTACTGACCATAAAGCAATTTGGAGGATTCCAGCAAATCCAGCACATGTAGATGATGATGCTGGTAAGGTCTTTTTAACAAAACTATCATTGTGAATGCCAGTGTTGATTCTCTCAATCAACGCAAAAGAACGATTACTATCATTTATGGATCAAGGAGGAAAATCATTGTTGAGTTGGCTAACAACAACAACAATGGATATTAAACAGCAAAGCGTTGATGGTACATTCACATGGAATCTGGCATCGCGACAATGTTTGTATGCCCCGCGTCATATATTTATTGCGTTACAGGATACTACGCGATTAGACAATCAAACACGTAGCCATATGATATTCGATCAACTCGGGTGTAAGGAAGTCTCGCTGAGAATAAACGGACAACAGGAAACATCCGAGGATATACAACTTGATTACGATCGCAACCATATTGCGCGCATGTATCATCATCTGTTGTCATACTTGGGGCGCGATCAAAATGTGGATACCGGTCTACAAATATCACAACACGATTTTAGTGCTCTTTATCCGATTTATTACTTTTCACTGGAACATCTTGATTTAACTAGACAATTCGTCGTTGATATACACTTAAGAGATCGTGTAGCCCGTCCGACTAATGCAGCGGGTGTTGTCCTTATCCCGAATTATAGAGCGGTTGCTGTTATTCTTAGCGACAAATGACTGCTAGTCGAAGGTGTAGGTGGACGAATGAGAGTGATAGATGCACCAGTGGAAAACATGTAACATTTAGATCAATCTGTTATTGTATAATGTCATATAGTGTTGCTAGTGTTACGTTGAATCCT
Source organism: Unio delphinus (assembly GCA_029339505.1). Taxonomy (NCBI): domain Eukaryota; kingdom Metazoa; phylum Mollusca; class Bivalvia; order Unionida; family Unionidae; genus Unio; species Unio delphinus. The sequence continues at coordinate 9,810,971 of JAQISU010000162.1, forward strand.
GGTCAACTCAAAAAATTGGAATCAGAATCAGCTAAACAATGTGAAACCAGAATAACGCTGAAACGCAATCAGATGTCTGGTGGTCAGAATAAATTGTCACTGACAACTCGTCAAAAGAAACACTTCAGTTACGCGCTCAAAGATAAAAAAGGTGTTCAGATCAAACTTTCTGGAGCCGCGATCAAAAACATGATAAAATCAGGTGGTATATTCCCGTTGTAAGCCGCAATTCCAGCGTTGATTGTGGCAGCGGCCCCAGCGGTGGCTAAAGCGGCACAAAGTGGTACAAAGCAAGTGGCCTGAGACTAGGACCGGTTTATTAACACCGATGTCAAATTTTGATTTACTCGATGTTGCTAAAAAATTGGCCATAAAAATCTTCAGAGGTGTTTTTATGGAAGATCAGTTGCCGGCACAACCAAACACAGTTGAAACCGGTATCATTAATCTTGATAACAGCACCGGACCTGGAAGCCACTGGGTTGCTTACACGGTTGATCCACATGCAATCGTCTATTTCGATTCGTACAGGCTAGCATCGCCGAAGGAATTTAATAGATATATAAACCATTTAAACACTCCGTGTTGGTATTCTACGCAACCAACACAACAAATGAATGACCCGCCAATATGTGGCAATGAAGTATTGAATGTCCTTGACGTTATTTCATCATCTGCAAAACCACCTCATCAGGTCGCGAATGAATACACTAGTAGTCGCTGGCAAAAATAGAAGATTTTTCAACGAAGATTTTAGAGAAATAATTAGTGTTATAATAACATGATTGATATTTTGAAACGACCTCTATCACCTTCGAAGAAACCAGCCACGGAAATATCTGCAACGGGTGATATAAAAAAAACTCATCGAAGATGAAATAGCTGAAACGTTGAACTTAGCAAGTGTTGATCCCAATGAAATAGTTTATTTCAAGATCGTTAGGGTAAATTGAAAACCAGTAATATTCCCTTGATGATATTTTTGTTAAACATTGAGATGCAGCCGAAGGCGCCATCGCGGTATTTTCCTATCAGGGTAAACTCAAGCCGGGTGTACATGTATCAACAATCACAGATACAATATTATCACTCGATAACAATTATATATCCTCGGCGAATTCATTGAAATCACTCAATGATAAGTATGACGATCATATAATTACATTTAATAAGTTTACTGATTTTCAAAAATCCATCGTGGACAACATTGATAAACCCGTAGTAGAATTTTTGGTAATCCACCAGTGACTACACCGAAACTCAAAGAGATACAAAAATTATATGTTGGAATTTTCAGCACTTCAATCCAACTATGAAGAACATGTAAAACAGTTTTCAACTTTTCGTAAAAACATCGTAGATAAATTTCTTGGAACCACATTCGATAAACTCGACATAAAACTCCCTGATATTAAAAAATTCATCGAAGATACGAGAAGAGAGAATCAAAGATGATGTAGAGAATATGATAAAAATACTTGAAAAAAACTAACATTTCTCATGAAAGAACCGATAACGTAGTATTCACGATTCAATACGGATCATTTAAGTGGACACCTACAAACAACATTTTACATATCACTGCAGCCGTCAAAGGTATTTATCGATTAACCCTAGTGACACCGACTCAATTTAATATATCATCGTCGATTTCATCTGGGGTCAACAATACGATATCAACAATCATCGACAAGGATACAACTGAACAGTTCACAATTGAATCCACTGATAATAATCTGGCTATGGTTTCAGTAACATGGTACGTGGAATTCGTAGCGGATTTAAGTAAACAATTAAACCGCTAGCGGTTTCAATTGAAATCGTAAATGATTTAAAAATAACTTGGCATCACCGATTATTTCATCACCGACGATACCTTCGGTATCTCAATACCGCTATGATCAGGTCAGAGAATTTCAAACTGAACTCAAAACCTTCGCCGAGTTATACCAAACAAAAATAAAAAAATACCTACAGCGGACCACCGTCATCGATGTAACCATATACTCGCTGTCTGGTGTAATCGCCTGAGCTGGTATAATACTCTCCTTGGTGACAATGATTGCTCCGATAGCTGTTCCAATTTGTACATCTGCGGCTGCAACCATTGCATGAATAGTCACCGGAATAACAAAAAAGCTATCTTCGTGTTCTCAGCGAAAATTACATTATTATACTGTTAGATATGCTGCGGTATTTCGCACGTACTCGCAATTACATACGTTGACAGCGACAATAACCGAGGATGAGTTTTCGAGAATGGTTCAGTTGTACGAGTCAATTATGTGGGAAAAAGAGCGCGACAATAATAATAACAATGGTAACCCCGCAAGATCTACTTCAGAAGATATTAAAAATTCCGAACCGATTTGGCAGGTATCGGGCAACACAATCCCGGTAAAAACAAGCATGATCTCAATAACATCAACGAATCCTGAATTAAGTGTGAATTTCCCTACTACGATTCCCGTGAAGGAGATAGCGCTAGCAAAACTACAAGTATACCATAGTTGGCCTAATATCAGATCGGTAGCATCTGGCGGTCAACAACAGAATAATTTTTGGGTGTTCGCATATAAGAATAAGCCCGATGGAACTCCAGACTGGAACATTGTTTCGTTACCATCTGGGTCATACCAAATTGACCAAATCGATGCTGAATTAGCGCGTAGAAAAAAAATCCATTACTTGGCGAGAACCAAAAATCGCTATAACAGTTCACGAGCCGACATTATCATCTGCCATTGAAATAAATTCACCGGGGAATGTTGTATATATCTATCAGAGTTCTAGAAGAACAATACTGGGTTGGCCTGAAATACCACCTCATGCATCTTATCAAATACCCCAACCCGAAAAATCTGATTATATTTCAACTAAGGAGGATTATCACGATTATCGTAGGTTTTATAGCGACGGTATCATATTTGAAAACAATTTAGGTTATTATGCTGAACCACTAAATTATTCTAATTTTGCTTATGGTTTGTTTGAGCTAGAAGGATCCGGGGATGATAAGTATTATGTAATAAAGGAATTTAACATGAACAAACAATTCATGGATATGAATTCCAGTTTTGAAAGATTGAAAAAAACTTCATAAAAGAAATTACTAAAACCCCACCTAACCGAGATGAAGCCATCAAAGACATAGAGGTGTGTAATAAAAGTATCGAAGATATGAGATTTTTCAATTCGCGATTTATTCCATTTATGTTAGATCATAATAATCCTAAAACAAGAACAGGATTTGCATAGAAGATATCCTCCCCGATTTTACGTTGCACTGGAACTAAACAAATCTCTCAATGATGCCATTGACGGTGGTTTGTAAAGAATACATGACGCATGGAAAAAACAGCACCACAACAAACAACTGTCTTGACATATATTAATGACCCAGATAGAGGTGGTAGACATATTGCTCCATTCAACGTCAATATATCCTCAGTGATTGCATTGAATTTAGTATGTGATGTTATCGAAGGAAGCTTTCAAATAAATCTCAAGCGATCAAATCAAGCTCAGCAGGGATATATTTTATATTCATATGCACCAACAGATCCTCCAGGATTTCTAATCATTGAGGATCCAACTAATCCAGTCTATATGAGATGTCATAATGATTTGTTAACAAGAATCAATTTTAAACTCACTGACCAATCCAATAATCTGATTGATTTACGAGGTGAAGTTTTACAAATTAGTCTGTAAAATCTTAAATGATTTTCATCCTAAAAAAGATTGTTAACTCATAGCAGCAGAGGGGGTGAGGCCAACGACATTGGCGTCCTTTTTTCTGCTTCTATAAAGCATTTACGAGGAAGCCTCAGTTTGCCGAATCGACGTCTAAAAAAGTTGGTCCGTTCGCCCCCTCTGCTGCTACATCTGTACCGAAGTAACTCTTCAACAGTTCGGAATCAGAACAGTCGATTGCGTTAGAAGCAATCACACTGTCATGTGTTTGGATTATCAATTAATATTTACAGAGATTTATAATATTGATTTTTAAAATAATTGGTACTTCTTTGCTACAGGCAAACGCCAAGTGATCATGTGAGCGGAGCTAAGTGCAAGCTTATTGATAGGTTAGGTAAAATGTTATTTTTTTGTAGAAACTATGTTTAAAAAGTAATAAAACCGAAGTAATTATCATTATTATTAAAATAAAGATAAATATGTAATGTCAGTTTTTTTTTCGTTGTTTACCTGAACCTATTATATATGTTCGATTGTCATTCGCCACCCCCCCCCCCCACCTCGGTACCTTGTTGGCATTATTTGGCTTGCGAGTTGTCATAACAAACTGAGTTATTCAAGGTTAAAATTTTCGAGGGTTGAGTGTAGTCACATACTAACCAACTAAGATACACCGTATTTGATAGTTGCTGGCCTAATATAATGGCTTGCTACCTAATATAGTGGATTCCAATGGTTCCGCTCCACAGCTGTTTCGAAGTTTGCAAATTATTTATAAATGGTGAATCCAGACATTTTGAGAATGGGAATACCCACGTGGAAAACCATATGTGGGGGAGGAGACGTGATATAAAGATTTCCAACACGGTCGCTGTGCTAGACTGTCAGAAAGAAACCACTTTCATTTAGGACCTTAGGGGCCCAGAGTGGCCGAGTGGTCTAAAGCGGTTGCCGTTATGTATCACAGCCATTTCACATCTGTTTGCGTAGGTTCGAGTCTCCGATTCAGCCGATATGGTTGTGTGAGAAAGCTTGCCAGTAGCTTCTCGTGGGTCGGTGGTTCTGTCTGGGGTTTCCCCTGGTTCTTCTGGCCGCCATATATACCCTAACTTGTGCTGAAAAATGGCGTTAAACCCTAAAACAACAACATTTAGGATCACACTTTTCAAGATGGAGACAATGTTGGTCATATTGGATGTCAGGTCAGCTCAATTCTAATTTGGAACCAACCAAATATAATCAGAAGTCTTTGATTGAAAACCCCATGCTGGAGAGTACATATAACACGATTTTGAAAATGGCCATATTGGGATCTGAGCAAATTTTATTTTTATTTACGAGAAACCAGATTGTTGGTTCACATTTTTTTTGTTGAACTCTTGAACATTGCTTACTTTTTTGGCAGATCACTTAATGGTCGTGCCTAATGTTGATTGTAACGTTAGATATATACTCTAAAGCGCTTTGCATAAAAGCGCTAAGTATTTTTAAAAAAAATAGTAACATTTTTTATAAATACAAATAAAAGTACCCTAGTCAAATCTTAATATCCATATTCTTTCTTTTCTAACGTGATGGACGGGAGTTGTCGATTGTTCCGCAACCCTTGAGCAGATCCCCTGAATGCAGATCACAGATCATCAGTGGTCCGCATACCAGTTAGAGAACTCCTGAACTTGACCACGGGTTGAATATGTGCATTTTAAGTGCAATAGTAATAACAATCTTGTGGTAATGGCTGCACGGACGACAGGCAACAGACCATCTTAGGCTCACGGTTGGACGGACGACAGGCAACATACCATCTTGGGCTTACGGTTGGACGGACCACAGGCAACATACCATCTTGGGCTAACGGTATGATGGAAGACAGGCAACATACTATCTAGTGGTATATTACCAGTAGGACTCTGATCAGAAAAAGAAGTGGTAACTGATCAAGTAGAAAAATAATTAAAAAGCTACGCGAATTATACTAATTTTTTTAAATTCATAAATAGAAAATACACAGATCTTGAGTTACTTGACAATAATATAAACAGCTTAATCCAATAATAAATACATTGTTAAGAAGTTATGACAGCAAAAGATACAATTAGTTGGCCAATGAACAAATAATGAAAGTAAATACTGAGAAAATGCTAATAAGACTGAGTTAAAAATTAAAGTAAGATTACCATTATGCGAAAGTTAAAATGACTGTTTGTTTGAAGAAAAAGGTGTAACATAAGCTACTGTTTTCAGAGCTCCAACACGTCTTGAATAATCCACGATTTGTTTTAAATAAATGAACTAACATAAAGTACGAAGCAACCTAGTGGTCTTGGGAGCCAGGGATAGCAAAACATTAAATTAGTCAATAAAGACGTAGAAATATACAATTATTTGTAAAAGTTACATTGCATGGTATCATTGGCGGTGTAATATCAACCAGGGCAATTATTGAATTGATAGCCGATGCTAAAATAATTGATTTATTTGCAGTAAGAAAACGACTTCATATTTGTTTCATAATGTATTACATTAAGTATGAAAGGTGTGTATTGTTCTTAATTGGTACCGTAGGTTTCTCTGTATACTACTTTTAGTCTTGTAGTGTATTTTGTTGTTGTCTGTCTGTTGATGAATTGTTACAGATGTTTTGTCCATTTATGTTGCTACCGTGTTGGAATTTGGTATATATATCCATATTTTAAACAAATTTGATGAATTTAGTAAGTTTTTTAATTTCAGCCTTATATACATGACATTTTCATCACCACATCACTCTGTATAAAAAAACATACCATCACTCTGTATCAAACAGACACCATCACTCTGTACAAAAATATATACCATCACCATATCAATTTGTATAAAAAATATACCATCACCATATCAATTTGTATAAAAAAATATACCATCACCATATCAATTTGTATAAAAAAAATATACCATCACCATATCAATTTGTATAAAAAAATATACCATCAGCATATCAACTTCTATAAAATAAATACCATCACCATATCAATTTGTATAAAAAATATACCATTGCCATATCAATTTGTATAACAAATATACCATCACCATATCAATTTGCATAATAAATATACCTTCACCATATCAACTTGGTTAAAACAATATGCCATCAGTGTCAACAATATCAATCTGTATCAAAATGAAAGCATCACCATATCAATTTGCATACAAAATATACCATCACGATATCAATCTGTATCAAAATTAAACCATCACCATATCACTCTGTATCAAAAATATACCACCACTCTGTAACAAAAATATGCAACCACTCCGTATCAAATATATACCACCACTCTGTATCAAAAATATACCATCACTCTGTATCAAAAACATATCACTATTCAATAAAAAATATACCAACACTCTGTATCAAAAATATACCACACTCTATAGAAAATATACCCCACTCTAAATACAAAATATACCACCACTGTGTGTCTAAAATATACAACCATTTTACAACCATTCTGTATCAAAAATATAATATCACTCTGCATCAAAAATATACCATCACCATACCACTCTGTTTCAAAACAATACCATCACTCTGCATCAAAAATATACTATTACCATATTATCAATCTGTATCAAAAATATACCATCACCATACCACTCTGTATCAAATATATACGACCACTCTGCATCAAAAATATACCATCATCATATTATCAATCTGTATCAAAAATATACCATCACTATATCACTCTGAAGCAAAAAAAGGTTAAGTACCACCTAAGTCAGGAGTTTGCTAAGTACAGGCCGCTGGTCAGATCTGGTTTTATCCACCGATTTCCTTTAGTGCATGTTACTTTGCAATTATCTATTTAGCCCATGCCCTGAGGAAAGTTGCCCATGCCTGACCTAAGTGTGTCAAGCTAACATGCCAGTCTTACCCATTATACTTTCTCCCCACCTTTCTGATAAATATCAACTTCAAATTAATTACTGCGATAGAGATGCAGATGTGGAATCCTGCTTGAAGCATCAAATGTAACAGGAAAAAATACATGGATGGGCCACAAATTCCAAATTCGGTTAAGAGGATGATAAGGATCCTCAATGAAACAAAGCTATCTGAAAACTTTCTTCACTATATGTATATATTACTTCATTTTGTTAAAGAAATAGACTTCATCTCAATCTGTTAACAGCATTTACAGCTTCAGTTGCATTCCAACCAAAAGAACAGCAGCTTAATGAAACCTGGATACGTGTCCATTTGCTTGTGTTAAAAATTTTATTTATTGGAAAAATTACATCAGAATAAATAAAAGTACAAGTAAAGGATTAAGTTTGTAATATGTAGCAAAGTATCAATATGAGCTGCCAAGTGTGTGAGATATTCTTAAATTTAGGCCTCTCTTTCACCAATGGTAACCAGCAAACACACTACATAATGCAGTTATTTACGCAGAAAGATGTTGACCCCAAAACATATCAAGGTTAGATGTCTTATATTGTATAACTAAGGGTCAGTTGTGCATAATATAAGACTATGATATTTTTATCTATTCTGATAAAATATCCCCTAACTTGTATTGGGGATAGGGTGTAGTTTGATCCTCCAATACACCAGTTTGGAGAATGATTTTATAGGTCCTAGTTTTATGCTGCACACATACATCCTAAGTCAACTAATTAGACACAAAATTTTCTTCTCTAGCTCTTGAGATTTCAGTTTTAAATATGAATATGTCCACAATTGTTATGATTGTATGTACAAATGTTGATTTTTTTTAATCTAGTCCAATAGTACAGGATACCACACATTTATAGCAAGATTTAATATTTAACAGTTTTGATTTTTTTACACTGTTTATAGACTGTGATTACATTCTCTTGAAAAGTATGGAAAGTCAGCTTATCAACATAATATATTATATTGAAAGATTATAATGTGATGTCAGAACAACATTCTGTCTATGAACGATGACAAAGTTGATGAAGTTGACTGGGTGGCATTAGCAGTCCTACAGCATACTGGAGTATAAAAGAATCATGGGTCTTGAAGTTAGCGATTGGCAAATACATGTAAGTAGATAGTCACTTACCTTCATATTATGCATATTTGTTGTTCTTTGCTCTACAATGCATTTTTAATTTCCAGTTTAAATTGGCTGATCGCAGGAAACGATCAATAAAAAGATACCATGTAGATTCAAGAATGTGCAAGGTGTTTTACTGTGATAATGGGGCAATACTGAAAATATATTTTTTATGATTGTATATACTTGTCGTAATATTCAGAACTGGATGTATCGCAAAGTGCAAATCAACTTGAAAAATGGTCAATATGTCCATGGCCACAATACTGCCACCCATTCACTCCAACTACAGAAACATCTGAGAGAATTAAAGAGTAGATCTGTGATCACCTGTGACTGGGGATTATCGTAATCCTACAATGCAAGATGCATCACATATTTTTATTTTTGTGCTTCGTATAAACATTTTCAGAAATATATCACCCTTGGCAGCCCATATCGACATTCTCCCACAAATTTAAATTATGATTATAATTACCTTGATGGAATAAAAATCAGACAATTGCATTATTGTCATGTTTCACTCAGCTGGTTGGAATGGTATGGAAAGCAATAATGCTAAAATCAGAATTGATTGAGGAATCTTTCATTAGTGAAATGAAAAAATATATATAAATATTGAAGATACATGTAGTTATTACATAGCTTCATTCCATTCAAGATATTTATCATCCCTTTAACCAACTTTGGCATTCCTGGTTTCCACTGCATTCTGATCAACTGAAATGTACATTAACAAAACACATTCATTTTCATGTATGAGAATTTGATATAAGACATCTGAGTAAAAGAAAGGCCTGCCTAATCAACATGACTTTATTTGTGGAAAAGCTTCAGTGTGCTATCAAGTATGTAAGACAATTTCTTGAAAACACGGCCTCTCATTCTGATATTAGTGAACGTCAGATCATGTAACACATGGTTGTTATTTGGGCAATAAGACAGCATGCAAACATAAATAACATGTGATATGTGTTACATTGCATGACTTGGACTGTTGGTGAGACTAGACTTATCAACACTAGTATGAATGTATATATCGACCACAAACTGTGTTCCAATAACAATTAATAAATCATATACGACAACATCCATCATCTCTGAATGTCCCCAGAAAACAAACACATTAATATGCTTTACATTTCGACTTTTATGCTATCATTTATTTTATTTTATTTTATGCTATCATTCAAACGAAAAAAAAATAATAATTTGTGTGTGGAAACCGACAAATTCAGTGATAACATGTAAATACACGAGTATTTCGGTGTTTTTTAGTAACCAGTCTTAAGGTACATGACCAATATGATAATCATTAGACCAACAAATTGTTCTCTGCCATTTTTTGAAAATTTTGACTAGCCGCTAATCAAAATAAAAAAGGCGGAAAACAATATGTCGGTCTAGGTAATCATGCGATCTAACTCTTGCATAACATCACTGACCATTATCACTATCAGAAGATAACATGGTTAACAGATTTGTATGCAATATCGTTGTTAAAAAAAGATGCAGATTCTATTTGAGAACATGGGGTACGACCATTTTTGCCAACAATGATATTCTTCTTTCATTGGTACTAGTCAACAATTCCGTGATTTTCCTGAAATCAACTGGTGATGCAGATGCCAGTAACGTATGGCCATGTAGTGTACGTACACAACAGTAGCGTTGTGAAGAAAAATATCGAAACCTTCGAATCCCGTGATATCATAGAATCCACGATATCGTAGGAAGCTAATGACACTATGCTACTGTTAAAACCTACTTCACATCTTTCCGTTAGACTAAACTCTATAGACTCATAAAATTAGGTCAACTTACCAATCAGGTTCAATTCTGTCAGCTTAAAGTCTGGACAAACTATGTGAAATACGTGTATAATGTGTCAATGAACCGATATCTGTACATGATCTTCTACTATCACGCACATGCATAGCACACGAGACGCATCCGTGTCATCGTGAAACCAAGGTAGGCAACGCAAGGGAAATAACTCTAAAATTTTCATTCTGTAAAACTACCATTGATATTCTTTATTGGTAAAGAAAATGATGATATTGATAATAACATAGACATAACACACAAACACACACACACACACACACACACATAGGCGCGCGCGCTTCATTTATTATAACGATGTCTGTGACCTTTATACTGTCTTTATAAATTAGCAAGTCTCAATTCATTTTTTATAATCGTTAAAATAATTCAATGATGTAATGCTAAGCTTTATCCACCACCTACCCACCATTCAAACTTGTTTTAAATAGAAATTTTGATAAGACTTATCACGACGATGCCAGGGGCGTCATTGGGGGGGGGGGAAAGGAGGGTTAGAGAGCAGCGTGGCTGCCCTTCTCCTCCAAATGTGAATGTGCTGTAAATCTGACGTAGCATATATATGAAAATTAACAAGCCCGTCAATTTTCCCTCCCCCTGAAAAATTGAAATGACGTCCATGAGTATTATTATTATTATTATTATTATTATTATTATTATTATTATTATTGTTATTATTATTATTATTATTATTATTATTATTATTATTATTATTATTATTATTATTATTATTATTATTATTTCAGGTTTACAAGCTCTAATTTCGAAGACCCGAAGTTTTAGAAATTATTTAGATGTTTGCATCACAGGTGCTCGACGCGAGCTTGATTTAAAGAAAAAAAAAAAAAAACAATAATCTAAAGAAAAAAAAATCAAACAATCATGACATAAATACCTTAGATTACTATATAGTATGATAGTGAGGGTCTTATGCCTGAATGGGTTATGGGGGTCATCTAAGGTATTTTTGTTACTGTGTATGATTTTTTTCCTTTATAATTTTTCTTCTTCAAATCTAGCTCGAGTCGAGCACCTGTGGTTTACATCTATTACAACATTTAAAGGACCGATGTATTGCATTTAACTGTGTTTAATACATTTTCATTTTACTCCAGTATACTAACAAGTACTTTGACAGGTTTGCAACTAGCAGCAGAGGGGGCGAATAAGACAACTTTTTTTGTTTTTATTTTTGATTATACCCCCTCCAAAATAACACTAGACCCTTCTCGCGAAAAAATAAGTCTCTGACCCTTGTCTGAAAACATTCGCGTCGCAACGTCGTTGTCACTCACCCCCTCTGCTGCTAGAACTTTCAGTTGGGGTTAACCGAATATTTGATCCAGTCCGATACGATATCGTGTCCTAGGGTCTGTTAAATTTATTGTCACAAATCCGTGTGGTTTTGACTGAGCGTGACTAAAGAAATTTCTAAACTGATAATGATTCATATCACCGCTGCACCAAGTTTGATGAATATTTCGTAGCGTATGAGTATCAACGCCGTTAAATACACACAACACATTGCAATTATCTCTGATCACTTTTGGTATTTGTGTGTATCGTTGAGTGACATAGATCACATCAGTGTTTTTATGCCTGCCTCGGGAAAATATTCTAGCAGGATTTTTTTGATTATCTAACATGATATCATCGTATACCACTAAATTGTTAATACTTCCATCGATGTCTTCCACGGAAGGGGCTTCCTCTATATCAGTAATAAACTCAATAAAATCTTCATCGATTTGAAATTCTTTTGCTTTCTCGTTAAAATCCTTTAGCACTTCATAGCATCGCTGATCGTCTACACTCGGGGCTATTAAATACAATTTGTTCCATTTCATCCATCTCGTTATCAAATTAAGTAGCAGTTGTGTCTTTCCGCTTCCAGATGGTCCGATTATAATCATTCTAATTGAATTCGGCAACATTTCATGATGTTTAATAGGTAGCAGCAGAGTGGGTGAACAGACCAACTTTTTAGACGTCAACGATGCTTCCTTCTAGTTAATATTTACTAGGAAGTCCTAATTTGTCAAATAAACTCTTCTAGTTAATATTTACTAGGAAGTCTTAATTTGTCAAATAAACCCTTCTAATAAATATTAAGAGAAGGGTCCATTTGGTAAAAAAAAAGACGCCATTTAGTTGACGTTCACCTCCTCGGCTGCTAATGCGCTAACTAAATATTTGATCAAGTCCTTAAGATTTCACAAACAAACTAATTTGTAAAACCTCACCTCGTAAATCAATCAGATTATTAGATTGGTCAGTGAGTTTGAAATTAATTCTCGTTAACAAATTATTATGACATCGCATATAGACTAGATTAGTTGGGTCTTCAATAATTAGAAATCCTGGAGGAGCCGTTGGTGCAAATGAGTATAAAATATATCCTTGCTGAGCTTGATTTGATTGTTCGAGATTTATTTGATAATTTCCTTCGATAACATCACATACTAAATTGAGCGCAATCACCGTTGAAATATTCACATTGTTCGGAGCAATATGTCTACCGCCGCCTTCTGGATCATTATTATATTTCAGAATATTTGCTGTAGGATTCTTCGATTTTTTCCAATTATCGTGGATTCTTTTGAACCCAATATTAATAGCATCGTCAAGTTGTTTCTTTAGTTTATCCGGATTATATCCAGGGATTTTAAAATCTTTAATCTCCGTTTTATTAATCTTATATAGATCCGCAAACTTATCATGTAAGATTTCTTCATTTAATACTTCTTGAATAATTTTCGAGTGAAATATTTTCATATCGTCGATGATTTTATTACCCGTTTCTACGACGTTGATAAATTCATCCTTGGTGAGAGAGCCGGATTTAATAGATATTAGCAGTAGTGAAAAATCATTATTCATTGCTGTGAAATTTCCGTTAATGAGAGGAACATAAATTGATTCAAAAATTTCTTTATTAAAGAATTTATTAGGAGCATAATCCTGATAAGTCTTGATTTCATTAACGGGTTTTATTTTGTTGGTGATATAATCGGATTTCTTAGGTTCGGGTGGAAAATCCTTCGAATTTTCTCGCGAGTTATCCGGTGGTAATTCAGGCCATCCTAACACTGATCTTATAGAACTCTGATAAATATCTACAACGTATCCTTCTGTATTTATCTCGATAGCGGATGATAATGTTGGTTCGTGAACTGTTATAGCGATTTTTGATTCTTTTCCGGTGAGAGATTTTATTCTGCGTTGAAATTCAGCATTGATCTGTTCGATTTGGTATGATCCTGTTGGTATAGAAACAACCTGCCAATCTGGGGTTCCGTCTTCACGATTAATGTTTGCAAATACCAAGGAATTATTCGGTTGTTGACCACCAAATGCTACCGATCTAATATTAGGCCAGCTATGATACACTCGTAGTTTTGCTAGTGCGATCTCGCTCACGGGAACAGGAATTGGAAAATTAACACTAAATTCGGGACGTGTTGAGGTTATTGATATCGTGCTTGTTTTCACTGGTGTTGTATTTGTTACTATTTGTTGAAGTAGTTCTTGCGACAACATTATTTTTATTATTCTGCTCTAATTTCAGCATTGTTGATTTATACAATTGAGCCATAGTTGAAAATTCGCTATCTGATATTGTTGTGTCATCCAACGACGATGATATCAACGAGGATAATTGCGAGTAACCGGCAGATGCAATATGATATTTAATTAAATAATCATGTAGTTTACTCTGGCTACACGATGATAGTTTTTTTGTGATCCCAGTTAATATACCAGAAATTGTAGCCACTGCGGAAATAGCGATTGGAACTACGACCGGAGCAATCATTGTAACCGAAGATAGTATTATTCCAGCAGCAGTGATTACTCCTGACACCGAGTACACGGTGATATCAACTGTGGTTATTCTTCGTTTGTATTTTTTGATTTTTATTTGATATTCTTCACAGAGAGAACTGAGTTTAGTTTGAAACTCTTTGACTTGATCATAGCGATACTGATTCGATGATGGAGTCATTTTATTTTAAAAGCGTTAGCATTTTCAATTACGAAATTCAAAATTGCAAAGTAATTTTTAAGGATTTTATTTTCAATTTAATTGTTTACTTAAATCCACTACGAATTCTACGTACCACGTTACTGAAACCCTGACTAGATTTCTATCTATGGTATTTATTATCGTGAATTGTTCAGTTGTATCCTTGTCGATGATCGTTGATACCGTATTATTGACTCCAGATGAACTCGACGATGATATATTAAACTGATTCGGTGATACTATTGTTAATCGATAAATACCCTTAACTGCTGCGGTTATGTTTAAAATGTTGTTTGTGGGAGTCCATATAAATGATCCGTGTTGAATCGTGTGTACTACGTTGTTGACGATAGATTTATCATGAGGAATTTTTACTTTTTCAACAACGTTTATCATTCTCATTGCATCATCCCTTATTGCGTTGTTGAATGTTTTAAGTTCATCGATGGATTTTTTAATATCGGGAAGTGTTATTTCAATTTTATCAAATGGGCTCCCAATAAACTTGTCCATGAGGTTTTTACGAAACGTCATAAATAGTTTCGTGTGTTTTTCATATTCGGATTGAAGAGTTGCTAGTTCCAATATAGAATCTTTTATTGTGGTGAGTTTTGGTGTGGTTACTGGTGGATTTCCGAAAAATTCTAGCAGGGGTTTATCAATTTTGTCAACTATTTTTCTTTGTAATGTAGTAAACTGATCAAATACAATTATATGATCATCATACTTATCATTAAGCGATTTTAATGAATTCACCGTGTTATCGTATGTTGTTAATGTATCCGTAATTGTTGAAACAAGTACACCTGGTTTGAGTTTACCCTCATCAGAAAATAACGCGATAGTATCCTCTGCTGCGTCTCGTTGTTTAACCAAAATATCATTAAGAGAGATATTACTACTTTTCAATTTACCCTGACGATCTTGAAATACAACTATTTCACCAGGATCAACATTTGCTAGGTTTAATATTTCGGATATTTCATCTTCGATTAGTTTTTTAATATCCTTGTTATCAACGGTTTCAACTTCACTATCAGGTTTTTTCAGCGATGATAAAGATCGTCCCCAAATATCAATCATTATTATAGAAATATTTTCATCGTTTAAATCCGATGGATTTTCAATCTAAAGATTTTTAAGGAGATTTGCAGCTAGTATACTCATTTACTACTATATGAGGTGGTTTCGAAAATCTTTTGGATATAGCATCAAGTACGTTTAATACTTCATTACCACATATTGGTGGATCAAGCATTGTTTGTGTTGGTAACGTAGAATACCAAGTCTTCATTGGAAAATCTTTTATATAACGCATAAATTCTTTCGGCGGCGCTAATCCATATGAGTCAAAATAAATAATCCCACGTGGATCAATCGCGTATGCAACCCAGTGAGTTCCAGGTCCGGAGCTGTTATCTAAATTAATAATACCGGTTTCAACATCATTTGGTTGTGCCGGTAACTGATCTCTCATAAAAACCCCTCTGAAATTTTTTATTTTTAATTTTTTAGCGGTATCAATTAAATCAAAATTGGACATAGGAACTATATCGTTCCTGGAATTCGAAGACCCTTTCCGCTGTACCATGAACTCGGGGTTCCTGGTAGTCTTAGACCCTTTCCTTTTTTTTTATACCCCTTTCCAGTTGCCTTTTTCAACGCCATTCCTGCCGCGGTACCAATGGCTCCTAACGCTGCTGCCTTCGCTACCGCTGGGGCTGCTGCGGCAATCAACCCTGGAATCAACCCTAACAACGGGAATATACCACCAGTCTTTTCCATGTTTTTAATCGCGCTCGTAGAAAGAGTAATCTGAACTCCTTTTTTTTCTTTCAGCGCTTTATTGAAGTGATTAACCTGAGTTTTTGTCAGCGATAGTTTATTCCCTCCGCCATTCATTTGATTAAATTTCAGCGTTATTGTGGTTCCACATTGCTTAGCTGATTTGGATTGTAATTTTTTTATTTGACCAGGTGTCAACGTAACATTGATATTACTATACGACATTATACAAAATAGATTGATTCTAAATCGCAAGCGATTCAATGGCGAAATTGCACAGCAATTTCCAATCCAAAGGATTTTCAATTAAAGATTTTCTACTGGTGCATCTACCAGTCTCATTCGTCCACCAACACCTTCAAGTATCATTGACTTATCACTAAGAATAACAGCAACCGCTCTATAATTAACAATACCAGCAGGACGGGTTACACGAGCTCGGAAGTGTATATCAACTACGGACTGTTTCATCAAGTCAAGATGTTCTAGGGAAAAGTAATAAATCGGATACAGACTTTTAAAATCCAATTGTGATATTTGTAGACCAGTATCTACATTTTGATCACGTCCCATAAATGATAGCAATCGATGATAAACTCGTGCAATGTGGTTGTTTTCATAGTTAAGTTGTATATCCTCGGATGGTTCTTGTTGTCCGTTTATTTTTAACGAGACTTCATTACATTCGATTTGATCAAATATCATATGGGAACGTTCTTGATTATCCAATCGCGCTCTATCCTGTAGAGCAACAAATATATGCCGTGGAGCTGAAACACCCTGTCGTGCTGCCAAATGCCATGTAAATGTACCATCAATATTAGAATCCATGGTATCTGTGGACGTTGTCAACCAGCTTAATAATCTCTTTCCCCCTTGATCCATAAATGATAGCAACCGCGGTTCTACTGACAATGATGGAGTCAACACTGGCATCCATAGTGATAGTTTTGATAAAATTACTTTACCAGCGGCAACGCCAGCAGCGCGCCAGATTGCATTATTATCATCACCTTTTCTTACTAGTGCTATTGTATGTTTTACTCCATAAATAACTTTTCTGACGTTTCTACAAAATCCAAATATATGATGGAGCGGAATCGCACATGAAAATCGTCGACGAGCTCCTTGCAACGTTGCTACTCTTGTTGCAAACCCTAAATTGAAATTATTATTAACGCTTCCGAGAATATCAAAGGCAGCAACTGGTATATCTCTATGTTCAGGGGTATCAGGTTGTGCATCTGCAGTACCTACTGGAGTACGTATTTTAATATGTGAAATGTGCTCAGCGTGATCAGTAATATCCTTAGAGAACATCATAGATGGACCAGCCGATCTTGTATAATCGTCAGAGTATCTTGCTAGCCCTAGTATTGTTGTTGCTACATCAACTTCACGTTCAATAGATTCGATTTCTTTTCCATCAATGAGATATCTTGCGCTTTCAAATAATGCCATGATACCATTATTAACAAAACCAACTTGTAAATTAGCTGCATATGGTGTATTAGCTACAACATCTGTTACGAGTTCACCTTCGACTTCAATAAAAGCTTCAGCGGGTAAAAAGTATTTACTGGTATCATGAACCTGAAGTTCAATTCTTCCTCGAAGATTAGGTTGTACTGCGTGATAAGCAAAAAATTGATAATCACGTACAGAAGTATCTTTAAGCACTGGGGCTTCCATGTCAAATGCAACATCAGGGTTTTGTTTGAACATTTTTATTATATATCCGATGGTCTAAATCAAAAATTCTGAAAGAATTCTGAAGGAATTTTGAATTGAAAACCCAAGGAATTCATTTAGAGAAAATCGATTTTCATGAAATTATGTCGACGGATTAGCCAAAAAACAATACAAAATCAATAAAAAAAACATCGAAAATTCGATGAAACAATATATTTTAGCCTCACATGATAAAAAATCTGATCAAAATCGATTTTCTCTAAATGAATTCCTTGGGTTTTCATCCTCGATTTCATGAAATTTTGTCGACGGATTGCATAAAAACACTAGAAAAATGAGTAAAAACACTAGAAAAATGAGTAAAAAAAGTAAAAAATCTAACAAAATTAGCAAATTATAAATATTTTATAATATAAAAAAATTATTTAGTTGGGTGTATTTTAATAATAATGATGAAAATATCTGATAATGAAGATAACGCAAGTAGAATCACAAGTGATTCTGATACAAGTGATTCTGACACAAATATTTCTAATGCTAGCATTAGAAACACTAGTGTTTCTACAATAACCATAACAACTGAGCATCCTATTCAAATAAATAGAATCACAAGTGATTCTGACACAAATATTTCTACAATAACTATCATAATTGGAAATCCTGTTCAAATAAATATTTCTAACGTTTCCGGCGAAATTTCTTAAAACCACTTCCCGAAAGCCCACTTCCTGCTATCATATTTGCTGTTATATTATCCTGGGCGTTAGTCATTAACGACTGTAGTTTTTTATCCACGGCGTTATTTATTATTTTACTAACCTGTGTAGGCATTACTGCAGTAGATGGCAGTGAAGTCATTCTAGAAATGCTAGCATTAGAAACACTAGTGTTTCTGGGGTTTGATTGGAAATTCGAAGAATTTCGTCGAAAATCACTTCGTGATTTCACTAGCGCTGTTAGTTTATCCCGAGCGGCTGAAAATGCCTTACTAGCAAGATCACCAACAGTGTTAATACCCTTATCTCGGATAACATCAATTGCTTTCATTGCTGCCTGTTTTGCAAATGGAGCCACTTTTGGAGCCATTCTTGAAAATAATCCCATTATAGTATTACCGAGACCATCTCCATAGTATACTCGGTATTTTGGTAATCGTGAGTTTACCACGTAGACGTTAGTTGGTTTATCATGGTTGTAGTGTATGATCATTCTCTATTCAATTGCTATTTATCTAATCGCAAAATCCGTAGGATTTCCAGTGACATTAGTCACTATGATAACCGTAGAAATTCGAAGAATTTTCGGCTAACTCTTCAATGAAATCTCTATATGTTGCAATATCCATGATACCACCTTGAAATAATCGCCTACAGATATCAGCTGCTTCATTGATTATTTCTGGTGAGTTATTCCCGGCTCGTTTTCCTCCTACAAGTATTTCTAATCGTGCTATATCACCGAGAATATTACCAGGGCAAGAAATACTTGTATTTCCACTCGAAGAGTTTCCAACACTAGAATTTCCAACACTAGAGTGAAAATCCATAGGTGAATATCCCTTTCCGGTTTTTTTCTTAGTTTTTGCTTCTCTTTTTCTTTGTTGTTCTTGTTGCTTTTCTTCTTCTTCTTGTTGTTGTTGTAAATCATGATCTTCAATTCCTCTCGTAAACATTTTATACTCCAGTTTTCCTTTTTTTAAACGATCAATATTTTGATTCATTTTAAACAACCAATCAACCCAGTCAGGTCGTGATATTTTACTCTCTTTATACTCGTCCTTCAAAAAACGTTCTCTTGAATAATAGCTTTGGACAGCAAAATTACCAAAGGCGATATAATCGTTGGGTTTTATTAATTGAAATTGTTTTATTTGTATTATACCCTCCGGAGTGAATTTGTCTATAAAGGCAACACGACTCTTCGTGGAAACTGCGCCTTCTTGTTCTTCTTGTTCTTCTTCTTCTTGTTCTTGCTGTCGTTGTAGTTCTTCTCGTTCTTGCTGTCGTTGTAGTTCTTCTCGTTCTTGCTGTCGTTGTAGTTCCATCTCCCCTGCGATTTCACCTGGAAGTATTTGTACAGCTTGTTTCGTTTGTTTAGTTCGTTTTGCTATTTACTCCAACACAGGGAGAAGAGGCTTCTCTGTTCTAGGACCTTCTTTAGGGACATCTCCGTATATCGCCCGTTCAGTTGCTGTTTTCACACCCTCAGTTGCACTAACAATAGGTTTGAAGAGTTGTTCTGTATCCTCTGTGAAGTCGGTGGCCATTGATTGCCGTTGTTGAAGTTTTTCACGGATTCTATCACGAAGGGGTAATATTTTCTTAAGAGCTTCAAGTCTTTCTTTAGTGTTCCGTGTAGTTAATGATTGTCCTATCATTATTAGAAGAGTATCACTAATTGTCAAATTAAAAAATCCTTTGGATTTTCAAATGTAAAGCATTTCATTGCAAATCATTTCGAAAGAAATCACTAACTAAAAAATGTAAATCATTTTAATACTTCCTTGTTATTGTACTGAGTCACACATAATTTTACTTCCTCATACCGTATCGGTTATACAAACAAAGGAGGCTCTCTACGCGTGGGCTCATCACCTTCAGAGTTTTCCATTAATGTTTTTAATTGTCTCACTTTACAATTAATAAGTCTCTTTTGTTCATATTCTAATCCTAAATGCTTTCGAACACGTTCAACGATGCTACATAATGGTACGAAGACATTAACATCTTCAGTATTTACTAAGCTCTCACGTATAAGCTTTTGGATATTCTTAATTAAAAAATATTTTTTAGATAGGACATATTTTCCGGTCTGTTCTGCAAATTGTATATCCTCGAAATTGGTCATAATTTGATCACAATCCAAACCTGAACATAATTTTATATTTTCATCCTTCAACTTGTTGATTTCAATAATAATCAATTTGAGATTTTCAATATTCATATATATATAAAAATATATTTGTTTAAATGCAAAGTATTTTAAATACAAAGTATTAAAAATACAAAGTATTTTCAAAATGAATTCTGGATACACTAAGGTGTTGATCATCTTAGTATACCCAGAAGCTTAATGCGATTATAGGTGATTATGATTATATATAATGAATGACGACGGCACATTTACCGTTTTGAACCCCCTTGGTGTTTTATACATCAAGTAGCGCTCAACGGTTACAACCGACAAACACATAACAATAGATTATAGGTGAACAATGAATGAATTGATTTCAATGACAATGCGACGGTACAACAATAGATTATAGGTGAACAATGAATGAATTGATTTCAATGACAATGACGACGGTACAACAATAGATTATAGGTGACACAATGAATGAATTGATTTCAATGACAATGGATGACGCGGGCTATTCTACATTCAAGTGTAAACAAAACCACAAAATCGAAACTTTGGTTTTGAATGTCAATAATAACGTTCATACCACGTGTGACGGTGTGGTTTTGTTTACACTTGAATTTCGGCTAAATGCCCAATTATAATAAGAACGAATTTGTATATATACACTCATTACGACGAGGTGATATAAAATAGGTGTAGTGATTGTAATTATTTGTTTGTTTATTAGCGATCACTGACAATGTTGAAAACACACATAATACTTGAAACAGACATTAAAAAAAATGTTTAAATACTACGTGTTTATAAAACAGTTCTGTTAATACTTGAAAAAAGACAAAATTGATTATGTTTTGTTCGGATTTATTTAATTATAACAGCCAATCAAAAATCGAAGATTTTCCAACGCTAGTATTTCCGTGTTTAAGATCCGTAACTCTGTCATTGGTGGAAATCCGTAGGATTTCATACGAGTTATACCTAACGGAGTTATCTCCCTACGTAAGAAAACTGAATTTTGTTTTTAAAACGTTTTGAAAAAGCCGTCTTATAAATTCCCTCTGCTACTTTTTGTACTGAGAAGGGGTGAATATCGAAATACTTACCAGCTTCTGACATTGATTGAAATACCATCTCCGTGTCAGTATTAAACGATCTTACAGGTCTAGCAATTTTCGAGTATTTCCCAGTTCCTCCTCGTTTGGAGTTTTCACGCTGCGTTATAGCTTGAAGGTTGTTCAACTTGTTATTCTTGGGATTAGAATCAATATGATCAATAACAAAACCATCCTTGATTAATCCATTATACACTTCATAAACGAAACGGTGATTAAGATACTTCTTCCCTCCAGCAGTAGTAAACATCAAATACCCTATACCATTATCCCATCCAACAGATTTCTTATTTTTACTGTGTCTAACAACACCATCACGAGAAGCTTCGTAATTTTTAATAACAGGATGTCTTTGAAATTCTTGGCTCATTTATATATAATATATCTATTTGTCTAATTCGTTAATTGGCTGAATTATAACATTAACAAATCTTTTTATATAGTCATCCGTAGTTTTTATGATTTTGCTATTGACGTCGTCAGGATTTTTGATTCTTCGCTTGTCATAATAACGTTTTAACTCTCTATAACGCTTACCCCCGCAATTAATGCATAACTGCGACTTGCCTCTTACACCTACCCCACAATGCAAGCATGGTAGAGGTCCCTCCGAACCGTTTCTCACACTCTGCATATGATACCCACAGAATTCATTTCTACATGATTTGTTACATGGAGTCTTTGATCCAATCATAAGCCATTTGCAATGATTCATTATATAAAATTTTCTTATTTAAATACTTGTTTTAATTATAATATGAAGGAGTTCAAGAGATTATCGAAAATTAAGCCTTGGAAAAATGTTAGATTTAATCTCGATAGAATCTCTGATATACCTAAAAGTCTAGTAGATGATAAACCACTATTGAGTAAAATCAGCGACTGTTTTAATGAGTTTAAGCGTGATGGAGCATCTCATACGTGGTCGACATTTCGAATTATTGATGAAGATGTCAATATACCCATAATTGATGCTACTATGAATGATATAAGAGCAGCTGTGATACTTTCACACCTTGGCGGGAAATCTCTACTGAAGTATTTTTTTAGAATAAAATTCATTATCGAAGAGGAAGGTGAATGGATTATCAGAGATAAATTTGACCCAATCCTTAAGGATAAAAAATTTGTAATTGTGAGTAGAGATTCCAAACCAGGAATTCTAACTGGAATTGACAAACCATACTATGAGAAATCTTACCCTGTAACAGCAGTTGTGTATGGGTTATATCCAATAAATAATAATCCTAATATTGCAAAACTAGCTCCGATGTTTTCATCATCAGTGGCTTTGCCACTTAATTGTGTAGCAACACGGGTAATAGAACACTTTACAAATTCCCTCCGAGGAAACAAATTAACTGATCTACGAAGAAAAAAAATAACCGAATGGGAACTAACAGTGAATCAACATGGAGCAATGATTTCCGATATAGCTAAATTAGAAGCATTATTAAAATTTCCAATATCGGTAGCGACAATAACCGGAGAAGTATTATACGAACCGAAATATCAATCGCGAGGAGCTCCAATTGAAATTATTGATCATAACAAACACGCGTGGACACCCGCGGTAAATATATTTCCACGAGAAAGAACTGTTCGATATATCCCCCGGAAATTTTCCGGGGAATTTTCAGATGATTTCTATGAAGAGAAATTATTTGATGCTATTCACGCGTTAACCAAAGACGACCCTGTGTCAGTATGGTTACTCAGGAGTAATGAGGATCCGGAAATAGGATTTGATCATCGCACGAGAAAAGAATTCATGGCGTCCAACACGAAGTGATTTTCTCAATGACGTGAAGTTGAGTTGCGTCGAATTGGGTCATGGAGGATTGTGGAATACGAAATACTCACGTGATGGTATGATTTCAATTGATATATCCGCGTGTTATCCTGGAAGTTTTCTCGGATATGGAGAATGCTCTGAATATTTTAAACGATTTGGACATCCCACACATGAAATGACTCGTGTTGCGATTAATGGTCCATTACCTGATTTTGATTTAACCGGGTTCGCTCGTGTGATATCATTCGAATTAGCTACAGGGTTACATCCGTGTAGTTATCTTTGGCTTGGTAGACATATGTATGAAAAAGCGTGGATTCCAATTGTGCTATTGCGGTATATGATCGATTGTGGTATGCTAATATCGTTAATTGTCAGTGAAGCGATTATTTGTTATAACGCTCAGAAAGATGTTTGGTTACCAAAACCCGATCTAGAAAAAATAATTAACGAACAACGAAAACAATTTCTAGATGGAAATTCGAAGAATTTCAGCGAGGAACAAATCATAGATTGGTCTAAGAAATTATTCGAAGGTAGTAATAGAGAGGCTAAAGATCTCGGACGAAAAATAATCGGTAAATTCACTCAAGGTGGAAGATTTGACAATGCAAAATATTCTTCGAGATTGATCTTAGACAATGAAGAATACGATTTTATCATAACCGATTTAATAAAAAAAGGAAAATTTGTAACCCGTAAGAACGCTTTTCTATCAGGGGAATTAGATGAGGAAGCTTACAAATCTGCGAGCGGAACTAATAATGTTTGGGTAGATGATGTCCTTCGAAATGGTAAGAAACTAGGTACGGTTGTTACCTACTGTGATGGAAAAAGTTGTCAATACACACATTTGAGAAGTTCTATGCTAGCCTATTCTTGTATTAATCTATTCTCGATGATAAACAGATTTCCCGATACCGCGGTTAGAGTAGCTACTGATTCGATGTATATCCATGAGAAATACAAATCAGATGTAGCTAAATTCACAGATCCTAAGGAAGCGTGGGGAAATTGGAGGTTTAAAAAAGAAACACTACATGAGTATTGTAAATCCGCAGACGTTGCTATGGATGATAAATACTTGAAAAGTAACCATAATATCTCAGAGATTCAATCAGAATTTTCTACTGCACCGCCCGTATCCGATCCGATTTGTAGATACAAGACAGTTTATTTAAACGGCTGTGGTGGATCAGGAAAGACAACTCGTGCAATCGAATTATTTCGTCGGTCAACCATGGTTGTGTTAACACCAACTCACAGACTCGCCAGAGAGATGATAACGCGGGGAGTAAAAGCCTGTACTTATCACAGCTTCTTTCGATGGAAAGGCGATACATGGACTCCTGATCGAATGGGCGATAAATTTATTCCTGAAATAATAATCTGGGATGAAATATGCACGGTATCATTGACAGTATTACAGATATTTCTTGAATGGTTGTTATTGAAAAATACAAAAGTCGTCATGTGCGGGGATCACGGCCAACCGCAGCCATTTGTTGGTGGATCTCCACATGAATGGCTAAAAGGATTTGTAGATTATTATGAAGAGATTAATACCGACCATAGATCACTTGATGAACAATTACGAGAATTCAAAGCGCTAATTAGATTACAACCGGATAAAATCCAATGTGAAATAGCGCGTGAAATAATCTCTGAAACTCCCATGAATGATTTTTGGGAAATGTGGAAGCCAAATGATTTAATAATCGCGAGTAGAAAAATAGTCAGAGACGCACTTCAGATGAAGTTGTTTGCGCTACATAAAGAAAAATTTGCAACGCTTCCAGTACCACTCTGTTATAGACCTAAGGATACACGAAAGCAGAATATCGACGTTGACATTCCTGGACAACAACAAAAGCAGAATTTAGTATTAAATGATATTGTGTTGGTTGATATCAGCGTCGTTAAAGATGCATTAGGTGCTGATAAATCCCCATGGACGTTAGGTTATGCAGCAACAATACACTCTTCACAGGGATTGACTATATCCGATACAACTCTTTGGATAGTAGATAATCATATTGAGTGGTCAAATTTAGTTTATCTCGCAGTATCCAGAGTACGGCGAATAAACCAACTTCGAAGAATTGTGGTTAATGATAATGACAATACAATAAGTAATATACACACCGATGATAATATAATCAGAAAAAAACTTTCTGGTTATAAACAACAGGATAAAAAAAATAAAAGAGAATTTGACATTGATGCTGAATTAATTAAGACACTAAAGCAACAACAGAACAATCACTGCGCGAGTTGTAATTGTATAATGAGTTGGAATTGGTCGGATAAAGATCCTCGCCAATTCACCGTAGATAGAAAAGATAACAATCTCGGTCATGTCAGAAACAATGTGAGGTTGACTTGTCTTGAGTGCAACAGACGCCGGGGTGACAGCACCTTAGGTGCTAGTTAAGACCACGCGGTGGTAATTGAGTATCCTCGGGAATCACTTGTAATTGTTCGCGTGTAAAACCCCGCTGAGGAGCAGTTGAATCCAGTCTATAGACTGGAGGTCTACCAGTTGATCGTGTTATGCCGGATATTTTATGCGTAGTGACGCTCCAAATAGGATCAGTAGCTCTTTTTTTACCACCCTCAAGCTCTCCTGGTTCGTATAAGTACCTTACAATGACATTACTACCAAGAATTGGTTCTTTGAAATCTTTTTGTGAAATTCCTTGGATTTCCATTTTGATAGACGCCTTCTTAATAGCGTTGACAGGTTTCATATTAATTGTTCTAGTAATCTCATTATTGATTGCGGTAATCACAGCTGGTAATCTCTTGACCCATTCACGGGATCGCTTATCCTGTATGAATTCTTTTGCGTATTGATATCCAAATAACCGCTCAGCAAGGGTTTTATTAAACCGTTCAACAATTGCCTGATCGCGATGTAGCGCAGTGTGTCCTCGTCTGATGGCGACATTATGATGTTTCATCGTAGATGTAACAACACCTTGAAATTCCTTGCCAGGATCAACTTGTAACAGATTTGGCCAGCGCAGAGGACCTCGTCGATAAATTTTTTCAAATGCAGAAGCTACTTCAGTAGATGATTTTGTTTTTAACGGTTCTGCTTCTTTGTATCGACTTGCAATATCAACTAACGTTAACGCGTATTTGTAACCGTTGTCATGCGGCAGAAATAGTATATCAGCTTGATGAACTTCATTAGGTGTTGTAACATCAAAATGCGAATAGTTAATTTGTTTAGGCGCTGGTAGATAAATTTGCCATATTGCCTGTTTAGATAACCAGTTTGCCGCTGTAGTTTTTTTCACCTTTGATGCACTAGCTAGTTTATTGATTGCTGCGTAACCTCTCCAGTATCCTCTCGGAGAATAATAAATAGATTCCATATTAAAATGCTAGCATTTTCAATTACCAGCACCTAACATCAATTTACCCTTCATAGCAGATTTTACCAACCAAGAAGCCAACTTTTCTTTGAAGGATTTATCAGGAATAGCATTTAACGCATGAATTAATTTTACATCTGCGAGATGTCTGTGTTGAAGATTGCTGCTTTTATAAGCGACATCATGAGCATGACACGCCTTATCAATAGCGTTTATTGGATACTCGCCGGGTCGGGGTAAATTTTGATCATCAAGTCTGATATCTAATCGTGTTCCCGGTCCACAGTAGCTATATCCTGGAAGGTGCTTTTCTCCTGGATACTTTGCCCACGGTGTTCCTGGGAGTTTTGTCAATTTGGCTGCAATATCACCTCCTCGTTTTTTTTTAAAGGTTTCGTGGAAGTAAATCTAAATTTTTTCGTACTACATTGTACGCATTTACCAGAAAGCGCTGATCGATTATTTTTCGTTGTAATCGTCATCAAGTCATTTGTGCCAGTACGCGTCCTACACTTCACACAATATAGATCCATAATTATATTATATAACGGCATGAATGTAATTGATTATTCAGCTACGAGACGACGGGAACCTATTAGACACCATGCAATGTTACCAAATTCTATTCGCGCGATTATCATCGGACCATCTGGAAGTGGTAAAACACAATTGCTACTTAATTTGATAACGAGATGGATGAAGTGGGATAAATTGTACATGATTGCTCCGAGTGTAGACGATCAACGATGTTATGAAGTATTAAAGGATTTTAATGATGCCGCGCAAGAAATTAACGGTGATGGTGTTATTGAGTTTATAACCGATATCGAAGAGGCACCTAGTATTGATGATATTGATGGAAGTATTAACAATTTAGTCGTATATGATGATATCATGTTAGATAATCAAAAGAATCCTGCTAGAATATTTTCCCGGGGGCGTCACAAAAACACCGATGTGATATATATCACTCAACGTTACACTCAAATACCAAAAGTGATCAGAGATAACTGCAATATGCTGTGTGTATTTAACGGAGTTGATACTCATACTCTTAGAAATATTTGGCAAACTTGGTGCGGTGGTGATATGGATCATAATCGATTTAGAAATTTCTTTAGCCACGCTCAGACAATCCCACACGGATTTGTGACGATAAATTTATCAGACCCTCGGACAAGATATCGTATCGGACTTGATCAAATATTTAGTTAGCGCATTAGCAGCCGAGGAGGTGAACGTCAACTAAATGGCGTCTTTTTTTTACCAAATGGACCCTTCTCTTAATATTTATTAGAAGGGTTTATTTGACAAATTAAGACTTCCTAGTAAATATTAACTAGAAGAGTTTATTTGACAAATTAGGACTTCCTAGTAAATATTAACTAGAAGGAAGCATCGTTGACGTCTAAAAAGTTGGTCTGTTCACCCACTCTGCTGCTTAGGTTCCCGTCGTCGGGTAGCTGAATAATCAATTATATTCATGCCGTTATATATAAATTATGGATCTATATTGTGTGAAGTGTAAAAAACGTACTGGCACAGATGACTTGACGACGATTACAACTAAAAATAACCGATCAGCGCTTTCTGGTAAATGCGTACAATGTAGTACAAAGAAATTTAGATTTGTTTCTAAACCCAAGGAACTCAAGGAACCTTTAAAAAAAAACGAGGAGGTGATATCGCAGCCAAATTAGCAAAACTCCCTGGAACCCCATGGGCAAAATACCCTGGAGAAAAGCACCTTCCAGGATATAGCTACTGTGGACCGGGAACAAGACTTGATATCAGACTCAATGATCAAAATCAGCCCCGACCCGGTGAGGAACCAATAAACGCTATTGATAAGGCCTGTCACCTTCATGATGTATCTTATAAAAGCAGTAATCTGCAGCACAGGCATCTAGCAGATGTGAAATTAATTCATGCGTTAAATGCTATTTCTGATAAATCTTTCAAAGAAAAATTGGCTTCCTTTTTGATAAAATCGGCTATGAAAAGTAAATTGATGTTAGGGGCTGGTAATTAATAACAACATGGAATCTATTTATTATTCCCCAAGAGGATACTGGAGGGGTAAATCAGCAATCCATAAACTCGCTAGCGCTGCGAAGGTGAAAAAAACCACTGCGGCTCATTGGTTATCCAAACAGGCACTATGGCAAATTTATCTACCACCGCCTAAACAAATCAATTTCTCGCATTTTGATGTGACCGGACCCAATGAAGTTCATCAGGCTGATATATTATTTCTGCCACATGATCGTGGTTACAAATACGCATTAACCGTAGTTGATATTGCAAGTCGATACAAAGAAGCAGAACCGTTAAAAACAAAATCAGCCACTGAAGTGGCTTCTGCATTTGAAAGGATTTATCGAAGGAGTCCTCTGCACTGGCCAAATCTGTTACAAGTTGACCCGGGCAAGGAATTTCAGGGTGCAGTGTTATCTACAATGAAATATCACAATGTCGCTATCAGACGAGGACATACTGCACTGCATCGTGATCAGGCCATTGTAGAACGATTTAATAAAACCCTTGCTGAGCAGTTATTTGGATATCAATACGCAAAAGAATTCATCCAAGAAAAAAGATCCCGTGAATGGGTTAAAAGGTTACCAGCTGTGATTACTGCACTGAATAACGAAATTACTAGAACCATCAACATGAAACCTATCAATGCGATTAAAAAGAAGTCAATACCTGAAATGGAAATTCAAAAAGATTTTAGCGTTTCCCAACCAATTCTTGGTAGTAATGTCATTGTGAGGTACTTATACGAACCAGGAGAGCTTGAGGGTGGCACAAAAAGGGCTACTGATCCTATTTGGAGTGTTACTGCACATACGATATCTAGTATAACACGATCTACGGGTAGACCTCCAATCTATAAACTGGATTCAACTGCCCCTCAACGGGGTTTTACTAGACAACAATTACAAGTGATACCTGAGGATACTCAATTACCACCACATGGGCTTAACTAGCACCCTTGCGTCTATTGCACTCAAGACAAGTCAACTTCACATTATTTCTGACATGACCGAGATTGTTATTTTTTCTGTCTACGGTGAATTGGCGAGGATCCTTATCCGAATACTGCCAACGCATTATACAATTGCAACTCGCGCAGTGATTATTCTGTTGTTGCTTCAGATTAATTATTAATTCAGCATCAATATCAAATTCTCGTTGTTTTTTTTTTGTCTTGTTGTTTGTAACCGGAGAGTTTTTTATCAATAATATCATCTATTGCGGTGTCATTATCATTGCTAATGATTTCATCATCGAAGACAATTCTTCGAAGTTGATTTATTTTTCGTACTCTAGACACTGCGAGATAGACTAAATTTGACCATTCTATGCGATTATCTACTATCCAAACAGTTGTATCCGATATCGTCAATCCCTGTGAAGAGTGTATTGTTGCTGCATAACCTAGCGTCCATGGGGATTTATTAGCACGCAATGCATCTTCAACGACATTGATATCAATCAGCACAATATCATTTAATACGAGAATCTGTCTTTGAAATCCTTCGGATTTTGGTCCTGGAATATCAACTTCGATGTTCTGTTTTCGTGTATCCGATGGCCTATAACATAACGGTACTGGAAGTGTTGCAAATTTTTGTTTATGCAATTCAAATAACTTCATCTGAAGTGTATCCCTGACTATTTTTCTACTTGCAATGATTAAATCATTTGGTCTCCACGCTTCCCAAAACTCATTCATGGGAGTTTCCGAAATTATTTCACGGGCTATTTCACACTGGATTCTATCCGGTTGTAATCTAATTAGTTTCTTAAATTCTTTTAATTCATTATCAAGTGATCTATGATCGGTATCAATTTCTTCATAATAGTCTACAAAACCCTTTAGCCATTCATGGGGGGATGCACCGACAAATGGTGGAGGTTGGCCGTGATCCCCGCACATTACGACTTTTGTATTCTTCAATAACAACCACTCAAGAAATATTTTTAAGACATCTTCGGACACTGTGTCTATTTCATCCCACATGATAATTTCAGGAATAAATTTCTCTCCCATGCGCTCAGGAGTCCATTTATCTCCCTTCCATCTAAAGAAACTATGATAAGTGCAGGCATTTACCCCTCGTTGTTTCATCTCTTTGGCGAGTCTGTGAGTCGGTCTTAGCACAATCATGTTTGATTTCCCACGATATAACTCAATTGCCCGGGTTGTTTTTCCTGACCCGCCACAACCGTTTAAATAAACTGTTTTATATCTACAGATTGGATCAGAAATCGGTGGTGCACTAGAAAATTCTGAACACTGACTGCTTCTAAGTAATTATTTTCAATGGTAACATCTGCTGATGGAATATAATCATGAAGCATTTCCTTCTTAATTCTCCATGACCCCCAATTCTCGTTGCCAGTAGCCTTAAAATCAGCCATTTTGCTATTTATGTAAAATGAGTCAGTAGCAACTCTAACTGCGGTGGTAGGAAATCTATTGATCATTGAAAATAAATTAATAGAAGCATAACCAAGCATAGAAGCTCTCAAATATGTGTACTGCTGATGGTATCCATCAGTGTAAGTAACAATTGTACCCAATTTGGTTCCATCGGACATAAATGCGTCCTTACGATTGACATATAAGCCCCTATTCGTTAAATCTTTGATTACAAAATCGTATTCAGCATTGTCTATAATCAATCGTGAAGAATATCTCGTATTATCATCTTTGCCACCTTGGGTAAATTTACCGATTATTCTTCGTCCAAGATCTTTTGCTTCATTGTTTCTGATTTCAAATAACTGTCTGGACCAATCCATGATTTGTTGTTCATTAAAATCAGGAAACAGTTTTCGCTCTTCGCTAATTATTTTTTCTAGATCAGGTTGTGGTAACCAGACTGATTTCTGTGCTCGATAGGATATAATTGCTTCACTGACAATTAATGATTTTAACATCTTACAATCAAGCATATACCGTAATAACACTATTGGCATCCAGTGTTTTTCAGACATGTGTTTACCAATCCAAAGATAACTACACGGATGAAGTCCTTCAGCCATTTCAAATGATACTACACAAGCGAATCCGGTTAAATCGAAATGTGGCAGTGGTCCATTAATAGCAACACGGGTCATTTCGTGTGTAGGGTGTCCAAATCGTTTGAAATATTTCTCACACTCTCCATACCCAAGAAAACTTCCTGGATAACATGCAATCATATCAACTGAAATAACGGTATCAGCGGTGTATTTTGTGTTCCATAATCCTCCATGGCTGTATTCAAGACAGGACAATTTGACATCTGATAAGAACTCACTTCGGGTTGGTTTCCACGCTTTTTTCTTCCTAGCAAAATGTGCTACAACTGATGGAAGTGTAAAACAGTTTGCTAATAATTGATCGTTGTCTTCCCCCCCCCCCCAGAACTCTGGGGAGAAAATTCACTAGCTAGTTGTTTCATTTGATTATGCAGCTCTTCAGTACGGTACAATTATCCGTTGGGCCTTACAAACTGATCAAATCTACATTCTTCGTCTGAAGTACTATGAAATAGCCACACTGACACAGAATCGTTTTCACTCAAATGGTAAATAGCATCAAATAATTTCTGCTCTGAAAAAAACTCTTCGGTTCCAAACAGATATTTTACGGTTCTATCCCGTGGGAATATTGTTACTGCAGATGACCACGCGTGTGCATTATGATCAATAATTTCAATGGGAGCTCCCTGTGATTTATATTTCGATTTGTATAATACTTCTCCGGTGATTGTCCTTACCGATATTGGAAATCTCAATGATGTTTCTAATTTGGCTATATCTTGAATTGTTGCCCCATGCTGTTTCACTGTCAGTTCCCACTCGGTTATTTTTTTTCGTCTTAGATCAGTTAGTTTATTTCCCCGGGACGCATTTGTGAAGTGTTCTATTATTCGTGTTGCTACACAATTGAGCCCTGTCGAATATTTCATGGGTGCTAGTTTTGAAATATCAGGTTTTTCATTGAGCGGATATATCCCGTAAACAACTACTGTGACAGGATAAGATCTTTCGTAGTAGGGTTTATCAAGTCCAGTCCTGGTTTTGAATCCTGAGTCACAGTGACAGTTTTTTTGTCCTTAAGAATAGGCTCGTATTTGTCCCTAATGATCCATTTTCCATTATCACGGATAAGGAATTTTATTCGAAAAAAATTTCTTTCTTCCCCAAGACGTGAGATTATCACTGCTGCTTTTTCATCATTCATGGTAGCGTCAACAACACCATCAATTCGAAATGTTGACCAACAATGAGCTGCCCCATCACGCTTGAATTCATTAAAACAGTCTCTGATTTTACTAATCAAGGTTCTATCAAGAATTTTATTCTTTGGTGTATCAGAAACTCTATCAAGATTGAATTGAACACTTTTCCAGGGCTTAATTTTCGATAATCTCTCGAACTCCTCCATACTATAATTAAAACAAGCATTTAAATGAAAGATTTAAGTATAATGAATCATTGCAAATGGCTTATGATTGGATCAGTGACACCGTGTAACAAATCATGCAGAAATGAATTCTGTTGGTATCATATGCAAAGCTTTCGTCGTGGAAGCCGAGGTCCGTTACCCTGTATTCAATGTGGGGTTGGGGTCAGGGGGAGGTCGCAATTATGCGTTATGTGCGGCGGAAAACGATACAGGGAACTAAAACGCTATTATGATAAAAAAATAAAAAATACTGCCATTGACCCCAACGATGACAAAATAATAAAGACTGCTCAAGATTATATACAGAGACTTATAATTAAACCAAACAATGAATTAGAAAAATAGTGTTATTATACACAAATGAACCAAGAATTCAGACCTCACCCCTCCGTGCTTGTTAATTATGAAGCATTCCGTAATGGTATTATCAGAAAATTTGATTTTCGTATGTCGAAATACAGTACACGCGTACCGTCTATAACACCAAGGGAGACCACTCTTAAATGATAATAACCAAGGGAGTTATCATTGTGATTTAGCGGCTTGGTATTTCTTTTTAGGAAAAGATATATTTTCTTTTTTTTTAGTGTTTAAGTCAAATATTCTGTGTCACGTGCGATTAATGCGTATTTCATAACATAGGATGTGATCCGGAGATACAGGCGTTACAGGATAACACACGTGTATACTTTCTCCCTTAGATTGTGTTAACTTGTTTAATGGGTATTGTGATTCAGCGCTGGGCATTGTTTTGTAAGAAAAGACATGTTTTCAAACAATTATATTCTTTGTTCTAGTGTTTAAGTCAAATATTCTGTCTCATTTAAATACTGTGAAACACCATTAATAAGTAATTCAAGAAAATAAAATAGCATACTTGCGGATTGATGTATTAATTTCCTTTACATACCATATGAATAGTTACAACATATATAAGTTAAAAAACGTTATTCTTTATAGACGTGAACAGTGGTCTAACGGTATCGTGTTTGGCTTGTAAACCCAGACAATTATTCTTCACATGTTCGCGCCCCATAGCAGACAATTGTCTGATGGTGAAACGGTTGGATGTTTTTTTTTTCTATTTAATTGAGGGGAGGAAGGCACCCCCTCTGTGTTTTTTACATTCACATAACATGCAAACCCATGCTATCAAATTTACGGTAGCGGTGGGTTGTCGGTTTTTGACAACTTACGCAACCATGAATTTGATTTCATGGGTTGCATGTTGAATGTGTAAACACATTAATGCCCTAAAATAAATAACATCCATGGATGTAATTAGCTCTCCGTCACATTTGGGTAGCCCCGTATGGTGTTCAAAATGAATTACCGGCCAAAAAAAGGTTTGGATGCACATTGGGTAACCCCAGAATGAATTATAGGCTAATAGAAACGGTCATAGGGTCATATCTCAAAGAGCAAAAACAAAAAAAAAACATTCTGATATAAAACAGAAACAGAAAAATGCTCTAACAAAGGACCCTATGAAAGACACAAAGGCCTAATAAGGGACCCAATGAATGCAAATAGAACCACAACGGCCTATATCAAGGGGGCCAAATGACTGATAATCGCTCATCATGGTTGATATTTATTTTTGTCTGCATTTATATTTATATATACAGAATTAATTTTAAAAAATATATTTATATATACAGAATTAATTTTAAAAAATATATTTATATATACAGACTGAATTTTTAAAAAAGATATTTATATATACAGACTGAATTTTTAAAAAAGATATTTATATATACAGACTGAATTTTTAAAAAAGATATTTATATATACAGAATTAATTTTAAAAAAATATATTTATATATACAGACTGAATTTTTAAAAAAGATATTTATATATACAGACTGAATTTTTAAAAAAGATATTTATATATACAGAATTAATTTTAAAAAATATATTTATATATACAGAATTAATTTTAAAAAATATATTTATATATACAGAATTAATTTTAAAAAATATATTTATATATACAGAATTAATTTTTAAAAAAGATAGTTAAATATATACAGACTGAATTTTTAAAAATATTAACGGCTCTTTTATTTTTGAAAAATGAATTAGAAATATGTATTATCATATATGAATTCTGAAATTATGAATAGCATCATAGTTGAAATTGCAAAATTGAAAAATCAGAATATTAGATTGTCAGATGGGTTAAATCCTGATCAAATCAAGTCGGATTTTCAGGATATAGAATACGGAGTTAGCACTAACAAGTATATGTTGCCAAAGAAATATGCACTCATCAAAAAAATTCAAAATTCTATTCGATACTCTCTTGCATTTTCCAGTGAAGTAGATGTGTTTGTTCCGTTATATACTATCGTGGAAGGAATACGAAAAGAATTGGGTAACGAATATGAATTGAAAAAGGAAGTTAATTCTAAAATTAGAAACTTACGAGCGTTAATTCAAGAAAATGAACTATTTTGATTGACCGGCTCCTCAAAAGATTTTGTCAGACAGTAAAATCTCCTTGAGATTTTCATTTTTTTTTTGTCATTTTTGATTGAATCAGTGAAAATATTTCACACTGCGAAAATAAAATAGAATCCTAACAGCTTTTCTCTATGGAAAATCCAATGCAAAATCGACTACTTGACCCTACGAGGTTTTTTGATGAAAATCGATGAAAAATGACCAAACATGACTGAAAACAGGCAAAAATTGATGAAAAATGGCTAAAAATCATCAAAAATGAGTTTTAACAGCTTTTCCTTATGGAAAATCCCATGTAAAATCGACTACTTGACTGTAAAATCTCTTTGAGATTTTCAACTGAAAACCACCAAAACTGTCAAAAACAGGCAAAATCAATGGATAAAAAATAAAAATATTTCACAGCAATAAAAAATTGGACCGTTAAGGATGGAATCATTGATGGGAAAAATTGTTTTACAATTGAAAAATGGTTTCTGATTTCAAATAATGGTCAATGAAGCATTAACGACCCGATTGGCTCGTGAGCGACTAGATGCAATTAAGAAATTTATACCAATTCGCGACTCTGTAAGAAATAAACTGCAACAACGACAGAGTTTACAAACTGATTTTGCTCTGGGGTCTGAAGAGTTGTTTAAACCAGTAACCACAGCAACGAAAGGAGTAGAGCGTGTTTTACTGGGAGATGGTCCCGAGACGGGAAAATCTGTTATTGGTGAGCTTGAAAAACTAGCAGCGAAAACTGAACAAACAAAACAAATAGAATCAAAGAGAACAGTAGATGATTTACGCATGAGATTTAACGAAGAAGGGTTAGCAGCAATTGATGAGACTGATCCAACAGAAATTCCTACGCTTGTTGTTACGTCCTATGAAGACAGAAAAAAAATGTTGAAACCGGAACATCATAAGTTTGTTAAGAATTTCACTCACTGGGCTGATATATTCTATAAAATCAAAACTGGAAAAAGTCAAAAAAAGACAGATAGTGCATCATACATTGAATATATCAGGATGGTGGATCACGTGTATAATCAATACGAAGAGTTTAAACAACAACAAAAACCGCCAAAATTGCAAAGAAAGCGACAGCAACCTGCAAAGAAAATATCTTTTTCACCTAAAAAACAACAACTACCACCTGATGATGATGATGATACTCTTGATTATTTACAAACCACGGATACAGACAAACTAGATGAAGCAGCTGGTTATAGCGGAAGTGGATTAGGAAATCCAAGGATTGGAAACACTTGTCCTGATAGTGTTATCAATGATATATCACGATTAGATGTTCTCATCGGAGGAAAACGAGCTGGAAATAACTCTCTAGAAATAATTAATGAAGCAGCTGATATCTGTAAACGGTTATTTGCCGGCGGTATCATGGATATCAAAACATATCGAGATTTCATTGACGAGTTAGCAAATGGGTATCATAGCGATTAAATAACAATTGAAAACACTATTGTTTTTATAATAATGATCGTACACTACAATCATGATAAACCAACCCTCGTCTATGTAGTTAATTCACGGTTTCCAGTTTATAGAGCATACTACGGAGATGGCCTCGGCAAGACCATTTTAGGATTCTTTTCAAGAACGGCCTCAAAAGTGATGCCGTTAGCTAAACAACTAGGAATGAAAGCCATTGATGTTATTCGTGATAAGGGTATTAGTACTGTTGGAGATCTTGCCGGGAAAGCGTTTTCAACTGCGAAGGATAAAATAACATCATTAGTGAGGCGAAAAAAGAAACAGGTACCATTGCCATCTACAGAAGAAATGCCTGCAAGTGTTAGTAAAATAATAAATAACGCAGTAGATGAAAAACTAGCGTCGATGGTAAATCAAGAGGACCAAAATAACATGACAGCAAACATGATAGCAGGAAGTGGCTTTAAAAAACCACGTAGAAAGCGCTAGCGTTTTTCACGATGAAATGGAAAATCCGATTTAGACTCTGATAAATAGAATAAAATGTTCAAAAGGTCACCTGATCCAGCATTTGATATAGATGCCCCAGTGCGTAAAGATGATTCTGTACGCGATTTTTAATTTTATTCTTATCACGCAGTACAACCAGATCTCCGATCACGAATTGAACTTCAAGTTCATGATACCAGTAAATACTTTTTGCCTTGTGAAGCGTTTATTGAAGTAGAAGGAGAACTTGTAACAAATGTTGC
The DNA here is from genome assembly GCA_029339505.1 of Unio delphinus. Taxonomy (NCBI): domain Eukaryota; kingdom Metazoa; phylum Mollusca; class Bivalvia; order Unionida; family Unionidae; genus Unio; species Unio delphinus. Next base: position 9,849,367 of record JAQISU010000162.1, read on the forward strand.
AGCTGATACCCCATATGACATTAGCCCAACTACCCGAGTTGGTTTTGTTAATAACGGTATCATGGCGTTATTTGAAAGCGCTAGATATCTCATTGATGGAAAAGAAATTGAATCCATTGACCGTGAAGTTGATGTGGCTACAACAATCATAGGGTTAGCAAGATATTCTGATGATTATACAAGATCAGCGGGTCCATCTATGATGTTTGCAAAGGATATTACTGATCACCCTGGACACAACCAGTATTCTAGAGTCAAGGCAACACAAGTCACTGCAGTTAATCCAGCACCAGCCGGATATACAATACCACCTGGTGATTTTGATGTCATAAATACTATTACTACTTACAATCTAGGATTTGCAACACGTGTATCAACATTACAAGGACAGCGTCGACAATTTTCATGTGCAATTCCACTGCATCATATATTCGGATTCTGTAGAAACGTCCGAAAAGTTATTTATGGAGCTAAACACACAGTAGCGCTTGTACGAAAGGGTACTGATAATGATGCAATATGGCGTGATGCTGCTGTTCCTGATGGTAAAGTCGTTTTAACAAAACTATCATTGTGGATGCCAGTGTTAACTCCATCAATTACCGCAGAAGGAAAATTGTTATCATTTATGGACCAAGGAGGAAAGTCGTTATTGAGTTGGTTATCAGTGACTACGGATACTAAACAAGACAATGTTAATGGTACATTCACATGGCACCTGGCATCAAAACAAGGAGTTTCAGCTCCACGTCATATATTTATTGCATTACAGAATGCTGCGCGAGTTGGTGATCAACAACGAAGTCATATGATATTTGATCAGTTAGGTGTTAATGAAGTCTCGCTGAGAATAAACGGACAGCAGGAACCATCTGAAGATGTGCAACTTGATTACGGTCAAAATCATATTGCACGTGTTTATCATAACCTGTTGTCATTTATGGCACGTGATCAAAATGTGGATACCGGTTTGCAAATATCACAATGGGATTTCAAAAGCCTCTATCCGATTTATTACTTTTCACTGGAACATCTTGATTTAACAAGACAATCTGTCGTTGATATACACTTCAGAGCCCGTGTAACCCGTCCTGGTGCTGTTGCTAATTATAGAGCGGTTGCTGTCATTCTCAGTGATAAATCAATGCTACTTGAAGGTGTTGGTGGAAGAATGAGAGTGGTAGATGCACCAGTGGAAAATATGTAATTGAAAATCCGAAGGATATTTCCATTGAATGGTTTTACGATTTAGAATCAATCAATTATGTATAACATGTCATATAGTGTTATTAGTGTTGCGTTAACTCCTGGTCAAATCAAAAAATTGCAATCAGAATCGGCTAAAAAATGTGGAACCACAATCACGTTGAAACCTAATCAAATGAATGGCGGGGCAAATAAATTATCGCTGACAACTCGTCAAGTGAAACATTTCAATGATGCTTTCAAGGATAAAAAAGGTGTTTAGATTACTCTTTCTGCGGCTGCTATCAAAAATATGATAAAAACAGGTGGTATATTTCCGTTGTTTGCTGCAATACCAGCATTGGTTGCGGCAGCAGCCCCAGCAGTAGCAAAAGCGGCCGCATTGGGGGTAGTTGGAGGCTTGGGAACAAAAGCGGTACAGAGCATTGCTGAATCATATGAACCGAAGAAAGGTCAAGGGTATAAAAAAAAGGGAAAGGGTCTAAGACTACCAGGAACCCCGTATTCATGGTACAGCGGAAAGGGTCTAAGACTACCAGGAACCCCGTATTCATGGTACAGCGGAAAGGGTCTAAGACTACCAGGAACCCCGTATTCATGGTACAGCGGGAGATCCGTTCACGGATCAGGCCTGAGACTACCAGGAACGGTTTATTAATTCAGAAATCTATGGTTCCAATGTCCAATTTTGATTTAATGGATGCTGCTAAAAAACTAGTGATTAAAAATTTCAGAGGTGTTTTTATGAAAGATCAATTACCACATCAACCAAACAAAACTGAAACAGGTATTATTAATCTCGATAACAGCACCGGACCTGGAACTCACTGGGTTGCATACGCTATTGATCCACGTGGGATTGTCTATTTTGATTCATATGGATTAGCCCCACCAAAAGAGTTTATGCATTATATAAAAACCCTTCCAATGAAGACTTGGTATTCTACGCTACCAACACAACAAATCAATGACCCACCAATATGCGGCAGTGAAGTATTAAATGTCCTTGACGCTATTTCTAACTCCTTGGGTAACCCAAGGGGAAAACCACCACACATTGTCGTAAATGACTACACTAGTAATCGCTTTTTAGAGAGAGATATATAAAATATCATGATTGATATTTGGGGGAGACCTCTGAAACCCAAACCAGATGACACTGCAACTCCTGATTCTATCAAGGATATAAAAAAAAAATTAAAGATGAAATCGCTGAGACGTTGAGCTTAACAAGTGTTGACCCGAATGAAATAGTTGTATTTCAAGACAAACAGGGTAAATTGAAATCTAGTAATATTTCTCTGGATGATATTTTAGTTAAACAACAAAACGCAATCGAGAACACCGTTGCGCTATTTTCCGATCAAGGTAAACTCAAACCGGGTGTACTGTTTTCGACGATTACAGATCGATTTACAAACCACGATAAAGAATTTGAAGATCATTTAAGAAACTACAATAGTTTCCGTAGAAATGTCGTTCATAAGTTCTTTGGATCCCCAATTGTAGTTACACCATCTATCGCTGAAATTAAAACGTTTATAGATGATCAAAACGTTATCAACGAAGCAACAAAAACAACAACCGACGCCATTGATAAATTTATTGGAACCCCGTTAGATAAAATTGAACTAAAACTCCCTGATATTAAAAAATCCATCGATGAGACGAAAACCTTCATCGAAGGCATCAAAGGGGATGCAACGAGGATGATAACAGTCATTGAAAAAACAAAAATTCCTCATGAGAAAACCAACAACGTAGTATACACAATCAAACACGGATCATTTGAGTGGACACCTGAAAACAACAAATTAGACATCACTGCAACAGTTAAGGGTATTTATCGATTAACAATAGTGACAACGACTCAATTTAATATTTCATCGTCCAGTTCATCCGGGGTCAATAATACGATTTCAACGATCATCGACAAGGATACAACTGAACAGTTCACGTTAATAGCTACTGATACAAATTTGGTTAGGGTTACAACAACGTGGTATGTGGAATTCGTAGCGGATTTAAGTTGAAAATTGCAAAGCAATTTCACTAACGGTTTCAATTGAAAACGCTAGCGTATTTAAAATAAAAAATGATTTCATCATCGCAATATCGCTATGATCAGGTCAGAGAGTATCAAACTAGACTCAAAACCTTGTCTGAGGAGTATGAATTGAAAATTAAAAAATATCGCAGGAGAATTACCGCAATTGATGTTACTGTGTACGCTGTGAGTGGTGTAATCACCGGAGCTGGTATTATACTGTCTTCAGTGACAATGATGGCCCCGATAGCTGTTCCAATTTGCATTTCTGCGGCAACAACAATCGCTGGAATAATTTCAATAATCACAAAAAAAATATCATCATGCAGCCAACGGAAACTACAAGACTACATAATTCAATTTCATGTTGTGTCCACTGCATACTCGCAATTATCCTCATTGATATCGTCATCGCTCGATGATACAATTATATCAGAGAGTGAGTTTTCAGCGATGGTAGATATATATGATTCTGCGATGTCAAAATTAGAAATACAACATGAGTATAATAACAATGACAACACAGATGGAATTACTTCAACAAATAGTGGAGAACACAAAACCAGTACAAACAAGCATGATCTCAATAACCTCAACGAATCCAGAATTCAGTGTGAATTTCCCCTCTCCGGTACCAGTGAAGGAAATCGCGCTAGCAAAATTACGAGTATACCACAGCTGGCCAAATATTAGGTCAAAACCATTTGGTGGTCAACAACCCAATAATTCACTGGTATTTGCAAGTAAGAATAAAGACGACGGTACTCCAGACTGGAACGTTGTTTCCATACCAACAGGGTCATACCAAATCGAACAAATCAATAATGAATTGCAACGTAGAATAAAATCGATTACTGGAAAAGAATCAAAAATAGCTATAACGGTTCATGAGCCAACACTATCATCTGCCATTGAAATAAGCACAGATGGTTACGTCGTAGATATCTATCAGAGTTCTATTAGAACAGTACTAGGATGGCCTGAATTACCACCCGGAGGAAAAACCGTTAAATTACCAGAACCACAAAAAACCGATTATATCACAGACAGGACAAAATCTGATAATCCAGTAAGGAGTTATAAAGATTATGATAAGTCATATTTTTTCATTAGAGTAGAATATGATGAAAGAGTACGACTTATTCATCATCTTGCTAACCGGGATAAAATCACTGAAAATTTCACAGCTTTCATTAACGATATTTCGTTGTTGTTTATATCTCTTAGATCCGGCACTCTCACCCGAGATGAATTTATCAGTGTCGTAGAAACATATAACAAAATCATCAATGACATGGAAACATTTCATTCACAAATTATTCAAGAAGTATTAGGTGACATTAGTCCTAAAACAAGAGATTTATTTGCAATAGAATATAGGATCCGCATAGGAGATATTCGAACATTCAAACTTTCAGGATATAATATCTCAGAACTACAAAAATCTCTCGATGATGCCATCGATGAAGGTTTCAAAAAAATCCATGATACGTGGAAAAAAACACCATCACAACCACAAACAACTATCCTCAAACATAATAATGACCCAGATGGTGGTGGCAGGCATATTGCTCCGTTCAATGTGAATATTTCAACGGTGATTGCGTTCAATTTAGTATGTGATGTGATCGAAGGAAGCTATCAAATTAATCTAGAACGATCAAATCAAGCTCAGCAAGGATATATTTTGTATTCATTTGCACCAACAGCTCCTCCAGGGTTTTTAATAATTGAGTCTCCGGTGAATCCAGTCTATATGCGATGTCATAATAATTCATTAACCAGAATTAATTTCAAACTCACAGATCAGTCTAATAATCTGATTGATTTACAAGAGGAGGTTTTACAAATTAGTCTATTTGTGAAATCATAAATGATTTTTGTCCCCCAGACAAGGTCTGGAACACGATATCGTATCGGACTGGATCAAATATTCGGTTAACCTAGAACTGAAAGTTCTAGCAGCAGAGGGGGTGAGTGACAACGACGTTGCGACGCGAATGTTTTCAGACAAGGGTCAGAGACTTATTTTTTCGCGAGAAGGGTCTAGTGTTATTTTGGAGGGGGTATAATCAAAAATAAAAACAAAAAAAAGTTGTCTGATTCGCCCCCTCTGCTGCTCAACTCTAGTTGATAAAACCTATAAACAATCTAAGTCAGAGTCTGGAAATGTTAACATTTTTAAGGAGTTCAATTAAGAAAAGTAGCAGAGTTCCAATCAAATGTATCTGTTTGGTGGAGGCGGGTGTATATAATGGGAAAGGGGTATAGATAAAGGCAAAATAAAGAGAAGGATGGTGCACAGGGGCTCGTACAATTGCCTATAATTTAACTATCAGTCATACGTATACTATAAAATAAACAACAACATTGCTTTATACTAATTTATAGTTGACAGTTAAATTGTAAGCAACGATATAAGCTCGTGGGAGATGGTGGTGGTTCGAAGCAGAGGTCTCGGTGAAGGAGGATGGGTAATGCCAGATTTGTGCTAGAATGGGGGAGGATACGTTTAATTTAATTTCCTTTGATAGACATTAGGGATGAATATTGTAAATTTAAATTACGATATATTAGCAAAAATGACTTACAATTTTCTAACATTCATTGCGTCTGTAGTGATAATCATTTGTTTTTTTTTTATAAACGCAGCCAATTAATTATAGATTTTATGTATGTATGTATTAAACCGTTTAAATTTAAAATTCTTTTATTTGAATTACATATTCCATTACAACATCCAAAGATGATATATGTAGATAAATCCTTGAAATGGATGTTATATAACATATAAGTGTGTGTGTATGTGAGTGTGTATCTTTAAATACATTTGTTTTAGATATATCTCTATGATATATGCAGTGTGGCAGTTTATAGTAATGTCTAGCACTGAGACATCATGCCGCAGACATGTAGCATGATGTCCCACCCAGTCACATTATGCTGACACAAGGCCGACCAGTTCTAACATGAACCTTTTAATGCTCATCTCTAAGCGAGGAAGCTTATATACCATTTTATATATATATATATATATATATATATATATATATATATATATATATATATATATATATATATATATATATATATGTATATATATATATATATATATATATATATATATATATATATATATATATATATAACTCCTTTGGTATAAATCAGCCGGTGTTCGAGCCAGCCACCACCCGCATCCGAGGCGGACGCTCTAACCATTTAAGTCGCCGGAGCCGTCAACATATTAAGAAAATCGCACAATTCAGAAGGTTCATAATTTTAAATAAGACAAAATCTCTTATATATATCAAATGATGCAGTTCATGCAAATAATGCAGAAGGATATACGTTTAATGATGCTATTGTAGAATACCTATTTTCAACAACTAGGAATGTTCTGATTTAAATAATTAACTAAATAATTCAACAATTTTCTTTCTTTCCAAGTTTGAACGCTAACATACTCAATTACTTAAAAGGCAAATCCTTGATAAAACCTGTATTCAGAACTGCCATAAACGTAAAATTGCAATGGATAAATTATATGTGTTGATTGAATGGCGAGTGAGGTCATGAAAATAGTTGTCCGAGCTTATTTTAATAAGCAACATAAACAATGAACTACCCTTCATTTGGCGAATACTAACAAAGAACTTTGGTTGGTAAATTATGAAGAACGCAGATTACAGAATTAAAACTGTACCAACCTGATTAATATTACTGTAATGGTCAATTGTTAATGTTAAATTATCTTGTGAAATTCGAATTATAAAGCGATTTTTTTAGTTTTCGAGGCATGCTAAGGATCATCATGAAAATAGGAGGAAGGCTGAATACTGAAGCAGGAATAGAGTCAGTACGCATGCGCGAATTATGGTCCTAATGTATTTTCGTTATTCTAGCCATGAAGTTCGTATAATTTATCTCAAATTGGCTTGTTAGATGCGGTTCTATCTTATGGTTAGATCTAGAAGAAGGGGCCCCGAGTGGCCGAACGGTCTAAAGCGCTCCCCGTTACGGATCACAGCCAGCGTGCCAGAAGCTGCTCGTGGGTCGGTGGTACTTTTTGTGGCTTTTCCCGGGTTATTCCTCCATTAATAAATACTGGCCGCCATGTATAGCCTATCGTGTGCTGAAAAATGGCGTTAAACCAACATCAACATATCTATAAGATAAAATGTGTTTGGAAATGTTTAAATAGTTTTAAACTTGTTACACTATCTCTCTTTGTCTATGCCTGTCTGTATGTCTGTATGTCGGTCCGGCCTGACTCAAAGCATGAAATGCTCTTTCAAACACTCTTGAAACTAATTACAAAATGGACAAAAATAGTTTCGTGTATATTGAAAGGTTACGCTATACACCTCAATCATGTTTGAAAATGATATTGTTTGGTATTAGACCATGGAGTCGGTCTTTAGAATACGCACTTCTCAAACAGTTTGTTTAATACAAGCAGCAGAGCAATAATTCCAGGGTCAGTATATGTTCTGTAAATATGCTCAAAATTAACCCTCATTTTTAATAGCAAGTACTTTAACATTAGTTTATGACTATTTTTAAAAGCATTCGAGTAATTCAGAATCAATTAATTTGTACACTGATGGTATATCTACATATCCACGGTGTTTGTTTAGCAAAAATGTAAATGGCGTCAATTTACAAAACGCAGTCTTTGTATTTTTATATCGCCGGCAAATGCTTTTAATCTTGTATTTAAGATCCCGATTTCAAAAGCCAAACGTCACATTAACAGTGATTTAAACCTTTATTGCCATTCTGTATATTAAAAATTATTGTTTTACGGTGATAAGCTATTTGCCGAATTACTTGTTTCCATTTCTTGAGGTAGCCGCTTGTTATGCCCGCATGTTATGTTTAACTGTTCGCTAAGACTATTGCAGCGTTCACGGAGCCTAGTTGCTATATGTTTAATAGTATGATCTTTGTGTAGTTTTTAATGTCGTTGTTTGCATTTACCGAACGAACTATTTATTCATTTTCAACCCATTCATTAATCCATCAGCAATTTTAACAATCAGTCGAATCCATCTCTTTTAAATATGTGGTATTTCTCTAAAAGTTTGGACAAATATTAATCTAGTCAGCTATTTATATAATGGCTATTTATTCTCTTCAATCTAATAACACGATTTCAATCAATATATATTAAAATTGGAAATGTAAGTGCTGGACGGACAAATATACGAAAAGATAATGTATTTTGTATGTGGATGGAAATAGAGCAGGAACAGAAAGTATTCGTATTTCCTGTAATGGAAACGTAAGAAAAGAATGCATATGATAAATATATTTTATAAAAACGACATTTCATTATATAGTCTTATTTCATTCTGATTTCATGCAAAACATGTTTGGTTTTCACGTGTCCGTGTTGGTCAGGAAGTTCGCATAAGTAGGTGCCCGTCAAAACATATTTCAGTGACGGCAGAAGTAATATGGGCTACTATAGCGTCAAGGGAAAATCCAATCAAAAAGAACTTAAGCTACTATGTTGTCAAGATTTATAGCGTCAAGGGAAAATCCAGTCAAAAAGGGCTTGGGGCACTATAGCGTCAAACATAGTGCGGCACTATAGCGTCAAGGGGAATTTAACATGGGAACTATTTGGGACTATCTAGCGACAAGGGAAATTGAAAATGGAAAATAGTTTTTGTATTTGGGACTGCCTAGCGACAAGAGAAATAGAGGCGAAGAAAGCTAATATTTTTTCGAGGCATATGAGTGGCCCTGAAAAGGGCCTTTGGATACTTCTTCTTCTTTTATTTTCTGCCGTTGTTCCACCACCTATTGATTTTACCAATGATTCCCGTTTTCTTTTTCTTTTCGTCCTCGGGAATCCAGTTATGATGTCCATAGCTCTAAACGTTTCCTGAACTTTGATCCATCTCTGATTTAGTTGATCAAAGTCCTTTTTTTTTCTTTTTGTTGTTTTGTTCCTTTTTCTCCTTAGTCAAGTCATCTTTAATCTTGATCACCTTTTCTTCCATCACCTTTCTCATCATTGCTTCTGCTTCCTTTAGTCGGTCTAGTCCCTACTTCACATAATGCCACTCTACCAAATATAATGTTTCTTCTAGAAAGCACCTGCCTTTGATGACATTATCAAGAGCCTCATTCAAGTTCCCTATTCTTATATAGTAATATAATAACACTTCATAATTTCTTGACTTCCTGCTCTATCATACCTTCTGATAGATCACTCGTTAATTTCAAATTGCTTACAAAGTTCAGGTTACACTGAAATTCTTCTTCAAGTCTTTCCACCATATATTCTGCATCAATGATCCCAAACCAGCTGTCTCGGAGTTGGATAAACAAGTCGATGGCCATCTTGATGTGTTGAAAATTGAATGGATCAAACGACGGACGATTGAGTATATATATATATATATATATATATATATATATATATATATATATATATATATATATATATATATCTTATGCACGGACGTGAAGGAAAACATCCTTTACACTCACTTTTCATATTATATTCTACCATCCACACACACAAGGGGAAGCAGCCAAACCAAACCATATAATTTACTATCCAATATCACACCATCTACCACCCACACACACGGGGAAGCAGCCAAAACAAACCACATAATTTACTATCGAATATCGCACCATTTACCATCCACACACACGTGGAAGAAGCCAAACCAAACAACATAATTACCTATCCAATATCACACCATCCAAAATAGAGTTAGTGTGTATAATCACACTATTCATCTCCCATACCAATTGTCAATTTTAAACAGTCTCTTTTCTAAAGATTTGGATAACCCTGAGAAGGTTTTTGTTTTACAAAAAATCTCCCAAACACACCAGGCTAATTCTGGCATCTCCCGGGTCTAGCCCCGCACACACATCTTCTACTCCATTCATTCACCAAATTAACTCTTGTGATTGGGAGTGCAGAGGAAGCTTGAGTGGCTTCACTCTCCCAATCTTCTGTTTGAGGGATAGTGAAAGCCTTTTCACGTCTTTCTCTATACCGCAACCGTGGATGAAGTTGTGGTTGTAGTTGTTACGACTGGATCTGTGACTGTGGTTGGCGAACTGATTCTGGTGGTGGAGGCGTCATCACTTCAGGTTTCACCTGACAGACTTCATCCATCATGAGGTGAGGCAAAATTGGTTTTTTCTTGTCCTCCTCTTCTTTCGCTTTTCTCTCCTTCTCTTCTTAAAGTTTGGATAGTTTGATGTGAGGGATAGAAAGAAGTCAAAGAGCATCTATATTAATAAAAATGTAAAACAAACAGACGCATTGGTTTCAAAACACAACATTTTTATTCAAATAACAAACAACTCACAAAATACAATTTTTATGAACTAACAAACATTTTTTAATTCACAAATATTATTTTCCTAAAAAACAAACATTTTTTTCAAATAGCAAATCTTTTTTGAAATAAAAAACATTTTTTTCTTCAAATGACAAGCATTATTTTCTTCAATACCACTAATACATTTTCTTTGACATTGTTAAATAATGAATTAAATTGAGATTTCCACTGTTGGAAGGCATTGGGCCATTGATGTAAACTACGTTTCCTATCTAAAGAGAACAGATAGCCATAATGGTCACAAAACCATCGATCTACTTTGTCATCGTTTTGAAACGAATGACGATCAAAAGAAGTCACTAAATGTTCTAAAGAATATCCAAGACTGCGATGATGCAGAAAATAGACACAATATTGTCCACACACCATAGAATCTGTGCCTTGTAATTTCACATTATTGAATCGTGTCGTCTGGGCATTTCTTCTCATAAAGTCAATGAAATTGTCTTCCAAAGGAGGCAATCCATACGAATTAAAATACTCCACACAACCCTCATGAGGAAAGTAGACAGCTACCCAGTGAGTTCCTGGAAGATGACTGTCATCTGTGTTGATGACATCAGCTTGATTCTCTTGAGATTTGCAATGAGGTAGTGCATCTTTAGCACACACGACAGGATTCCAAGAAGCAGTGTACGAACCACGGCTCAAAAGGTAATAAAGTTCCCAGGTATCCATGTTTTTGTGACCTTGTTTTTTTTCTTCAAAGGTGATGATAAGTCATCAATTCAATACAGAATTTATGCTTGAAAAGGTCTGTCAAGTAACTGTTTGTTTGCTTCGTCTCCTTACGCTTGGCCAAGAGAGCTTTGATGCGATCAATTTCTCGAGCAAACAATGGAGGAGAGGAATGATCACGCAAGTCTTTATTCCTCTGATGTAACACGGCTTCTTCTGAGATGAGATTCCAAGCGTCGTTCAGATAATCGTCCTATTTTTCTTCTTGACTCATCATCATACATTTATCGTGTTGAATTAAACTGGGATGATTGATTTGAGAGCCATAACAATCTTTAATAATCATGTCTCTCATTGTATTCTCCAAGTGTTTGGCAAAACAGGTGACTAAATGTTGTTTCTGTTCTGGCCATCTGGATTGCATTATCACTACTTCTTCTTGTTGGCCTTGCGGTCTGCTTATCTTGTAATCTCCCATTTCATTTCCATCGGTAAGAGGTCCTGCACACTGAAGTTCCACACGCAGTTGCCCAGATTTTATAGGGTGGAAATGTCCCTCGTCGATGCCTTGGTCTGGAGTGAAATCAAAAACCCACAAAGTGTAACCTCCTGCATAGTCGTCGCAGGAAATGCTGCGACTGGTGTTGGTTCCTAACCGTACTGTGGCTTCGTACAGTGACAAATACGACCTCAAGTAATTCTTCTCGGCAAAGTTGGGTTCGAAGGGTCGGGTACACAAAATTTTGCCATCGCAACTGACTTCGATTTTGGATACTCCGCAGTGCTTAAACTGGAAAGGATTTTGATCGTGGGTACCGTTGAGGGCTGCATTGCTGACGATAACAATGAATACAAGTTTGGGTAACTGTCCTTGGAACAGATGATATTCCATCTTAGATCGGAGTCCCGTGGCAATAGTGAAAGTTTTTACTTCCACGCGTCGTATCGGATACTTGGCTGTCGCTCTGCTCAAAGTGTGACTGATATAATTTCCCACTCTACATAACACTTCCACACGACGCACGTATAATCTGGTTTCTTGGATAATGGTGTTGTATTCGTTGGCATGAGCTATCAAATGGAAAACAGTACTGCTACAATTCAGTCTCAAGCGAATATCCACTCCGTTCAGCAAATACGTCACTTGAAATGCAAACGATCGAACAGTTCTAAACTACGCCCTTGCAGAATTTTCCTTCGACGCTCTTTAAAACCCACATTGTGAGGATCCTCATCTACGGTCAAGGCTGCATCGTTAAACTTATGATCATCTGCTGTATCAGGTTTCCATAACAGGCAAGCATCTAAATGATTGTTCTTGGCTTCCCTTCCGTACGTCAAGAGATTTTCTAGGTACGCTGGGTAAGGGTAAGTATCCATGCTGCTGCTGATCAGTTTGTTATTCATATACATATCTACAACGCTGAACAAGGAATACATAAAATTGTTGACGGGAGTTAATCGGGCATCGGCTCCTGGAACGGAGTTGTCGGTTTTAATCATTTTCACTTTCAAATACAATTACAATTAACTGCTGTTTAGATCAGTGTAATCTTTGGGTTGCCCTTTAATTTCAAACTCGATGGGGGCTGAATCCGTCAAAAAGAAGACGGGATGAAATTCGACCCTATGGGCTTCTTTCATGGTCATGATCGTGGGTGGCATGGCAAAAGATCCAGGTAATTATCAAAAATGTCTCAGTCTCGAGCGGTTCCTATTTTTCGTCTTTCTAGGTTAAGAGGTACGGAGACTTTTGGAAGGGTGTTTCGTCGACGTTTTCTGCCTTGTCCCTGCTTTTGTCCTAAGGGAAGCAGGAATGCCAGTACAGTTCAGGGCATTTGCATTTATAAGACTTTCTCGTCGACACAAAATCTCTTTACCCGTTTGAAGCAAGACATTTTTGCCTGCTTTCAAAAAAGCTTCATTGGGGTTTTGTTTTTCAATGAGGACAGTCTGAAGAAAATTATTGCCGTGAGTCAATGCGGCATCTTAAGGCGTGCAATCCTCGTGTCACCATTGGTTTCAAAACAGGGACCACGGAGCGAAAGGCTGACATAAACATATCTCCTAAACCATGTCCTCGTTGTCGAGCGCCTCATCGGTACACAGGATACATCACTTCTTCAGTTGTTCGAGAATCGTTTTTGAAAAGGCCCGAAGTAATTTGATGGGAAGATGAGACTTTAGGGACATCATGTTGACGATGTATGAGACAAGGTCAAAGTGACCGAGGTTTTAATAGATTTTTTTAGTGGTTCATATTGTTATGTCGACGACGAGGACGTGTACACGACAGGTCCTCCGTCTTGACACCTGTCGTGTAACAAATGGGTACGAAATCGCAAATAATCTGGAGTGGTCGGTTTTAAATCCACGAGTAAATAGGCCTGTGGAGTTTGAGTGGCATCATCGTACGCATGAGTCAGCCAAGGTGTTCCTAACTGTTTGGCTAAGACTTGCACTTGAGATTTATCTCGATGACTTTTAAACAAGACTACGTAATGAGCATTGAGACTAATGGTACGATGGGCTTTACTTTGTTAAGATACATTTTGTGTAATGTAAATGACCATGGTATTACGATGATGCCTTTTACGCGTAAACCACAGTTTAATTTTGTCTTCGTCTTCTCCTAACAATTCGTCAGAAATGACCAAATGAGTTTGACCAGGGTCAGACACGATCCCATCGTCTTCGCGAGGAATACCTCCCACAAACACAATGGAGTCACCTTGACTTTCTTGCAAGAGGCTGTATGCCGATTGCCACTCTTTGTAACACCACACGATGCGATGAGGTGAACAATCGATCAAATGATATTTATGTTTGATCAAACGTTTGACGAATTCGGTGTTTCCTAAATCGGTCGGTCCAGCAATGAACATGTTAAAAGGATGACGTAGATACAAGGCTTCCCAACTAGCATGATCTAAGTGTTCCTCAATGACTTTGAATGTCGAGGAGGAAGGAGTAGAAATAGTAGAATAGCCATAGTAGTGTAGAGTAGGATACTATTGACACAAAAATAGACAAGACAAGAGGTTTTCATACTTTTTTCAAGACACGTTTATTTCAGTGCATGTTTAAATTGGAACAACACGAAATACAAAAATGCATAAAAGCCAAATGGATAAGTACAGGAATAAAATACACATGGAAACGATCAAAGTGGCACATAAACATATCTCTGTACAACATTGTTTGGGTAACCAAGTTGTCCTAGACGCAGTGTGTAATGTTCGTATAGTCTCTATTTGGGGTACAGTCACATAGGTGATCTTTTGCAAGGGTCTTTTCTAGGGGAATGTCCATTACAATCCTGTATTGAACAGGGTGATTGTCCTTGGTGACAGATTCTTTTTCTTCTTCTGGCACTGTCACTAACATAGGTTTAAAAGTGACTTTCTTCAATCGACGATGGATTTCACGAACACAATGCTTGAGCATAATGGGATGCTTCTGTTGTCCAAGCCTCAAAACCCCAACTTTTCCAGTCACGTACATCTGTCCAATGAAGGTGTAAATCACAAGCTACACACATCTTCGTACACTGCTTCCGTTCGTAAAAGTCGACGAATATTTTTTTCCTGTAGAGGTCGAGACGTATCCAGATGAAAGCGTAAGGTTTTAACAGAATGAGACTCTCGTGGACATTTAAAGGAGTCACCATACTGTTTATTTTGTAGGTAGTGTTCGTAAAGTGTCCACAAGAAATCTATAGGTAAACGAAATCCCAGAAAGCAAGTCACTAAAACAGACACTATACGTCCCCAATTAATGGGACACAATTCATGTAATAAGTGTTCGTAATCCTTCACTGTGTGAATATTCTCATTGATATCCTTCCACGGAATCTGTTTCATCACAAGAAATAAAGGTTGTTGCATGGTAGTTCTATTTTATACTTTTTTAAGTCGAAGACCATAAGTGTATATTCTGCACAGGCTTATTAAAAATCTTCTACACAAGCAAACGTGATTAATATAACGTGTAATTTCGAACTACTGCCATTCAGGGTAACGGTCAAGAATGATAAAAAAATGTTCATATGTAAACGAACTAAATTCGAATCTGTGGTATGTAGACTTGATCCAAAGAAATCTAACACGTTGTTTGATTTTTGTCACTTTCCTCTTGTGAATTTCACGATACCAAACTTATACAGTAACCCATTGAGATTTTTCTTTGGCATGTCCCTGCCAAACGTCCTGCCAAACGTCCTTGTAGATCATTTCTCGTAATTCATGTGGTAACCCTTGAATATTATGTTTTAGAGAGGATTTCTATACTGGACTAGGTTTGTCTCCAATCCAAACTGGTTTGTTAAGCGACATGGTTGAGTATTGTCACTTTCAATCACTAGGTCCCAATAACAGTAGGAATTGACAATTCGGAAACCATCGAGCATGTTCCAGCTAAGTGGAATCTTTCTGTTCCCACTCGTAAATGGACACACCGCAACTGAAACACTTGACTGTATCCCCATCGCCTAAGTAGAACAATCCGGCCCTGGCTAATTCTTCAGGAGTTGGTCCAGGAAGATATTTTGGCCATTTTCTTGGAAGGTTTGGAATCGACTTATAAAGTGACAGTATTCAGGCAAGCTTGTAAAGAACAAATATTCGACTCTCCTCACTTCAGTTCGATGCAGGTACGGTGACATTCCTAGGAGTCCACGATAACGTGTGGCACCACTTTCGCATCCCTCACTTTTAACATGTACAGCATCACTTTTCATGGTAGATATAGTAGTCATAGCATAGTTCCCACGATGTCCTGATGAATCGTTAAGGTCGCAGCGTATGGCATCACTGCAATCGCAAGGTTTAATATCGCACTCCACTTGAGAATCCCAACATTTGAATGATGCCTGTTTAAATGGATTCATCTTCTTTCGCTTGGTCTTTGTAGTTACATATGAACCATTGGTCTATGACGATGTTCCCTTTTTATATGCTGCCCAATCTCGACGTGACCGTACGGTAGAGTGAAGTGATTGGGAATTCGTACTCTTTTCTTGTCCACAATTTGATAGACTCTTCCCAAAGGTCGGGTGACGATTGGGTGTGTGGGTAAATGAACAATCTTGTGCGGTTCGTATGTGGTCACTTTAAACGTTTCATGCTGTCCCGACTGTAAAGCTTTTTGAAGCACGTTAAAGTGCACCACTCGACTGGTGCAATAATTGAGAGTCAATCCTTTTACTTTACATTCGGTGTGCATTTCTTCTTTTGGGTCTTGGGATTCGTAGCCGTAATTTTTAGGACCGCCACTTGCAAACCATAGAATCTTGTCCTCAGGATGTTCATCGGTCCAAGCTCCTAAACGGTCTCCTTCAAAGGCAGGGTTACACTGGTTCGGTCGATGAATGTAGATGCAGCTGTCTGTGTCAAAATACAACACACGATCTCCTAACAGTTCTAACACTTCGTGCAAGTTTAAGCGAGCGTGGGCTGTCACGTAAGCCGCGATGATGACATTTCCAAATTGTCGGCTTCTACAAAGTCTAGTTCTACTTCGTAACTTACTAAGATCAAGCATTCATGAATGACGTCCACGTGTTTCATGTATTTGGTTTTGTTGTGAATCATCTGGAAGTAGCGGGAAGGTTCTGACAAATACTCCGTCTTAGGTAAAGACGGTCGTTGTGCCATTTTACCCCACAAGCAATTTAACATCAGTTTGGCAAACGATCGCCTTCCTTCATTTTTCTCGATGTGGTCTAAAGTGATACCCTTCTGCTCCCGATATTTTTCTTTGAATATCTTTGGGTCTTCGGGAGTGTGACACCAAGAAGGATAGCCGCTAGCCTTGTTTTAGTTTTAAAAAGCCATCCAAGTAGTCTGCACAAATACCTTTCTGTGTCTCGTCGCCCTGGTGGTACTGTTGTTTCTTGGAAAAGTGGTAAATTTCGTACACTTCTAACAGTTGGTATCCCAGGTCCAGAGCTTTAAACAATTCCACGCTAACCCACGTTCCTGTCAAGGCACGTTCTCCCTGGGTGTACTGACAAGGTTGGTCTTGGTTGCACGTTTCAGCACAAGTACGACACAAAGGAAATATTAGTTTCCCTTGGTAAGTGTGAGATAAAACGGGATGGTACAAGTCTGTGGGAAGTAAGAATTTGCACTTGATCAATCCTTCGTACTGACGTTGGATCCATTTGTTTTCCTTGTCACACAAGTAATGTCGCCAACGTATTGCTTTGATCGAGTATTGACGTTTGATAAAGTTCGTCATTTGAGGACTGATGACAGCTAAAGTGTTTTCGGGCATGAAGCGTTTTCGGTACACTAAGGAACACGCTTTTGCAATGGTACAAGCTTCTTTCAAAGGATCGATCCCTCCGTGCTCGATAAACAATTCTCGAAATTTTCCAAAGCAACGTCGTAAAATGTCCAAGATCGACAATACTTTAACATTTCTTCTTGAAAGTCAAAGGGATCCTAGGCGTGAGTCTGATACCAAGCATGGAAAGCTTCTCGTTGTTTCGTGAGCATGTTATCGGGGTCGTAGTCGTCAGTCTCAGGCAAATAGGGTAGAACGGCATGTTGATTGGCTTCGGTATTGAAAAACTTTGGAAAAAACCTTTGGCCATTTCCGTCATTCCAAACATTTTAGGCACGCGACTCAAAGGTATGGCAAAGTAACTCTTTGAATCTTTAAATTATACTTGTCCTACTTACACAGAAATGATTTTGGCTCCGTTTAAAGTCACATTAGGACGTTCGGTACTTTATGCCGTGTATTATCTGAGCAGAAATTGCCCATCGTATCCGGATAAATTGTGAGCTATTACCGTGGCATGGCGATGACAATCTCCGTAACGTTCGATGTCTTCTGGACTCCTCGTCTCGTCATATTGATTTACGATCCAATGGGCAAAATCGGCCAACATCTTTGACCCTGGAAAGATTTTTTCACGTCCTCCAGGAATCTTGCTGCAGTGAAGGCAATGACTAAAGATAGGCTCTTGGATGCACTTCTCGCACGCTCGATGAGCCATGCAGAAATTAGGAACAAACAGGGCAATGCACTCGTACTTGTCCTTTGTCCAGACAGGGTTGAGAGGCCAAACATCCCTCACATATCGATCCACAATGCTTGTGTTGTTCTCGATAACCATAGTCAAATTTTGCACAGTAGTAACTGTATCCCAGGAATCCAGTAATGCTGGTAATGGTATCAACATTTTCTTTGCGATGATAGACGTGAATGTTTTTCGGTCTTTGAAATCGTGGCCTCCAAACAAAAGAAACCCACGCACTTCTTGAGGGTGAACTTTTAAAGTGTAATGTGAAGCTAAGACGTCTTGCAATTTTTGCATCTCTGGAATGCCGCAAGGTGTGGTTTGGGATATGCCCACTTGCTGTAACTGGAGTTCTGCTTCACTTCGTTGTTTCTGTCGGTCCGATTGTTGAATACTTTTCCAGGCTCTTTTCCATTCTAGTGTGTCGTTCTTGTTGGCATACGTTTGTTCCATGACGATGGCACGGGCTAAACACATCTGATCTTGAGAATTGTTAATTTGGACGAGGCTTCGCTAAATATTGCGAAGGTTGCAAAGGTTGTCGACCAATAACACATTTTTGCGTCCTGTTTCCTGGGGAAGAGAAATGTGGATCATGAACAGTGTGGCTTTTCCATCCGCGATGTGAAACTTGTCGTTGGATTGTTGCACATGTTGAATCTTGTCGATGACGTTGGAAGTTGTTAATTGTGATGGACTGCTAAACTCGATCCAGACTGGAGACTTCAAATTATCGTGATGAATAGAAATTCTCAAGCGATCGTCTTTTTTGGCTTGACGTTGCTGTTTCAGTGCAGTTAACACAGAATCCCACACCTCGGTAATGAACCTCTCTGTATTCGTCAAAGGTACATTGAACTTGAAATCTTTAAACTTTACGGCGTACGTGTAAGCCGTTGTTCTAAATTGTCGAGAGGAACGCTTTTCCGTCTCTCGAATGTGATAGTACTTTTCAGGGTTTACTAACTGTGAACTTTGCATGGACGTCGATTGTCTGGGTGTGGATTCAGGCTCACTAGTGTCATCTTGAAAATCACTGGCATGAATTTGAGCCAAGACCTTAGCCACTGTGCTAGGCGATACATCACGTTTCTGTCTCTTATTGTTTTCTCCTTTCTTCACAACATGATGCGGTCTTTTCATCTTGTCTGCAAAATGTCAAATGACTACATTTTAAAGACCATAACCTTATATATTCATGTCCGATCCGTGCATATATATAAAGGGTCAGTGTGTAACCTTTCAGTATTCATTTCACTCTCACATTGACCAGAACGATGGAAGTACCTACACAAGTTGAACATCTCATCAGAGCTTTGCGTGGTGTCATACGAAAGTTTTCTTCAGACAAGCCTACGGACTACACTCCCTTATTTCAAGATTAAAGTCAAGATACTTGCTATATCTGTAAGAAGAAAGGACATCGGGCTACAGAATGTCCAGATCGTGAAAATGATTAAAAAGGTACCAGAAGAGACAAAAGTCAAGATACCTGTTATCATTGTAAAGAGAAAGGAAATTGGTTTCCAAACTGCCCTAAGAAACAACAGGAGCAGGAGGAGGTGGGGGAGGAATTCTAAATAGGAGAAGGAGGAAGAGGTAACCTCCCCCATGGAAGAATTCCGACACATTCACAAACACAAGAAAAGAAGATAAAACGAAAGTGAGGAGGAAGAGTAAAATAAAAACCCGTGATAGTAAAGAAATTGATAAACAGAAAGAGTTAAAAGAAGAAGCCTATGAACTTTTAAAAGTGGTATTGTGTTATGTTATGTTGTGATATTGAATTGTAAGATTTGTACCAGAATACACCAGATGAAACAAGTAAGTGTCTCTTGGTTTTCAGTTATTTAGAGAATAAGAACCAACACACACTCATTCATTCACACGTACATCATGGGTTTTAAAAAAATAAAAATTAAAAAAGGCTTTTTGAGTTTTCATTGAATTAGGCAATTGAAATAGTATTCCTTTTCGAAAGATTTGAGTGGCCCTGAAAAGGACCGTTGATGTTTTGTTTGTTTAACACAAAACAAACTCAGAAATGTGACGCAACCATCTTTAGCTATCTTAAAGCCTTTGCCTCTAAACTGGTGGTTCCTGTCAATGATTTGGTAGAAAGGTGGTACGGCAGACGTAGTCACATATAGATTGGATTATTTAGCTCGAGAAGGTCTTTTTCTTTTCGGTCGTCATACAGAAGTCGGATACATTTGTTTCAGACTCCTTAACTCTGCTAAAATATCCAAAAGTACCGTCGTGACTGTTTGATTTTCACTATTCTCTTTCTGTCATTGGTCATTCTTCTTCTCTGATGCTGCTACTGTTTCTTCCTGTAGTTTCCTTCTTGCTTCCTCTTCTTCCCGCTATTGAATCAGAAAAGCTTGTTCTTCTACTTTCTGTTGTTGTAAAATTCGCTCAAATTTTTCTTTTTGTCTCTGCTTACAATCATCGACGTGAAAAAATGAAGAAGCAGCAGAAGGTTATGAAGGTTTCGGAACAAATTCTTGTGAAGCTAGAAGATCCACAATATCCCAGTCAAAATCAACTTCTTCTGGATGTGGAATTGTTATGACTTTGGTAGTCACTGCTGTACCATTACTTGCTGTCTCCACTACTGGCCCACCCCAATTCATCGTCTTATTAGTGTCCGACATGATTGACAACTCTGTCGCATCGATTGACAGCGCACAGACTCTAGTACCTCTGTATAGGGAAGGTGACGTCACAGACTGCATTCTTCCGATTGGACGACTGTGACTGATTTTTGTATCGCGTGTTTTTATTGTTTAATAAACTCAATCCATTTCGATCCGCTTTTCCACTATAAATAACCGCAATACACGGCACTCGTTTCACATGTTCTCATCACAGGATGTGGACCAACGTATAATCTTCTACCCTTGTTTCTAAAATGCTATTTCGTACTGACTTACCCATGTATGTCAGATGATCGTGCACTATCACTCATATAACTGATACAGCCCTTTGGAAGAGAAGGATATATGTGGAGAGGCAGGGTTGTTTAAAGAGAGTTCTCCTCTATGGCCCAGTAGTGAGGAGAAGTATAAGGAAGAGAAGATCTGTGAGATGTCCTCTGTGTTAACAATATAATGTTGACATTTCGCATAACGGCCCTTTTCAGGGCCACTCATGTGCCTCGAAAAGATATTAGCTTCTTTGCCTCTATTTCTCTTGTCGCTAGACAGTCCCAAATACAAAAATTATCTTCCATGTTCAATTTCCCTTGTCGCTAGATAGTCCCAAATAGTTCCCATGTTAAATTCCCCTTGACGCTATAGTGCCGCACTATGTTTGACGCTATAGTGCCCCAAGTCCTTTTTGACTGGATTTTCCCTTGACGCTATAGTAGCCCATATTAATAATGACGGCTGGGCTAAAGATGGTAAAAACATCATGAAATAAACACCAATTAGGTCTAGCCAAGTTTGTGATATTTTCATAATCTGAATAAACTTTAAAATAATATTCAATATTCTGCAAATGAAGAGCCATCACATTATGTTAGGGCCATTGCAATACAGTTGTAAGAATATACGATGTCTACGATCTGTAAGTGATATTTGCTAGAAATTAAAGGACCTGAGGTTTTCATGAATTTTATCAAAGTACTGCGTGAAACACGCTAATTGATGCATTATGACAAACCAGTAAGCTTTACATTTTAATTTACATGATACCTTCACATTCCTCAATGAACGGCGCCATTATATATATATATATATATATATATATATATATATATATATATATATATATATATATATATATATATATATATATATATATATATATATATTTTTAATCGGAGCAAATAAAGTGATTGACATGATTTCAAGATAGCCATTCTTCAATTAAAAAAGCACAATTTCAATAGATATGTTTTTAATTTCAATAGATATGTTTTTAATTTCAATAGATATGTTTTTAATTCGCAAATTTATGTGCTGGACGGACAAAGATGTGAAAAGATTGTGTAATTTTTATGTGGAAGGAAATAAAGCAGGATCAGAACGTACCGTAATTCCTGTAAATTAAAATGTATGAAAATAATGCATATAATAAATATATTTTATATAAGCAAAATTTAATTTCATAGTCATATTTAATTTAGATTTCATGCAAAATATGTTTGGTTTTCACGTGTCCGTTTTGATCTGGAAGTTCGCATAAGTAGGCGCCCGTCGAAAGAGATTTCAGTGACTTTGAGTTAAAGATGGTAAAGAAACATGAAATAAAGAACGATTAGGTCTATTTAATTCTGTAATATTTTCATGATTGGAATAAACTTTTGAAATGCTTTCCATAACGATTTAAAGAATTACCGCCCAGTTCCTAATCGCCCGTTCATGTAACATAAATCTTAGAAAAAGTTGTTCTAACCCAACTTGTTACTGATTTGAATTCAAACAAATCTTTTTATCAATGCACAGTCTGCATATCGCCATTGCCACAATACGGAAACTACTCTTCTGAAAGTATTTATTTCTCTCTGTTTTGGATTGAGGAAAGGTTACAGTCCTCACCATCTTTGATTTGTCGTCAGCAGTTTAAACAATAGGCCATGACATATTACTTCGCCGTCTCCAGTATGTCTTTAGCAGTCACAATACAGCCTTACTGTGGTTAAAGGACTACTTAGTCAACAGGACACAACATGTAACTGCAAACGGATCACAATCCAGTTATGTTGATATATTATGTGGTGTTGCAGAAGGGTCTATTCTTGAACATGTTCCCTTCATTCTATAAACTTAGACGCTCTCAAGTGTGATAGATCATCACACAGTGTCTCATCAACTGTACGCTGATGACACTCAAATATACAAATCGAGCCATCCAACTGACGTTGATGCTACCATCAAAGGTGAAGAGAGGTAGGTACATTTCTGATGTGAAATCATGGATAACATGTAACAAGCTATAGATGAATGTAGAAAAACCTGAGGCCATTCTGATCACAACACAAATAATGTTTCATTCACATCGTTGACCTCAAACAATAAATATCAGCAACATCACATTAAATTCAAACAGTCCGTACGAAACTTGGATGTTACTATAGACAGTACTCTCAATTACATCAACACGTCATGAACATGTGCAAAGCTGCATATTTTTGAATGAGACGCATCAGTTCCATTCTCAAATATCTTTCAGTTGATGCCACTAAAACACATTAGTACTTTCAAGACTGGACTATTGTAACTCAAATATGTCTGGTTCATCTCAATATATATTCCAGAAACTTCCAAGAGTTCAAACCACAGCTGCTCGGTTCATCTGTAGTGTACCACGATCAGAGAATACCTCCACCACTGCTCTGTACCCTACACTGACTATCCATTTGAGTCAGAATCAAACACAAGATTTGTTCTCTGTGCTACGTTTCCCTGACGGACTCCAGTTCAACATACCTATCGGAACTCACCCATGTGTATACACCAGCAAGATCCTTTAGCTCCTCTTCTGACAATCGTATGTTTCCACTATGAAACGAAGTCATATGGGTAACATTCTTTTTCATACCAGTGCTCAGTAATGTTGAACTAATTGCCCATTGAAAAGCTTAAAGACCTAATAATATTTCCTAAATTAAATACTTTCAGAATTGTTTATGGTTTACAATTTCATGGCTTTAGTGTTTTGTTTTTGTTTTTCTGTTGTCATGTTATTATAGATGTTGTAAAGCGCTTAGCGCGTCTAAAGATTCGGCCATATACAAGGTTATTATTATTATTATTATTATTATTATTATTATTATTATTATTATTATTATTATTATTATTATTATTATATTCTGCAAATGAAGAGCCATCACATTATGTTAGGGCCTTTGCAATACAATTGTAAGAGAATATACGGTGTTTGTTATATATATATATATAACATTTTCAATCTGTGCAAATAAAGCGATGTAAAAAATATCAATGAGAGCCATGTTAAAAATGAAAATGTGAATTTGAAATGAAAGTAAAAAATGCTCTGATAAAAAGCATACATTTATTATTTGTCAATAATCCTAAGAGTGCTTATTAAGACACGCAGTGCGAATATAGGTTACCTGATTACAATATATAGCACTTGTTTTTAAACAATAATAAGCGAATGGTTTAACATTTCGTGGATATATGCACAAATCAAATGTAAATTGTATTGCACACATCAATTTGAATGTAAATGAAGGACCAATCCACTGCAAATGACGATGTTATGTTGCTTTGTGGCAATGTTATTTCGGAGACAAAATGTTTGCATAGTAAGCGGAATGGAGAGAAAAGTGTGTATACACCAATTATTCAATAAACTTGTACACTTTTACTGCGAAAACAGACTGAGTAGCACGTTGTGCTTGGTGGTATTTTTTATGTTGCGGTACGTTTTCATAACTTTGTTCTCATTCAATGCAAACTCGCGTGAAAAGTTTTTTTTTCTACGTTTATGAGTGCAATTTTTGCTCAATTGAAAACATGACAGTTAGTTCTATAATATCCTTATACGGTACAATGTGCTTGTACTTATACAAAATGGAGTCAACAAATGTTCTCGTGGAAGGATAAGGGATTATTGACATAACTGGTACTATCGGTGGGTTGAGTATGAGATTGGGAATTTATCTGTGGATATTTTAGCGTATTTATTGCGCGTGGTTTGGGTGCAGTCGTATGGAAAAAATACGGATCTATTACAAACGTTTATAAGTAGGCATTATATCTAATTCGTTTTTGTTTCATTCTAAACATATCAAGCTGCTGTCTAAATTTAAAGCATCTCTTAAGGATCATTCCTGCATCTTAATGTTAACAGAAGAAACACATGTGACATTTGTCATCAGCTTTTAAAACAAAAAACAGATATCCATAAACACTTTAAAGAAATTCCACTCGATTCGATCGCGATTAACTAATTAATGTCTTATTAACTCCGTCGAAGAAGCTAACGTGAACATACCGTAAATATTATAAATTATATATTTGCTTTAATTATTTTATCATATGTAGCACATTAATATTCATCAGTAATGAATTTTTAACGAAACGAAAGTTCTACTATAATATAAACTCCCAATTTATAATACTTTACTTACTCGAATCTCGCATTTACTCGGATTAATATTAAGAAAAAAGCTGAAACACACACTAATACCTTGCCATTCACGTTTATAACACCAACACACATAGCTACAAATTTGCAATTAGCCTTTATCTCGCAGCACACACATTCGCGCGCGCAGGCACACACATATAACAAAACAAAACGGTAACATTAAAACTAATGAGTGGACAGTTTATTCAAAATTAATGACGCTTTTTGAAGTGTTCGTTTTATTTCAAAGCTTCGATGAAAGCTGACTCACGATACTCTTTAGGCATTTTCAAATTCGATTTCTTGTTACAAACATCGCACTATCCGAAAGACATAGGCATTACTATCGTCGTTGTTCATTAAGACTTGACAAATCACGTTCTGTGGAAAAGATAACAAAGCAAACATGTAGGGTCAATGCACAATAAACAACACAACTATATTATAATGCATGAAACAATATAAGCACGATGAGATAAAGAATGTATACATAAATACGAAGGCACTCGAAAGTAACACTACATGATTTTCCATACACTTGTTATTTAGCACATTTATCGAACATTAGGTCAATAAAGCATTAATAATGTAAAATAAACTATAGTGTAATGAAAATGTAGCTTACTTTGTGAATGTGACATTTGTCTATAAATGATGATCTTTGTCTTGTTAGTTAACTATAATTAGTTTCTGTATTGCTCTGACTTTAGAATTTCTGATAATTTGCTTTTAAGTGTATACATCTGAGAAATATTTTGTGAAACAAGGTAGTTTTTACAATGTCATCTAAAGTTTATAACTCCTTTTCAAATCCAATGCAAAACGGGTTAGAACTTTGGACAAACTCCAAGCTTAAAAAAGAACTGTAGGAAATCCAAAATCAGGAAAGAGAGAAGAGAAGATTGGGAAATTGAGAAAGGAAACCAATAATCATAAAAACATGCATGTGAAATGCATATTCTGATGTAAATAGATAAACAGGCAATGAAAGTGAAATAAAAGGTTTTGTTCTTTCAAACGTGTTTTAGGTTTAACTGCTAACATAACTATTTGGTTAGTACCCCTTTAAAGAAGTGTTTCAATAATTCCTCACTTTGATGAAATTGCTGGAAATTTAAAATAGACAATTGATCATTGTTACTGTAACGTGTACCTTTTGGCAAAGCTACAGTTATCGTCGGTTCAAAAAAGTTCTCTTTTCAGTATAATTAAAGAATCTGTCATTAAGGGATATGCGTTTGTAACTTAGGCATATTGAAATGTATTACTAATTGTAAAAAACCGATCAAGTCCATGTAACATTTTCATGTAGAAATTGACAATTCATAGCGTGATACTTATCCATAAAATTTGATGACAATTAATTTCAGATTTCTCATATTAGATGCAGAATTATAAACTTGCGTTCGTTTGCTCATTTGATTGATTATTTGGCCATTTGAGAGTTAATAACGTTGATCAGATATCCTTTGACTGCCATTTGAGAGTTAATAAGGGGTATCATATAACCTTTGACTGGTCATTTGAGAGATAATAAGACTGATCAGATAACCTTTGACTGGCCATTTGAGAGTTAATAAGGCTTATCAGATAAAATATTGCTAGCCATTTGAAAGTTAATAAGGCTTATCAGGTAATCTTTGGCCTTCCATTTGAGAGTTAATAATGCTTATCAGATAACCTTTGAATGGCCATTTGAGAGATAATAAGGCTTATCAGATAATCTTTGACTGGCTATATGAGAGTTAATAAGACTTATCAGATAACCTTTGACTGGCCATTTGAGAGTTAATAAGGCTTATCAGATAAAATATTGCTAGCCATTTGAAAGTTAATAAGGCTTATCAGATAACCTTTGGCCTTCCATTTGAGAGTTAATAATGCTTATCAGATAACCTTTGAATGGCTATTTGAGAGATAATAAGGCTTATCAGATAATCTTTGACTGGCTATATGAGAGTTAATAAGACTTATCATATAACCTTTGACTGGCCATTTGAGAGTTAATAAGGATTATCAGATAAGCTTTGGCCATTTGAGAGTTAGCTTATCTGACAACCTTTGACTGGCCATTTGAGAGTTAATAAGGCTTATCAGATAACCTTTGACTGGCCGTTTAAGAGTTAATGAGGCTTATCAGATAACCTTTGATAGGCCATTTAAGAGATAATAAGGCTTATCAGATAACCTTTAACTGACCATTAGAGAGTTAATAATTCTTATCAGATAACCTTTAACTGGCCATTTGAGAGGTAATAAGTCTTACCAGGTAACCTTTGACTGACCATTAGAGAGTTAATAAGGCTTATAAGATAACCTTTGACTGGCCATTCGAGAGTTAATAAGGCTTATCAGAGAACCTTTGACTGGCCATTTGAGAGTTAATAAGGTTTATCAGATAATCTTTGACTGGCCATTTGAGAGGTAATAAGGCTTATCAGATGACCTTTCATCATTGCATTGCCTGAAAATTAAAACTGACTGTTGAAATTGATGCAGACCTTGTCACTCGTGTCCAATTGTAAATAAACCCAATCACACAACACCTCAGGTTGTGTTTTTTTTAAGAATATGTTTCTATCATGTTTATTCGAAACATAAAATAGTTGGGTGTGAATGTGCATTAGCTTCGGTTTGCTATTGGAAAATATGTCTTATAAACATTGGATTTTATTTTTTTTTAAATAGGTTTAGACGCTCTGCCATGAAGCCGTTTAAATTATTAATAGAGAAACGTCTTTCAAATGATGAGTCTTTTTCAGTATGTATATGGTGTTGCTGGAGAGTTTTATAAACATTTTTCAGCCCAAGCTTGGCTACTCATGGCCACCGATTATAAATGGTGGAGGAAGAACCCTGGAAAACCCAGAGAAAACCTTCTACACCCTCGCCGCTACATGCGAACGTTTTCACCTACCGACGTTAGTCAAGCCCGAGAGTTGAACTCATGCAGACAGAGGTGAACTCTTGATAGCGCTCGGCCTATCGGGGCCCCACTCACTTCAAATATAAGTTGTTCAATATTTGAGACGTAGCAAAATAGATTGTGTTTACTAAGTCAAAACAAAATCAAGTTATGGCATCAATTCATCAATTCATTGAACATAGTCAACAGTATGGTGCTAGAGCTCAGACACTCGTGCCTATAACTGGCAGTTCTCTTCGGGCTGTACATTATGCAACTGAAATTGACTTAAATTTTATAAATAACGCTTCTGAATAGAGAAATGGTCACAAAACACACACGCATACACACACACACACACACACACACACACATATATATATATATATATATATATATATAAGAAATCCTGAAGATTTTCTCATGTGGTACGTGAACGATTGGATTAGAGCCTGATCAGTATGGATACTGTTAATATGAATGTCTCGAATGAACTAGGCGAAGTTCTATTTCATAATTTTTCATCGCTATGATTATCATTGTCATATAAAAAACATGAAATCTTAAAGTGTCAGATAATACGGTTTGTATTAAAGGCTAATGTTTAGTTTGGAAGTAACTTATAAGGGGTTCTTCGTGTCGCTGGTTACTACTGGCATATCTTAACATCAAACGTTATTTAGCGTAATAACAAAGTGTTCATGGAAATACCGGCGATAACGAATCTAATTGTTCTGGGCAGAATTCAACCCTATATCATTATGATTTCGCTTTCTTAGGTCAACAACAATGGTAAAGTGACAGCAAACCTGTGGAAAATACTTACCTATTTATATATTGGAACACACAATCCGTCTATGCACCACTACAATAAATATGTTTTAAATATTTGTAAGAAAGACCGAGGAAATGAAGATTGCACCATCTAGTTTTCAAGGGAATACTTTGTATTAAATAGCACGCAAAACTGCCTACTTTAGTGGTTTACTTATAAGCAACAAGAAATATATTGTTTATATCATGTTTGTTTCTTTTTAAATGGAATTGGATTAACATGACCATTCTGACATTGTCTCTGTGTGTGTATGTGTGTGTGTGTGTGTGTGTGTGTGAGAGAGAGAGAGAGAGAGAGAGAGAGAGAGAGAGAGAGAGAGAGAGAGAAAGAGAGAGACAGATATAAACAGACAGACAGAGACAGACAGACAGAGAGGGAGGGAGGGAAAGAGTGAGTACCATATTGTGTTCATTCTGACATTGTCTGTGTGTGTGTGTGAGAGAGAGAGAGAGAGAGAGAGAGAGAGCGAGAGAGAGAGAGAGAGAGAGAGAGAGAGAGAGAGAGGAGGGAGGGAGGGAAAGAGTGAATACCATATTGTGTCCGCATAGAGTTCCTCTAGCCGCTCTGATAAAGGTATAGCATGTTTGCCTTATTGGATGCGTACACCTCATGAAGCTACATATTCTATCATCCACACTCTGAAAGAAGAAAAAGACGAATAGGTTTATGTGTGTGAAACCGACTGGTTTAACATAATCGCCTGTCTAGAGGAAAATTAAATGTTTCGAATAAATACTAGATCTAGCCCACACTCGCTATAAGATATGCATAGGGTTCCCATTAACAACTGAAATGTCTGTACGGACTTAAAACCTCAAAATTGGGAAGTTTCAATTCGTGATTCTGTTTCTTGAATACTTTTTTTAGCACTTAAATCATTATTTGCCGTGATACATTTGTTAACGCGGTTGGCTAATGTTTTATTGTTGTGTTGTTGTTAAAAATTTTCATCATGAGGGTAAAAAAAAACAAATAATTTATTCATAAAGAAATGATACTAATGTTTTATATCTTTTTGAAAACGCTGCTAAATTTATATCATAGGGGACTCGTTGTATAGATTGGTTATGTATATCATAGCATTTCCCAGCAGAACGTGTTGATGGAAACTGTTTTATCGTGCTATCTATAAAAGCTATAACTGCCAGCAAATATTCTATATGATTATCAAGTTTATTTCTATTGATGTGATCGATAACCATCTACAATTTTTTTGCGCCATTGATATATTATATATAATATTTTAAATTTTAACTGAACATATACCTTGTCTGATATATATATATATATATATATATATATATATATATATATATATATATATATATATATATATATATATATATATGTATATCCAAGATTACCGACATATAATTATATCCTCCGCGTAGGACAAAACTGACCTAGATGATAAAATAAAACCACGAATATGGAAATCACAAATCAAAAACAGTATCAAGGCGGCGAAGGATACATTTCTTAAAGACGTCGCAGAGATAAATAACGTCTCGCGATGATAACACTATGACAGATTTACGTGCCCGGGAAATATTATCAAAGATACCGCGCGATGGTAAGCCATATTACATGCAAGTTAAATTCAGTAGAATCTCCTTACGGGGTTAGAAAGTATATTATAGACACAAGCGTGTAACGACTGCAAATAAACTAGCAATTGTATCCGATAAGACAAAACCGGGTATGTTAGCCGGGATTGATAGCGCGTATTACAATACAGCATATCTGGTAACATAAACCATATATAGAATCTTCCTAATAACCCCACATATATTAATAAACTCTCCCGAATGAAGATGCCATCGATGTTAAATTGTGTCGCTGAGCGAGTTATTTAACACGGCAATAATGCTCGACGAGGAAACGGTTTAACCGAATTAAAAAAAAATCAAAAATAATCAAGTGGGCGGAATCTGATTAACACGCAGGGGCATCAAAACAAGATTCTGTTGAGTTGGAAAGAAATTAAGACTTCAGAAAACTATAAAAGCAATCACTGGAGAGGTCTTATATGAATCAAAATATAAGAAATGGAACTCGGATTGAAATCATTCATCATAATATTCTTGCGTTTTCCAGTTCCGTACGAGTATTCCCTGTGTCGCGAACAATAAAATACTACCACGGAGATATATTCGATGTAATCTATGAGATCAACAAAACCGATTCTGTATCAGTATGGTTGTTTAAAAGTGAGGAACAAGGAGGATATCATCAATTTGTGAGAAGCAACGAAGAGTTATATCAAACAGAAACAATTCAAAATGAGATGAATAATCTCGCGAATAAGTTTATAGATAACATCGACGAAATAACACAAAAAAATTGTTTTACTGTACCATCGGTCGCATCACATTTTTACAGAGACAAAAATTCATGGAAACCAACCAAATATTAATTTCTCGATGACATACAAGCTAGCTGTGTAGATTATGGCCACGGTGGATTGTGGAATATACAATATAATATAAAAAATAAGAAATTCGTTAACATGGCAGCGTGTTACTCAAATTTTCTCGGGTGTGGTGAATGCAGTGAACACTTTAAACGATTTGGGCATCCAACTCACGAAATGACCAGAGATGCGACTAATGGACCTTTACCAGATTTTGATCTGACGGGGTTTGCCAAGGTAACATCGTTTAAACTCCGCGATGGTTTTCATCCGATATTTGACGTCTGGACGGGAAACCATATTTCAACGATAAAATGGGCTCAGATAGTGTTATTGTGATTCTTGTTAGATAAAAGAAATACTTACCTCGAGAAGAAAAGCAAATGTATCCAACAAGAAAAAGCTAGGAACTATATTGTTCAATATCACAATGGACAATCACCACAGTATACTCATTTAAGATCTTCGATGTTCGGTTATACAACGATCCATTTATTCAAGAACATAATCAGATTTTCTGATATCGCGATTACAGCAGCGACTGATTCATTTTATTTCGATAGAAAATACCGAAGAAACTTTACTTTTAAGAGTTTACTACGTATGAAGGTGATTGGGGAACATGGAGAATAAAACGTGAGACGTTACATGAATACTGCGAGTCGGCTGATACCCCCAACGAGGATAATTACCGTGCAGATACCAACAATGAAATATCGTCGTATCCATCTGTGTACAATCCAATAACCAGACATAAAAATGTTTATTTGACCGGTCCAGGATGATGTGGTACAAGACAACCAGAGTAATCGATTTATTCGGGATGAACACTGATATGATTGTTTTGACTCCAACTCATCGACTTGCCCGAGAAATGACATCCCAGGAAGTAAACGCTTCTACCTATCATAGTTTCTTTCGATATAATGGTACCAAATTGGACTCCCGAGCGAATGGGAACGCAGTGTACTTTTGGGAAAATCATATGGGATGAAATAGATAATAATGATAATAATAATAATAATAATAATAATAATAATAATAATAATAATAATAATAATAATAATAATGACTTTGCATGCACATAATCTTACGAAGCTCTAAGCGCTTTACAAAATCAATCATGATATGACTACACTACAGAACAACAAGTGACAAAAACAATGAAATTGGAAAACATAATAACATGCAAAAAAATATATAAGATACATAACATGATTAGGTCTCTAAGTTTGTCCCTGCAGTCGAAACAGATGAGTCTCAAGAGCACTTAAAATGGACCACTGTGTCTTTGTGTCTAATTTCAATGGGCAATTCGTTCCACGTCACCGGGCCCTGGTGTGCAAACGAACGCTGTCCATATGACTTTATTTTCACCTTGGGAACAATGAGTATACGATTATCAGAAGAAGAGCGTAAGGATGTAACTGGTGTATACACATGGATAATGCTGGATAGGTATTTTGGACTGGAGTCTGTCATTGAAACGTAGCACAAATAACACATTTTGTGTTTGATTCTGTATCGAATTTATAGCCAATTTAGGGTACAGGGCAGTGGTGAAGTGTGCTCTGATCGAGTTACTCTAAAGGTGATCCGTGCAGCTGTGTTTTGAACATTTTGAAATTTCTGGAGTAAATATTGTGACGAACCAGACAGAATTGAGTTACAATAGTCCAGTCTTGAAAGTACTAATGAACACACAAGTGTTTTAGTGGCATCAACTGAAAGATATTTACGAATGGAACTGATGCGTCTCAAATCAAGATATGCAGCCTTGCATATGTTCGTGACATGTTGATGCAATGTGAGAGTACTGTCTAGAGTAGCCCCTAGGTTCCGTACTGACTGTGAAAATTTAATGTTGGCGTTGTTGATATTTATTGTCTGAGTTAAAGGATGTGAATAAGAAAGTGTTTGTGTTATGATCAGAATAACCTCAGTTTTATCATCATTCACCTGCAGCTTGTTACATGTCATCCATGATTTCATATCAGAAACGCACTTCTCTACTCCATTGATGGTAGCATCAACTTCAATTGGGTTGCTAGACTTGTATATCTGGGCGTCATCAGCATACAGTTGGTGCGACTCTGGGTGATGATCTATGAGCTTCTGAGTATACAGAATAAGGAGAACAGGTCCATGAACAAATCCCTGTGGAACACCACAACATACGTCAACTGGGCTGGAGTGTATTTCATTTGCAGATATAATTTGTGTCCTGTTAACTAAGTAGGACTTGAACCACAGTAAGGCTACATTCCGAATTCCAAATACATGCTAGAGACGGTGAAGTAATATATCATGGTCTTTTGTGTCAAATGCTGCAGACAAATCCAGGTGTGTGAGGACTGTAATCTTTCCACTATCCAAAGTAGAGAGAATGTCACTAAATTCTTTCATATTAGTACTTTCCGTACTGTGACAAGGGCGATATGCAGACTTTACATTGTTAAAAGATTGTTTGAATTCAAATAAGATGCAAGTTGAGAACGAAAAATAGACACAGTATCATTGACGTTGTTAAAAACATTCTTGGAGTGGCTGCGAAAAACAACCACTGTGACAATGTGTGGTGATCATGGTAAGCCACCGTCATTTATTGGATTATCTCCCCATTGTTGGTTGAAGAAAACCGTTGTCTGCTACTAAGAAATTAACACAGATCATCGATCACTCGACGCGGAGTTAACCGCGATGAAATAATAATACAATGGGATAAAAAAAAAATTAAATGTGAAATAACACGTAGAAGGATCCCTGAAACATCTTTTGCGGATTTCTGGGAAGCGTGGACCCCAGCCGATTTGATAATCGCGAGCACAAAAATATTTGAGATCTAATTCAGAAGAAATTATTTTATCAACATGAAGGGAAATTTTCAACGGAGCCAGTACCGCTATGTTATAGACCCAAGGATACACGACAACAAAACATTGAAGTAGATATTTCTGGAAAGTCCGACCAACAAGTACTTGTGTTAAATGATATTATGCCGGTTGATATCGCTGTTGTCATTGATGCAATAATTGCCGATAAATCTCCATGGTCGATAGGTTATGCGATGACAATACACTTGTCGCAAGCATTGACTATTCGATGATTTCATCGAATGTTCAAATTTAGTTGATCTTGTAGTATCGCGAGTACGAAGAATAAATCAACTTCGAAGAGTTTACATCGTGGAAAATCTATTGGATGAATAATTCAAAGAATTTCAACAATGATATTAGTTAAGACCACGAGGAGGTAATTGAGTATCATCTGTGATAACTTGTAACTGTTCACGAGTAAATCCACGCTGTGGTGCAGTTCGATCTAATCTATATATTTCTGGTCTGTTCTTAGATATGACCACGCTGAATATGTTATCTGATGTGATACTCCATATAGGATCAGTCGATTTTCTTCTACAGCCTTCAAGTTCACCACGCTCATATAAATATCTCACGGTGGCATTGATAGGTAATATCGGCGATGAAAAATCACCCCTTGGTAAATTTATATTTTTGTGTTACCACGTCAACCGGTTTCATGTTTAACGTCTGAGTAATTTCATTGTTGAGAGCTGTAATTACCCCTGGCGATCTGTTGCCCCATTCACGAAATCTTTTATCATCGATGAACTTTTTAGCGTATTGATAATGAAATAATTTATCCGCGAGTGATCTGTTAAACCATTCAACAATTGCCTGATAGCGATGTATCGTAGTATGTCCTCATCGTATCTTGGTATTATGCTGTTTCATCGTTGATGATCCTTCACCTTGAAATTCCTTGCCGGTATAAACCTGGAGAAGATTTGGCTACCAAAGAGGACCTCGACGATAAATTCTTTTGTCGCGGAAGCATCCACAGATGATGATTTGGTTAATAATTGCTCAGTCTCCTTGAATCTACTAGCAACATCAGCTACCGTCAACGCGTATTTATAAACACGTGCTTTAACAGTGTTATGTGGTAGAAAAAATATATCATCTTGAGAAACTTCATTAAGGACAATAACATCAAACGACGCGTATTGGATTTTTTTGGGCGGTGGTATATGAATTTGCCATATCGCTTGTCGGGATAACCAATTTGCCGCTGTTGTATTTTTTACTTTTGCGGCGTTGGCGAGTTTATCGATGGCTAATTTATTCTTCCAATATCCATAAGGGGAATAAAAAATTGATTCCATATAATTTAATACTTGCACGAGAAGCTCAGCTTCCAATTTTTAATTTACCTTTCATAGCGGTTTGTATTATCCACGAAGCAAACGTTTCTTTGAAGGTTTTATCCGGAATGGAATTTAGCGCGTGAATTAATTTTATATCTGCGATGTGGCGTTGTTAAAGGTCTTTGTTTTTATAAGCAGCATCATAAGCGTGACAAGCTCTATCTATGGTGTTTACCGGATATTTACCCAATCGAGGCTGATCTTGATCATCGAGTCGGGTATCGAGTCGGGTTCCCGGACCACAATAACTATACCCGGGAAGATGTTTTCTCCTGGGTATTTCGACCATATATTGCAGTCATAATAGACCAACTAATGTTTTTTCGGTATATTCACGATTGCCAGTATATCAAGTGTGCTTCGGAGATGGACTCGGTGATATCATTAAAGGGTTTTTTTACTAGAATCGCTCCGAAAATCACAGCATCCATTTAAGAGTTATCGATAAAAGCAATTAGGGCTTTTCGCTATCTGGGCATAAACGCGGTTGGCTATCTCTTTCGCCAGTAGCGTATTCAACACCTCCATTGAGAAGCATATGTCGTTGATTAGAAAAAAAAAACAAACAAAAAAAAGCAACACCGGTAAAATTGCCATCAACGTAACGTATGCCGCCCTCGGTAAGTAATATAATTATCGATGTGGTAAATCAAAAATGAGACAAACTGGTACAATGATCGATGATAAATCAAGACATTGAATCTCAAGGAAATAATGTTGCAAATTTAATCATTATTTTCGGTTTAAGAAAGTCAACACGACGATGATTTAAATTGACACTTATATAATACAATGTTTAAATCGAGTTCTGATGAAGCCGTTGACATGGACGCGCCAGCGGTTGTTATCGTTTATGACCAATTTGGTAAATCATTGATGTCTTGGTTAGATGTTACAACAACTACGACAACAAGTTCCATCACTGGTACATTTACATGGCAGGTCGCGTTAACAAAAAATATCTCCGCGCCTGGATATATTTTTGTTGCGTTTCGAAACAAAAACAGAATAGATGGAGCCGATACACAGCTACATAGTCATATGGTATTTGATAAATTAGCGGTAAGTGAGGCATCATAGCGGGTAAGTAATCAGCAAGAACCCACCGAAAATATTTTCATCGGCTATTTCAATAACCAAATAGCTCGCGTGAATCATCATTTTTGGTCTTATAGAGGACGCGATCAGAATATTGATTCTGGGTTACAGATATCACAGTTGGATTTTCAATACTTGTATCCGGT
Organism: Unio delphinus; assembly: GCA_029339505.1. NCBI lineage: Eukaryota > Metazoa > Mollusca > Bivalvia > Unionida > Unionidae > Unio > Unio delphinus. The sequence continues at coordinate 9,886,436 of JAQISU010000162.1, forward strand.
ATATTTTTTTTCATTGCAACATCTTGATCTATATAGGCACTAAATCGTCGATTAAAAATGTCAAGCCCGATTAGGAGTACTACCTGCTTGTGGTTCATATCGATCAATTGCTGTTATTCTCAGTGATAAATCACTGACAATTGAAGGTGGTGGTGGAACGATGAGAGTAGTTGATGCTCCAGTGGAAAACATGTAACAATTAGATCAAACTCCTATTTAAATAGCAATGTCGCTACAATCAAGTTAACTTCACGTTGAATCTTGGTCACTCAAAGAAATTACAATCACGAAACGCTACCACATGTGGGGTAAAAATAACATTATATCGAAAACAGATTTCTACGGTTGGACCAAATACGTTATAGTTGACGAAAACTCAACCACTTGAGCAAGGCGTTAAAGTCGAACACTGGAGTTCAACTTGAATTTACTCCCTCCGTGCTAAAAGCAATGATAAAATCCGGTGGAATATTTCCTTTCCTCGCCCAGATTCCCGCGTTACTTACCGCTGCTGCACCGGTGATTGCTATAACAGCCGCGTTGGGTGCGCTTATCGGTGCTGCTAGTACTACCGCTAGAGCCGTTGTAAAGAAAGTTAACGGCGGGAGATATACATAATTGGAAAAGGGTTCAGATTACCAGGCAGTCGATACACTCGATACGGAGCAGGATTGAGAATCGCAGAAAGCAATCGTCGACAACTCCCATGTCAAATTTTGATTTAATCGCCACGGTGAAACGATCCTTGATCAGCAATTTGAGAGGTTTTTTGATGAAGAATCAGTTACCGACTCGGCCATCAATCACAGAAACAGGTATAATTAATCTCGATGATAACACTGGACAGGGAACTCATTAGATCGCGTACGCGATATACCCTAAGTGGTTGTTTACTCGTATGGGTTAGCGCCGCGTAATGAATTTACCAAATACGTGCATGGAAAAATCCCTGTTTGGTATTCCACGTTACCCACGCAGACATTAACAGACCCTTCGATGTGTGGCCCAGAAGACATTAATGTGCTCACCGCGATCTCAACATCTATTTAACGTCCTCATGTCCGCGTACACGCGTACACAAGCGATAACTTTTCACAGAGATAGTAAACGAATAATGATAGATATTTGTGGGAGATCACTACAACGTAAAACACCATCGACGAGGTATTACTCGATGTTGTAAACAAACTTATCAATGATGTGTTATATGACCTATTACATCTCGTAGATGTATCGTCGATTGATATAGTTGTATTTCAAGACCGCCAGGGTAAATAAAAAAGCTAGTAATATTTCAATCAAATATATATTAGTTAAACTTGATCACGCGGTTGTAAACTCCATTGCGGTATTTGATCCTCATATAAAATCAAACCCGGAGTTGATTATTCGACCATCGAACATAGACTAACATTGTTGAATAACTAAAAACACTACGCGATGAATATCACGCACATATAAATGTATTTACCGGGTTACAAACATGTATTAAAACTATTGAAACTCCATTTTATGATTTCTTTGGGATTTCATCAACGGTTCCGCTAAAACTCACAGATAGGAAAACCGCTGTGGATAAATTAACAACGTTGCGATCCGAGTATGAGAATCACATGTCCTTCTACAACAATTATATAAAAGAACACATCCAAGTAAAAACCAAAAACATCGAAGTCCAAATTAACCAAATTTCTAGGAAAACTTCCACCTGATATCCCTATAAAACTCGCCTATGTGAAAACCGCCGTGGATGAGCTCGCGGTATTACGATCTGGCTATAAAGATAATGTAAAACAGTTTACAGGGTTTCGTAATTATTCTAGAAAGCTCAACGAAGATTATTTTAGAAAACTAGCAACGGTTCCTATTAAATTCGCTGATATTAATACACCCATCACCGAAATTAAACAAACTCATGAATGTATCAAAGATGATTTTCCAAGGATGATTAACACACTTGATAAAGTCAAAATTCCCAATATGAAAACTATCAACGCGGTATTCAAAATCTAACATCGATTCGTCGTTTGGACTCCACAAATTAACACACTAGATATAACCACGGAGGTCAATGGAATCTACAGATTAACTCTAGTATCCCCGTTGCAGTTTAATATATCATGGAGGAGTTCCTCCGGTGTAAACAATAAAATATCCGCGATAATAGACAAGGGATCAACTGAACGATTCACGATAACCACCACGGATAACAATCAAGTTCCTTTATCAATAACAGGGTACGTATACTTTGTAGCCGATTTAAGTAAACACCTTAATTGATAATAATGACCACAGCGTTACAACACACATAACAATACCGATATGACCAAGTCAGAGTGTTACAAACTAAACTCAAATCGCTCACCGACGAGTATCAAAACATAGTAAAGAAAATGTCAACGAAGGATTACCACCGTTGACGTAATCGTGTACTCGTTTGGAGGTGTTATCGCTCGATATTATCATAGGTGACAATGATCTTCCTGGTGGCTGTTCCCATTTGTATATCCGCGGCAACAACTAAAGCGGGGGGTGATTTCAATAATAACAAAATAAAAATATCATCGTGTAGTCAGCATAAACTACATGAATAAACGGTTAAATTCCAAACCGTATCAACCGCGTACTCGCAAATATCCGCGATGATATAATTTTCCCTCGACAACACGTTAATATCCGATGATGAAAAACACGAAGATAATAACGATGACAATGCCAACAGAACTACTTCAGCGGATCGTCGAGAATACAAACCCGGCGAAAACAACATTGATATCGACAGTAACTACAAACCCTGAATTCAGTATTGAATTTCCAACTCCGATTCCAGCAAAGGAAATCGCGTTAACTCAATAACAAGTATATTATAGCTGGTCCAATATTAGATCAGATTCATTCGCTGGTAAACCACTCAATAACACATTTGTGTTCGCGTATAAGAATTCCCTCGATTATGAACCAGATTGGCAAACAATACGTCTTCGAAAGGGAGCTTATGACATCGAATATATCACTGGAAAGGAAGAATTTGACATTGAGATAACCGCCCTTGAACCATCGTTGTCAACCGCTGTTGAGATAAACTCTCCCAGGTACCGCGTAAATATATATATATATATATATATATATATATATATATATATATATATATATATATATATATATATATATAACTCGTCAATTAGAACTATATTAGGATGGCCTTAAGGTCTACCATTGAAAAGAATACCGCTGGTGGAAGGCCCATCACGACGAGAAAAATCACCAGTGGGAAAAACACTAGTAGAAAAACCACCAGTGGAGAGACCGCGTCGCCCACCGGTGGATCCTCGAGTCGAACCTAAATTAGCTGATTATGCTGTATCCTCAGCGGCATATCACAACGCCGAGATATCATATGAATTAAATATTAATTTCAGTAATACTACTTTTTTTAAACGTATAATATGGGGGGAAAATTTGGAATCATGCAGATCCTATTGGACTTACTAATCATTTCGTAAAAAAAACGATTTTGATAAATATAAAAATATTTTTGATAAAAAAAATCTTAAAGAATTTCGACCAGAAATCGTCAAATACAGAGAAATATATAATCAAATTATCGCCGATGCAAATTATTCAATAAGCAAATTATCTTCTATGTGTTAAGTAAATTTAATGACGATATCATATAATCTAATAATGTCACTAGGGAACAATTTGCAAAAACGTTTAATATACGCGTTGAATATATTTCAACATTTAAACTTCCAGGATATAATATTCTTGAGTTAAAAAATCTCTCAATGATGTAATTGAAAAGGGTTTCTCTGTCGTACATAATATATGGAAGATAAATTATGGACCTCTCCATGATGCATTTGTGCAAGAACGATATCTCTCATACAATAATTCCCCCGTGGGAACCCGTCGACATGTATCCCCGAGCAACGTTGTTATGACATCGGAAATTGCGATAAATCTTATGTTTGATATCGTCGTGGGAAGTTATAGCGCGGATACAACAACATCAAATCAAGCAGCTTAAGGATATATCCCATATACGTTTTCCCCTGAAGTATTCCCGGGAAGTTGAATCGTACAAAAACCCAATTAACTCGGCGTATTTAGAATGCAGTAACCCTTGGATAACAAAAATAAACTTTAAACTCTTTAATCAGAATTTTAAATTAATCGATTTATCAAATGAACAACTACAAATTACCCTTGATGTACGATATTAAAATTGTCATCTTACATTTCCGTGTTAGATTTTCATTGCGAGGTAAAGTCTTCTAGGTTCAACAATTAAAAACTACAACGATGTTATCAATAATGTACAAGCACGTTCGAGTACTTATCCATGATCGAAGAGCGACTCAACTCCGCGATTAGAAAATCATTCGTGGGAAATGTTGAAATATTCATTGCTGAATACGGTAATGAAGATTTCCTGCCAACGGAACATCAACTACAACTACTGCAACATCGCCACATAATAATAATTTCATATAACCGGGACCAGATAATAAACTATGCTCACTCGTCTATTTCTCTTGATCGCCTCATGAAAATTTTATCATCGGGGTCTCAATGATCTCTTCCAGACTAAAATTTGAAAAATAGTTTTAATTTAAAAAAACAAAACATCAAATAGAACGATAATTCTATGATTACTATCATCATTATTACCATGGTTTCCTATTTCTGTGATTTCCGTTGTAATTACTTTAATTATAATTTTCGTCATGTTTTTTTGTAAACTTTTTCCAGTGGATATATATGAGAACCCAAACGTATCTTACTGCCGTCGACGAAAAAAACAATTAATAGCGTTGCATGGTGTTAAGTGACCCGTCAAAGTCGCCAACGAATACAAAATAGGATTATGGAGGTTGTACAAAATATGGTTTTAGGAACCAATCTCCGCTGTAGCACAAGGTAACATCGAAAAATACAAACAAGCGAAACAACAATACATCGAGAGTAAACGAAAACTCAAAGAAGAGATCGCCGAGTTAAAAATAAGAGATAGTCAAGTTAACTAAGACACGTGATCAATTACGAGCCGCCATGGAGAAAAAACAACGTATCAACAAAAAATGTTTGTGTTCAAACAAACCAACGATATATATATATATATATATATATATATATATATATATATATATATATATATATATATAACAACAATGTAACAGAAATGCACAACGCAAATATGTTACTTGAAATCGAAATTGCAGAATTAGAATAAACTAAAAATGATTTCACTGTTCGTCATAAATTTTTTTAACGCTTTAAAAGACAAATTTCAATCAAATATAACGCAAACAAAATAAAAATAAAAATGGGTGTCATGGATGAAATAGAGGATTCATGTGTGTTGGTAGCATAATTAGCGGTGCTTTGCACTTCAGGAGAAGAACGTAAGTGATATGAATCAGTTGAAGAAGCTCTTGTTACTGAGTGATGTTGGTAAGATATTGTTTCTCGATTGGCAATGAAAATGACTCATTGCATAATTAGCAACACTTACTTTGCGGGAAAGTGGAGTCTAATGATTGTCTGGATGCATTGATTCGAACATAAAATCAAAACATCAACAAATTTGCGAGTCCAAAGTACAATTGGATAATTGTTTTATAGGAGTTTTTTTATGTATATGATGTTATCCACTGCAAGCTATCTTAACGCAGTCTTGACCCTAACTATACACTCGGGTGTGCAGAGTAGCTACTCGTTATATTTTTCAGCAACATTCAACTAAAATTCCACGGCATAGTATATCTCCACTTGACACAGTGGAAAGGAGCTAAAGGTAGATAAAAGAAGGGCTTCAGAAATTCTACAGAGGATTGCTTGGTGGATCACTTAGGTCATGGATGTTGCAGGATGGACTAGTAACTATACTGAACTGGCACTTGATGCTGTATGAGATAGTAGCAGAATGGGTTAATAGAAGGTTCGGGTACCCATAATTGCGAGCAAGGGCAACGCAGTTACTATTGGCGCCAAAATGGTCGCGTAGTTAACGCCGGCATATGCCATTTGTTGTATCTATTAATAATTAAGACGCATTTCTTTCTATCACTGAGATCCAACTTAATGAACTAAAAAAATGTAACCCGTTCGTGTATTTACACAACTGTCCTAATATAAATATGTGGGATTGTAATATCATATAATGGTATAGCAGACGTTCTTGTATATGCCTTATGCCCCGAATCGCCTCTCTGCGATATGAACTGCTGCCCATAAATGAAGTGACATAGTTGCACAAAATGTTTTTTTCTTAAAATATAATGTTCAATGTCAAAAGAATTCAGAATTTAAACCCAGGTAATCGTTAATGTCACACCACAAGAAAAACACATTTTCCTTAATGAATTCCGAATATCAATATCTGCCACTATCATATAATCTATACTGCCATTGAATGAGTTTTCCATAATCCCAAAGCAAAGCGGTAGTCCAACATGTCTATGATGACTTTCTAATTCCAATGAATATATTGCACACATAATTCTACTGAAATACATATGAACCATGCTTAGTGAATCCATAGTGTTAACATAAAACAGAAAAATCTTTCTGAAGATTGCAATGTTTCTTGTGTTACGTATATTTAATATAAGTCATTTATATTTATTTTTTTTGTCTGTCTATTAGATTTAAATTTGGTATTTTAAGTTTTAAGACTCGTTCATTGAAGGGGGTTTGACCTGTAATACAGAATAAACACCAGGTGTTGATCTCATTTCTGACCTAGTTTCAGAGTTGTAAACAAGCTTTTAAAATGATTGGTTGGTTCCAAGGACAAAATGAAGTAAAGTATAAACATCTTTTTAATTTATTTGGGTCAAACGATGTTTACGTGATTTCTTGAACGTGATATTGTTCTTACAGATTCTAGCAGATCGTGACCCCTTTCTTGTTTACGTAAAAACAGGTATATAAGTGTTGTCTTGGAGCGAGCTATTCAGTAGAAGAATTGGGCTTTTAGAATATTAGGTTGTACCTTCTTTTTGAGTTATTTTTAATTACGGTTTACTGGAAATTGTGTCAATTCGTTTGGAGCAAGAGGTATTATTTTGCAAGTGATCTGGAAAAGAATATGTACTCATAAATTTTCATTAACGAGAACTAATTTCATCAAGTGACAAAGTCTTCCATATATGATACATCGCTGGAATTCGAACTTAGAATTATTTGGACAGTTTATTATCAGGACTTTTGCAATTTCTCTAGTGGATTATATTTTTATTATTTTTGGATTATTTTTGGAATTGATTCTTAAAACCGTAAGTTTATTTTTCTTTTCCGAAAAAATATTTATACTCAATAAATTGTTTATTAAGTTTTACGTCCTTGTTATTTTCACTCTTTCTATGTTACTTTTTATGTGAGCCTTAGCACATAACACTTGCCATTAAATAAATTCCTCAGACGTTGCATATTTTACATGATTATGATGTTCAAGGTACATCTGATTCAATCGTTATGACAACACGTTGTTTGGTATAATTCTTAATTATTCTTTGTATAGGCGAGCACGAATTTTTCCTTTTTTTAAGAAAGAGCCGAAGTGTCTAAAGATATAGTTATCATCATCGATTAAAAAATGCTTTGAGTCAGCTTCACGAGTGCAAGTACTATTTTGACATCTGTCACTAATTATTTGACGTGTTGTGTTAGACTGTTCATTTGCTACACTTCTCAGTTGTTTGTCACCAACATTACGTATTTGATTGTAAACGCATGTAAATAAATGTGTTCGTTTTCTGCAATTGGTTAAATTTGATGTATGTTCAGCTCTATCAAGATGATTTTCCATATTCTAACACAAACCTGAAAACAACATGAAAGTATATGAAAATAGCTTACGTTGAATATAACACATTAGAATATACACACCGATCATTCCGCAATTTCTAAAAGACAGCTAAATTTAATACTACACATGTAAACTATAAAGGATATCATTTTGGGGGTACTAGAGCAACAGATGATATTGAAATAGGCCATATTTTTAACATAGAAAATATAATGTATGGACTAATGTGTTTATAGGAATATAACTATTCATAAGAACACATAGAAACAATGTTACAAGTAGCTCACCCCAATTGTTCTTACATCTTAATATTCTTAGAGTTGACCTTAATTGCGCCATTATAGGCGTTGTAGGGAAATACTTAAATTTTCCTATATGTAACATGAGAACGGTATTGTTGGGGAGAAAATGTTGACAAAGACAAAAGTATCTCTAGGGTCAAATTATGTATGTACCCATAAGAGTTTCTAGAGACTTTGGAAATGTAAGGAAAACGTTTTAATTAGTATTGACGTACGGGAAACTAAACAAACATTTTAAGATCTTATCAAAAAACAAAAATTGTTTTGTGACACTTTTAACCATCCACATTTTGACTACAATTCAAACAAATATATTACAAAGCAGCGACTGTACTTTTATGACAATCAAGAATATTACATATGCAATACATCACACTCGTTTTAATTACTATCCAATCATAGAATATTTACATTCGATCACACGTATATTGATCATTAATATGGTTCGTTAGTAATGTGAAATGATATAAAGAGTTGGAAGTCTATGGCGTCAAAGAATTGAAACTGTATCGAGTTGTGCAAGAATTTCACATTTTTAATAACTATCTGATATCCACCAACAATTAAATACATTCCTAAACTCTTTGAGCAATCCCTAAACATGTACATCTACTCTTAAAATAAAGAGAATGTTCAAATCTCAGAAAGATTCCATCCAACACCATTTTTCCTTTCCAAAACAGCTCATACATTATCCATAAGTCTTTGTCTTCCATATAATTATATATATCACAATATCATGACACTAGAGCGACCAGTCCTAACAATAATCTCTTAATGCTAGTACCATTTTTTTATAAAAAGACTTTGGTATGACTCGGCTGGGGATGGAACGCAAGACTTCCTGCTCCCATGGCGGACGCTCTAACCACTAGGGCACAGGAGCGGTTGAAGTGTCAGGCAAAGTAAAATCTATTTTTTTTTTTAAGCGGAAAACAGTACGCATCAACCAACACATCATGCTCTTATACAAAATCATGTGTCCAGCTCTAAGGACAACTAACCATGTTCTGTAGCTCCAAAAGGTTATTGTTACATTAAACTTTAGTATTAACTATATTTTGTCTAACCAATCCTTGCAATTTTTTTCGGGTAGCAGAAACAATAGCTTTGCTGCCAAGGTCAGCCACATCTAATCAGCAGGAACCATCTTTTGTAACATTTGGGAAATCATTCTTCTTTAACACTGATTGACTCATCGAAAGCCAGAACCATCAAATAATGACTAACCAATAGTAGTTAATATTACTGAGTAACAACTAGTTGTGGTTGGATGATTTCCATAAAGACACGTTATTATGTTTCACGACCACATTTGGTATGTCATACAATTTGATCACGAAACTCATTAGGAACTCATTAGGAACTTGTTGTTGTTGTTGGTGTTTGGTTTAATTACAGTTTTCAGCACAAGATAGGCTTTACATATCGGCCAGTATAAATGGTAGAGGAAAAAGCCAGGACAACTCCAGAAAGAAGTAACGATCCACTATGGAAATCGTTAATGACTATGGAAATCAAACCGGACTCATCGTCGAAATCGGTTACATGCAAGTTTATGGACACCTTTCTAATACTGATGGTGGTTATTACGAAACAAAGAAACATACAGAGACGACAAAGACAAATAGCCCGCAATATCAGAATCATTTTCTCAACTGAATATCGATTAGATGGAAATTCCTTTGATGTTCTTATGTATTATTCAACATCTGGTCAAAATAATTGCCACTTGTTTGACTTTTAGTTTGTAAACTAAACTCAGCTACGTGTACTAATAGAGTACTATGAAGTAGCTCTGTGTCTCAATATCAAAGGTTAGGATGCCAAAAAGCTTTCCACACACTTTTTTCTCAATTATTCTGCCATTTTAACTAGAAGGAAACAAATAACATTCAGAAGACAGCATCAACAAAAGGTGTTTTATTATGATATCGACTTAACCAAGGATACAATCTTATAATTGTGTACGTTGATGTGAAGGAGTACAAGTTCGTGGGGATACAGACTCTTTATTATTCATAGTCATTCCTCCTAAAGTGAATGATGTCAGTGCTGCTTATGGGGACGATGCAAGAACAAAACACGTTTAGCATGAACTTATACTACATTACTATTATTGTATCACTAAGTCGCATTTTGACAGAGTCACAACTGGCATCGAATGAGTAGGATCAAATAATATATTCTTGAATGTAAACTCCCTGGTAAAACCACCTTTTCGGGTACATAATTAATACCAATATATCGTGCGAAGGAACATAGCACTCAACCAGTAATATATATCTTAAACCCGATGAGCACTCAAGGATTGGATGCTTTAAAAGATTATTCTATGAAGAAAGGGAAATAATGTCTTTAAAATGTCCTTATCGAAAATATTGTAAAACCAGCTTTGGTGACATACTTATAAAATTAACTCCTTAAAATAAAATTAAAATCATCCTTTGGGTCGCCTAAATACCCTCATAAAATATTTGCATGCGTCTTGCGAGGGCATCACGTGGTATTCCACTGGATGGAAGAGGTAGTTACAGACGTGGAAAACCCAGCGGGTCTCATAAACATTTTCGCGGTAAAGAAACGAAAGTGCAAGAACTTGACAAATAAACGTCGTCGGCTTATTCCTGAAGCAAGAATGTACCCAGCTATTTGTGAATGTTACAAGACACAACTGTTTATTTGCAACGCCACCAGTGTGATGACAATGCACCTTCTCCTATCAGTCTTATGACTGTTAGGGTTTGTTTGCATATAAGTACAATCTGTGCAAAACACGTCATCCTTTTTCTTTGTTTGAAATGACTGGTAGTTATAAGTACTTAAAGATCATATGAAAGAGTAAAAGAACATTCAGTGGGAGATTTTCTATACAAATGTCGCTTTGGAGAAAACATATAAGGTTGTACTGAATTGTAATGAAAATAGATATTCGGTAGTAAATTATGTATTGGATAGTATGTTTGCGACGTTTCATCACACCTTATGCATTATACAGTAAAGAAACAAGGTATTTGATAGCAAATTATGTATTGGACATTATGTTTGTGACATGTCATCATACCTTATACATCATACCCATTCCTTATCATAGAAGGTGTCATTATTTAGATACTAGCTATTAAGGTGCTAGGGATGTCAAGTAGTACATATTTATCCACTTGTACATTTCTTGTAGATCCCAATGGCAGGTTCAACCCTTTGAAACCTTTCACTCAAAATTAAATTCCTTTCATTTTCCCTTTCAACCTGATACATTTCGATAGTAAATAAAACGTGGTACGTTATGGAATGTATATGTGGTGTTTTGTATTATAATCACACAGTTGGTGGTGGATTGTATGTAGCGAGTGCTGGATTGTAATTAAAACAGGTGCTGAAATCAAGCATCGCGTTTTGAATTGTACTCATATTGTAGTTTATATAGTATATAAAATATTACCATTACCTTTTTCGTTCAACATGAAAACAGCGTATAAACGTTACCAATAAAATGTCCCGTGTCATTAAAAATTCGTTTGTCGCCATAGATTCATTCGTCCCAATAAAGCAATGTCCCCATAAACACACATGACTCTATCATTACATGTTATACTCGTCAAATTTAACATAGGATTTCTCTTAACTATTTATAGTGGCACATATTCTTATTCAACTCTAACAATGTACTATCTGACCTAAACTGAGTTTCAGAGGATCGCGTTGCTGAGAGATCTAAAGCACTAGTCTTCGCCGATCACTATCATATCACGGTTCTACGCATCGGTTCGTGACTTAGGATATGTGGCTTAGATATGGGAGAAGCTTTCCAGATCTTCCATCTGTGTCGGAAGTTCTTGCCGGGTTTTCATTCTGACCACAATGTGTAGCCTATATATCGCGTGTTGAAAATGGCGTTAAAAACTACAACAATCAACCGAATTCAGTCGCTCGCAACAATGTTAACCTTGGTATCTATACACTCGCCGTAACACTTCTGTCAGATGATAACCTTTGGCCTATATGATTATCAGTTGTCTCACAAACGTTTCTCCTTAATACTAATCAAGTGCGCCGTTGAAAACAGAACTTCGTATATTTCGATGAGACGAATGGATTGATACGTTTTCTGAATGTGACAATTGATAACAAAGAAGAATCATAGCTTTATGTTTTTCATTATACGCATAACCCAAGAGGATTAGTCAATGCACAATGCACGTTTGGTTAATACTGGTGCTATCTATTCGAACGTTCTTTAATGGTTTGTTAATATCCAGGAAAACTGAAACGTTCAAGTTTTTTCAGGTAATATAATCAGATGCAACAGCATCATCATCTTAACCATAATGGCGATACTATTTCCATAAATTTACAAGGTTATTAGGTGAAGACATTCTAATTAATGATTCAGAAAAAAACTAACATCCATCGGCAGATGTTAGTGACCCCATTCGAATTGTCAAATTTGGAATAAGCATTAAACCTGAAAGTTGAACGCATTGATCATTGAGATTCTATCAATTTTAAACGGTCAAAGTTTTTATCAAGGGTCACTTTGACCTTTCTTTATAATCTTTCCTATTTCAGTGTTGAAACTCCAAATCAGCCAACGTTCCGACTTAGTGAAATTTACTGGATATTTTAGCATGCTTTTCAAAAATTCCAATACGTATCAAATCGTCATTCTGCAATGAGAATAGCTAAATAACGCAATTTAGAGCTTCTGAATGACGAAATAAATAATTGTCTGAATAAAAGTTTAGGTGTAATTATGTGATATGATTTTTAACGTAGCTTTAACACTTTCCCAGTCATATAGCTTCGATGTTTGCAGTGCGGCAGTTTATATTGATACCCAGCTACGGGGGATCATGCCGATGACATGTATCATGATGTCTAACCCAGTCACATTATCATTACACCAGGTCGACCAGTCATAACACTAACCTCCCAATGCTGACAGCCTAGCTAGGCAGATTTTAGTCCATTTTTGTAAGTCTTTGTTATGACTAAGCCTGAGTCCGAATTCAAATTTGTTTGCATCTGACTCGACAGTGCGAAGACGGAAGTCCGGAAAAAAGACAGGATACTCTTGATAACCTGAACAGAGGATGTGAGGAGTTTGAAGTAAAATACATAAAAATACAACAGGGATGAGGCAATCGGAATAGAAGGACTCAAGGAAATATATCAATTTGGAACGCGGTAGAGAGAAAAGTTATGCAATTAATTACCAGTATTAATTTAGCTGATTAAATTTGTTATTTGTCTTGGCTAGGGTGGCTCGTATTGCCTTATTTCTTCTCAATAATCTTGCTCAGTTCACTGTCGATATTCCAACTTTTCACTCATACCGGGCTATAACATCGAGGGAGGTTATTCATTTGATAAAACAGCAAAACCCTATTATTTACCGGTCTTACTAAGATGGTGACGATACACGAACCCAACATTGGTCATTTTTCGGATTAATTGAACCCATAATAACATGGTAATATCGTGTTCGGTGTGGTTTTAGACTGAAATTTCTTATTGTCTAAAAGCTGAAATGGCATATGATGTGGAGCGCACAGGGAATATTTTAGAGAGAGAGAGAGAGAGAGAGAGAGAGAGAGAGAGAGAGAGAGAGAGAGAGAGAGAGAGAGAGAGAGCGTGCTTTTAGCTGTTTTTTGCGTGCTGTCTTAGTAATCAAATAAACAGAAGGAACGTCTTGATCGAAATATAAACGTAGTAAGTGAGACATTCAGCATAGACAGCATGTGTAGCGGAAGACATCAAAAGTAAGAAAACACTACGCTTACTGCAAAGCATAATCTCTCTGGCAGATGTAAATTATCTCAAACAAACTCATTAACGCACAATGTACATACCCCACAGAATCTAGATCCATGGCCAAATGTGAACTCACACTGCTCATCGAAGGAAAACACCTTACCAGGCATTGACGTAATAAACGCCGTCCATTCATTTTCGTCGTAGAATGCACCCACATTGGTCAAGCACGTTCTGAAACACATAAATGGACAGTTGACAGTGCAAATACACACACACACACACACACACACACACACATATATCTATATCTATAGATTCTGATTGGCAAACGATTCTGAGAATGATGGTTTTCTGCTTTTATACTAGGAAAACAACAACCCTCTACCATTATTCTTGTAACAGTTTGTCAGATTCAAAAAATGTTTGGAAATAAATTTATGATATGTTATCATTAGGACTTTGCTACTATTTGACTAATGTCAAAATATATACAGAACGTAATAACATCACGTTTAGCTCATTTAGACAACGTTATATGTTTGAAAATGCACTGAGGCCATTGAAGGGGTCACACCTTTTCTTACACCCATCACAAAAGTAGCAGTTACAGTTTCGACAAGTTAATCTGTAACTTTCAAATGTCGCTATGGTAGCACTAATTCTGAAAAAATAGAATAGAATAATAGGTGTGCTCATAAGAATAATTGAACAGATAAGAAACATTGAATAACAATTTCCAGATATAAGCGCTTTGTATTTGTATCTTTCTCGTGACTGATATTTCCGAAGAAAAGATTATCAACACGCGCAAAACTTCCGGTCTGTGTTGTAGTGTTATATATCTCTTTAGCCCAATTTCACTAATCGTCATACCCAATAATGGTCGCGATGCTTTTCTATCAAAGACAAAAGTAAAACTGCAACCTATAACATTTATAGTATGATATTTATTAACTGAAAGAAGAATCCAATTCAGGACGGAAAGCTAAGTATACGTTAGAAATAAAAATCAAGGTATGATAAGATAATTTCCAAAGGTTACACCATATTTTTAAACAACAACAGTCTTCATGGATGGCCGTTATTACATCTTATGCCTAGTGCTATGTTTCATTAAACTGATTAGACGCAAACAAAATACATAAAAGTGTATAATAAGACCATGATATGATATCAGGTACTTTTGTTCAGTTGTCTCAGCAGATTCAAACACAATCATGCTTGTGTTTTCATTATGCAGCGTTTGTTCTTTAACAGACGTTTATAGTTACTGCAGGTACTGAGGTCCGAATATTCTTTATAGAGGTTTAGAGTTAAATCGTTCCATTATAGCCGAGTCTTGACGCAAATTACCATGTCCAGCATGAACCTACACGTTTTAGTTGAATAATAAATATCAGTAGCTCTGATAAATGTTTTGCATGAGTCATCTTAAAGTTTTAGAAATATTATCAACTAAACTAAAATGTGACTATGGAGACCACTAGTAATCTCAATCCCTTAGCAGTCATGTCCGACCTGTACCATGACAGCAGACTTGCAACGAATAATTAAGCCAATTAAAATGAGATGCTGCAGAACCATCCATGGCATCTCTCACATCGACCACATCGCAAATGAAGAATGTGACACGATCAGGCACACAATAGGCCATTATGAAGACCTCCTCACACTATCATAAACATAAAACTGATATGGTATGGCCATGTCATTAGCGCAAACAGTCTATCAGCACCATTACTTCAGGGCATCGTCTAGAGTAGCAGGAGGGGAGAGGTAAACAGAGAATAAAGTGGACTGACAACATCACGGAATGAAACAGGTAAAGGTTTGCGACACAAACATAGGTACATGATTCAACAAGTTGATTGAGTTGGTCAGATGTTCAGCATCACAGTGCCTCGACTTCCACTGTAGTTCAAAAGACTGATGGTGATGAATAATACCATCGTTCCTCTCATGACAAAAATATACAGGTATATCAATGCACTAAGGAACACGGATATCATTTGATACCTTGCACGTGAGATCTCGACTGTATAGAGTAGTATCTATACAGTTTATAGTTTGTTATTAGGGCTTCTATTGGTTGTTAGAATATAGTGGTATTAGCAGCAGTAGTCTTTATTTTTTTGTGAACATTTACTCATCAGTGTTGCTAATTGTGGTGCTGATGCAACCTTGACATCACTGGCAAAATGAATGCTTTTTTCACAAAACTTTTTTTTGACTACTAAGCGTACGAAATCAAATTGGAATACCGGTATGTGACTATGATATTCAATACTTCAACGAAAGAACACGAGAAAAGAGAAACTGATGTATCTGACATTGACATCTCTGCGCATTTATATCCAAGACCATTCATATATTGTTACATACGTACCCTCTTTGCTAATTAACCCGATTTGTGTTGAGGAAAAAAACATATCTATAGGCAAAACTGCTGATTTGATTTTAAAAAAGGGATCGCCTGTCTGTGATTTCTAAGTCAGCGGAATACAAAGCAATGAATGCCGTACCTTTGATTGTAAGGAAACGTCGCAGTTATCGTAAAGAAGCAAATCGTCTAATGTTGATTTCTCCAACAAATTCATTCAATCTCTCTTGTTAACCGGGAATAAGATTGCACAATGATTAAATTCTTCAAGAAAGATCAGCGGGAGAATATTTATACGAGACTAACCTAAATGCATATATATGATTAATCCAAATATCACTGCGGTGGGGTACCTTCTAATTTGTTAGTGAAGAAAATTCGAAAATGCTAATACAACATGCAATTTCCGTTAATTATGTTCAACCATTATTACGTCAGCAGGAACGATAAATAAATTTGAACAAACACTCACTTGTTTGTCTAACATGTTTTCGACAAATACAAGAACTATCGTTGCAAATACATTCAGTTGGGTAATCATTGTTGTGTTTATCAAACGTGTTTTTTGGATCCAAAAGCATCTCCAAAAACGTAACTGCTTCCCCGAACAAGATTTACTTTAATTATATGGCATTTGTATCGCTGAAAAAGAGTTTATATGTTAGTTGTTCATGTTTTAATTGCACCTGATTATGGTCAATCTCTCAAACAATTACATTGCTTTATTAGTAGATGAGATAAGGAAGGCCGTCAAGCTTACCGAAGAGTACAATATTCTAGGTCAATCATCTTTGAGTTTAAATTATGGAAATCTTACGTGACGTTTATGAGCAAGTAAATTTGTATTTCATATTTACAACGTCGCTGCTGCAACTACCGTTATTATGGATGTGGTGAAAATTGCCACCACCGTAACTATTATTGGCAGGCTATTTGGTTTTGTTGCTAGAGCCAAATTAATAGTACGCATTGTTACATGTGGCTCCGATAAATTAACTTTTTTACGGATTCCTTCGCATATATGCGTCTCGTTCAAACGTCTCTCAGAGCACGAAACAGTAGCATTTCAAACAGAAAACTGCTCCTGACTTCTGACGGGGATAAATCGATTAATCTGAGTAAGTTATGTACGCCGTTCTTTGAAAGGCATTATTACCGATATGGGTCTTGTTTTACTAATGACAAATGATTTTACAGGCAGTAAAAGACCAATAAAGTCCTTATTAAACATAAAAACATACATTACAAGGACACAAACAGGATCGGATAAATGTGTCATAGTACACTTCGAACGCTTCTAAAATTGCGAATGCTTTCGTTATTAGCCTGATGCTTTTACAATCAGCATAGTGAATTGTATAGACAAAAATTGAAGCCTGATTAAACTTGTTGAAAGAAAATTTCTTAATAATGTTGTTTAAGACGTCCACGAGGAACAAACAGTATAAGCTAGCTCAGAAACCAAATGATGTTATTTTGTTATTGTAGCTAGTTACGTATATGTATATCCGATCGGTTTAAGAAGTGTTATATAATAGAGTGTGCTGCGCTACTGATTTTTGGTTTAAGTCGTCCAGCCTCAATGCCTTTCCTCTAGGAATTGTACATGGACTCGTATACCTAACGTGTGTACCGGATAGAATGTATCAACCTACATAATTAGCACAAAAAAATCGGTCTTTCCACACTACTATAACATATGTCACGATATTTTCTGTGCATACATACTTGTTAAGTAGTGCAAGTTTGAACGATTCCACGGAGCAATTAGAGAAAACCCATGGGTTCCTGGAGTATGGTTTAGACTCATCGAACAAAGGGTCCATTGGAGACATAAGAAAATAATCATCTGCCCTGCAAGCTAATGCTTCACCTTCACCATCATGGACTGCTCCTAGACTGGAAAGAAGATTTACTAAAGGCATCGTATAAGTTGTAGCTTTGAAAAGATAAACTTAAATTGATCTGTACCCTTAGCGCATCAAGTTTCATTCTACTCTCAATGAATGAAATATTCGAAAAACGAACTTGAGTAAAATATTTTCTCACTACACCACACATTTTACATATGAGATTCTTTCACCAAAATCATTCCACTTGTAGCTAAATGCTATAAGATCGATTCCTTGGCTTATATTATCTATTACTGAACGAAATAAATATGCAGCGATCTGCTGCTGGGAATATAATAAATATGGAGCAAAGCATCTGAAAAAATCACTGGCCACGAATAGCAGGTCGGGAAGAGTTACACATGTCCATATCCGAAAGCTAAATTATTACACTCTAATCGAGTGGACACAAATGCGGGAGCTATTCAATAGGTTATGTGTCAACTTACTTGTGCCCAAGTTCGTGTGCTGCTGTTAACACAGTAAACATATAATCACGTGAGACGATTATCGATGTTTTGTCACAGTTATCACATACCCCACCAAATCTTGCATAACCTGAAAGAATTAAAGGAAAATAAGATGACCTATCATAAATTTGTTTTAAATTTTAAAGGCGAATATATTAATTGTTGAAAGTGTATAAGAAAATATATGAATAAAAAGTAGAACAAAATACATACGCCAATGTGTTTATTGTATAATTCAATTACTATTCTAGAACAAAAACCGTAAACGCATGTTTGTCGATAAAGATTTTTGTAGAAAGACAAGAATATATTTGGGTTATAGTGAAAGATGAAGACAAAACATGTATGTTCAAGACAAATACGACTGTGTCACATAAACAACAGTCCTATAGTCATTTTACTATTCACGTTATCGGAGTGCGGATATAAAATGTGGTGCTTGTTTGAGATTGCATATATCAAAATGGCTATTGAAACCAGAAAAATGAGCGATACAATTATTGTTAATTATGCTAAATTTGTAAACGCCTTTCCAATCAATGTATTGCTTTCTCTTTATTGAAATTAACACAATTGTTAGGATGGTGTAAGCAAACGACGATGCAATACAATTTTTAAGTTTTGGACACGTGACTACGAATAAATTGTGGTACATATGTGATGACGACCAACGAAGGAACGGTAAATTAAATAATTTTATATATTCGTTCAACCTTTATTATCTTAAAATTTGAGCAGTCTTAAAAATGCAATCAAATTTTGGATAACAATATTGTACTGGTTAATTTTGAACTCGAAGTCAGTGTAATGCGTCTGTTTCTTCTTTAAAGATGCAAATAACGCTTTGATATTGGTACCAATATAATGCCAAGAAACAAACGTATCGATCTAACAAACGTCTCTACAGCCGACATTCTCGACCTGTCTGTAAATTTCCTCCATGGCAAAATGGAAATGATTAACGCTTATCTTGACAACACAATTATAATAGAGTAGTCGTTCCTAAACAGTGGCAACACAGAATGTCAAACGCAACCCTTGATATCGTTTCATTCAGTTTTTATGAATATTGTACGTACACTGCTGGTACAGAGCTCACCAATGCATCATATACTCGAGCAGGTTCTGACATCACTGTTTTTGGAATATTAAGTTTCTATATTGCTTTCACTACCCGATGTTCTATTGCATGGGCGTCATGTATGTACACCCTACTCCGATATAAACGTCACACCTCTGGAGTTTACATATCTAATTCGGATGGAAGATTGGTGGTGTCGGCTTCTAGAATTGAGTAATTTTCACATCTAATAAATGGAGTTACGATAGTCCAGCTTTGAACGTACTAATTAACACTTTACAAACTGGTCTCGGTTTGCTTGAGGTCATGGGATGAAACCCACGGCTGATTCATACGAAAGATTTATAAGAATCGTACTAACTGCTTGCTGCTTTCATAGGCATTCCGCAGTAAGAGTTAGTGTTATAACTGATCGGTGTGGTATAAGGATAAGTTAACTGGGTGGCACAT
The DNA here is from genome assembly GCA_029339505.1 of Unio delphinus. Lineage (NCBI taxonomy): Eukaryota > Metazoa > Mollusca > Bivalvia > Unionida > Unionidae > Unio > Unio delphinus. Next base: position 9,906,584 of record JAQISU010000162.1, read on the forward strand.
TGTGCAAAATAACTACAGCTTGATGCCCCAGTGGCAAACCTCATTGTAAACTGTCACATCGTAGAGATATGTTGGAAAAAATGTTAAAACCTCTTTATAATCCAAATCATTTACACATCCCACACACGCAATCAGACTTGGTATTGGAACATATCAGGTTTGAAACATTTCTTTGAGTCTCTTTCTTTCTTTCCTCTACCGGTGTCGGTCTCTGATATTTTCGTGTCTTTATTCCTGATCATCTTTAAATCTATTAGAGTTTGTTTCCTAAAATACGTTCGCGTGACTGAGTTAAGAAGCTTGGTTGTACCACTACAATTTGTCTACTTCTAGCAAATAGATCAGGGAACGATTAGAACTCTTGTAGTAAATGTTTCCAGATAGGCATGCTACTTGCTTCCTTCCAAACATACAGTTATGTACATCTTTTCAGTCATTAATACTTTGATGTATGGGACTAACATGAAGATTTGAAATAGTGTTTACTTCAACTATACAAGTTTACAACCTAACTCGGTTGATAGTCTAGCGTTAATAATTTTACCTATTTGTATTGAAAGAATTTCTTCTCATTCGTTTCGTTAAAATTCTTAGTAATTAGTACCATCACTGGTTATACTCAAGATTGTGTTTTATATGTACATGTTTATCAATGAAATTAAATGGTCTCCTTCACTTTCCAGGCAAAAGCTATCATGGTGATTGATTTCTATATAATTGTCTATGGCGTATTTAAAAGTCTCGTTCTAATATAAATTCTAGGGACTCATCCAATTTAAAGACACATTTGTTCTCACACTCACAACAAGAATGACATTTACACAATTTTCCATTATCATAAACTTTATATGGGATTTTTTTTAATTGTTTAATCAGGATTCTTTTGTTTACCACCATTATAAAATAGCTATTTTGATGTAATTAATATTCCTAATTTGTTTAAATATCGGACGTTGTTCCAATTTTCGGCATAAAGAGTTTTATCATGAATTTATCAAACAAGCGTCTACCTTTTCTCGGTAAAAATGCGATGATTTCCATGGGATGGTACCGTTCTTTAAAATTATATGAATCCTCAGGGGTCCTACACGATGAAAGAAGCTAGATGTTTCTTCTTTCCGTATAAACATTAGGCTGTTGAAACGGGAGAATTTTCCTACCTTGAAGTCGTCTTCACTTTCGTCGCTCACTTTAATAGAACGATACCTCCTTTTTCGAATAGAGCAATGTCGAGCGTTTCACATCAGATTGGCAATACTTTAAGATTTCATCACAAACGTCAACGGGTTTAAAGAGTTACTTTAGTGAAAAATACAACCGTTGAATGTTTATCGATGTTCTGTGTGCATGTCATCAGAGAATAAATAGTGAGCTTCACGCAAGCGCAAAAGAACGTGTTCATAAGTTCCGGAATTGAAAAAGTATATAAATAACATTTGCCCAGGTTGTTTCATTATCTACTTTTTTTAACCTTCTGATCAATCGCATTACAAAAACAGACCCTAGCATTTTTTAAACGGCCATTGTCCAAAATATATGCAGATGCTTGACTGCCTGGTCTAACAAGTTGTGGTTTCTTTATTGTTTGACTCCTATTGTCGAATAGTTTCCCATGTTCGTTTCAAGCATATAATCTCTTTTCTGCAGACATTCCATCAATCCATAACGATGGAACGTGATAAACTCATCTGATATTGTGTGATCGGTAATATTTCATTGTATTCTTCCAACAGTAATGGTAAACTCTTATTTGAGTTGACGGAAATGTTAAATGTATTTTGTCCTAGACCACTCAGAGTCTCGCCCCCACCCCCGCCACCCATTAGAAGGAACAGAAAAGCGAGTAAAGATATTTTTCAACACATATTCCAGGACACTTCATATAATATTAACGCACTACGCAACAACGTATTGCACAGTGTTTGAATCTCCACACACTAGCAAAATAACTGTGTTGTAAAAGAAGATTAAATATCACAAGTATACTATCGAATACATAACATGTACTATCAAATACCTACTTTTCTGCTATAACAATCTATTGGATATTATTCTATGGAACAACTACAGCTGTATGTACTATCCATAATTCGAAGTGTGTTTAATTGCTACGCATTGCACTGTGAGAGTTATCATAACCCCCTAATTATGCTGGCAAATTTAAAGGGTATCCGTGCTTTACATATCATACATAACTCTCATTTCACAATCTGAAGTAATAATTTAAGGGAATCATATTATATATTGTGTGAAACCCAAAAAATGATGTTAGACATTGATCCAGCCATCTATGAAGGCCTTATAGTATTTTACGAAGAAGAATAAGTGTGGTTGAAAACTGCAAAAATAGAACCTATATAATCAGGTAGAGGTCATTTTAGATATTTGCAGCCTTGAGTGTCTGTAATGAAAATAGTAATAGTTGTTTTACTGTCTCAGCATGTTTAGAACCAATACGTTGTTAGCAACCTTAAAGCAAAATTGATTTTGAAAAGATTCTGATTTTAAAAGAATACGTATTTCATTGGCTAGTACTGTACATTTTAATATTTGTATGAAACATGTACAACGATACTTTATTTGTTTTGAGAAGGAGAGTCAGACTGACATACCAAACATATCTTCATCAGGCTCATCACGATCATATATGTCGTATCTGTAAATAAAAATTCTTAAGGAGTATGTATCAGAGACATCTGTAGATCTATTGAACAGTTTTACAATAACACATAAAATAGTTTTAAGGAAAATGTGTCAGAGACATATGTAGATTTATTAAACAGTTTTACAATAACAAATAAAAACAGATGTAAGGAAATTTAGTATAAAATGTATGGACGTTGTATATAGCTATTAAATGGGTGGGAGAAGAAGATGTATCTCCATTACGAGATACCTGTTTATATGAAACTGACAAAACAAACACGAATAACAAGAACATTTAACGCTTCCTGCTTCTGACCATGCGTTCATTTAATTAACTTAAATTGAATCAATAATCATCAAATTGACAACATTATTTGATAGGTAAATGAACGCATGGTATACAATTTGGTAAGAAATTATTATGAGATGTCAAAAAACTATATAGATCATGTGTACGAGAATGTATTGGAAGGGTAACATTTATGAAAGGGGAAACAGTTGTGGCTCTTTTGGGGTAGAACTATCACCTTTGGTCACCACATGAACCCAGCTCGCACCTGTATATCCAAGATGTTACATCCACACCCTGCAAAACCGCTTCGGCTGGCGGACTCAACCAGGTTAGAGTACCCAAAGGTCTTAAACAGTCGGTGAGTCAGATAGTGCTTACCCAAGCATCTAAAGCCTGGATTTGTCAGATTTCGCGGCAGAAATTATGGCTAGTGTAACGAGCAGAACCGATTTCCTGGAATGCGCTGTGGAGCGCAAAGAGTCGGACGCAACATGTAGGTAGTACCGGTCATTCACTTCATCACAGTCCAGACCAGCCGTGTTGTGACTAAAAAGGCTATCCCACAGGTATTTACGGATGCTATGTTATACACATGTAAAAGAGAAAATGATATCTTCAGGCTTATGACGACTACATATGTATCTCTTTGCTCTCCGTCGCAGGCAAGATAATTGGCCGGATTCTCCTCAACAGTCTCATACCACTCCTTGACCATAAAATCCTACCAGAATCCCCTTAGTGATTCTAAAAGTAGCTTTGAACCATCTAAATGGTGTTTGCTGCTAGGCTGTTGCCAGATGTAAAGCTTAAAGCAAAATACTGCCGTTGTCACTATCTATATTGGTCTGACCAAGGTCTTCTACACTGTTAGCAGAGAAGGACTATCAATAATCATGGCCAATTACGGATGCCCAAGGAAATTTATAACTATAGTACAGCAATTCTATGACGATATGGAAGCTAGTGTCCGGAACAATGGTGAGACATCATATATCTGTACTGCCTCAAAAAAGTGAAAAATCGCTGTGTAATGGCGCCATGACCTTTCAGTTTCATGTTCTCATCCATATGTACTGATGCCCTTAAAACTGGTGACGTTGAAATCAATATCACATACCTTAGGTTAAAACAGACATCATTACAGAAATTAAATTTACTGATGACTGGAATCTGAACGTTTCGAAACGTTCTCAGATGCTTTTAAACATTTCCGCTTAAAATGAACACAAAAAGACTGAAATGAATCATCCCGCTCCAAGATAACCACAACAAAGTCAAATATCTAGCTCATCAATTACAAATTAAGAGCAGTTAATAGGTCCACTTATTTTGCGCAACACTCTGTCTCAGAACATTGTAGTCAACATCAAGATTAATGCCAATATTGGAAAGTCCTCACAACAATTACATGCAAAGGTCTGGACCTGATGCGACAATTAATCTACAAGGTTTAAACTGTAGGAACGCGATAGTACTCAAAGTGTTTTGTACTCGCTGCCCAACCTAGAGATTGTACCAGCGACATGCAGAAAAGTTGAAACACGTTCAAAATATCTGCTTCAGAAGGCTCTTAAATGTCGCAAAACAGGATCCCATATATTGAGGTCCTTGCCCAAGAAAGCATTCCCAGTAAGGTATGTACACCCTCTGTACGCAATCAAAGTGGCAATAAGCAGGCCATGTAGCTTGCATGCCAGACCACCGGCATCAGAAACATATTTTATGGCGAGCTTGGAGTATATAAACGTAACAAAGGATGCAAGAGAAAACGAGACAAAGACACCCTAAAGACGTCATTGAATAGTTTTTGTATTTGCTAAGACAACTGGTAAGAGACCGCCCAGGCCATGGTCGTATGGCGCTATTCCATCACTAAAGTGTTACACACACACACACGCACACACACACATCTATACACATGGAAATGTGCCTTATGGTTATTTGGATGATATTCGAGATGAAAAACAATAGTTTTGACCAATGAGTGGTACTAGAATGTGTTCATTTTTTCTTCATTTTGTATATAATATTATTCTGCAGTTGTTAAACATTATTCATTGAAGTCTGAAAAATTCCTTCTAGACAACATCACGATTCCTGAAGGACCATTACATTTACAGTGTTGAAATTTATAAAGGATCTTTTGCTTATTTAGGCCTGTCTTATAATTTTATAAGAATTATTTTGACTTCAGTTCATAATGCTGTAAGTGCCATTACATTTTCATTCATAATTTTGATAATTGGTTCCATAATTCAGGATATCTTTAGCCAATGTCATTTCTTGGAATGCCAACCCGTGTCTAAAATGTTCTTTAGCGAAGAAGGTTGAATGGACCAAATAAACGTGGTCTTACATTGACCTTATATTCGAAGTAAAGGGCTAAACTAAAAAGTCGTTGTTCATGCTTATCGCCCTGGGCAGCACACTCTAACGTATTGTCTAAATAGAGGATGAAAGTGAACCCAGAAAGTCTTGGGAATGTGCAGGTTTTGGGAAACCTTCATGCAAATGAAGGGGATCACTAGTACGTGCACAATATTATATGTCTTCAAAGTTGCAACTAGATGCGTGCTTCTAAATCTGCACAGTATACAGACTACACACAGGGATGCGGAACCAGTTTTATATAAGGTTCCTGAGGACGATGATGAGGATATTTTAGCAGGACATGGTTCGTGACAATAAGCGGATCACTCGGACCGACATAATAAGCATACACACGCTTCTATTAATCTCACAGCTGTGATTTGTCGACCATATCAACAGAATTTCAGAAGATAAAATACGAAAGACCTTCTCCATTGGCGCGGTGAAGCATGAAAAGTGATTTAATTGTGGTCCTACGAAAGGCTTCACAGATTACCTCAAACCATATTTTAATCATGTCATCATTAATCTGGGGATGATTACGCAAATTGTCGCTCCATCTTGCACAGCATTATCAATGCTGTCGCTACAGACTATGGACTGCGAATACTTGCAGCAGCCACGGAGATCAAGAATTTCACTATTGTGTGGGTTTACTTCTTTGTTTTTATTGCGAATAGTTAGTGTTCATATATAGAAAACATTCCACTAATCGATATATTTATATATAAAGTATATGAAGTTCCCCTTAGGCTTTGAAAAAATAAAAGAAGCTTTGAAAATATTAAAATGCCTAGAATTCGATTTTTCACAGCAATTACTTTGTAACATAATGCGTGCATTATCATGCGTTTTTGATGTTGTTTAGAAAGAGTTCGTTCCATAAAAGTAAACATTATCTGCATGACTGCGATAATTTGAAATACATTGAAACAGTTACTGATGTAAATGAATCGTAGGGACTTAAATATATGTAATATTGAATTTCTGAGTGAAATACTTTAATAATTATGTTCTTTGTATCTACATGTCTACGTATCAACATAAACAACACAATATATTTCATATGTTTTCCGTGTGTAGATCAACCATGGCTGACAAGAGTTTCTTTTATAATATGCAACTGGGTAAACCGTGACACTGTATATTAAAGTTTAATGAACATGTAATTAAAAATATTTGATGTTCTTTCATATAAATTGTTGAACTTAGTTTGTGCGGTTTCTTGGGCGTATCATGCCCATTTCCTTTGTACAGTGGAGGTGTAGGCTTATACACGACCTACATTCACTTACTTCGTAAAGAGCATTACGTGGTCGCTTAAATTGCCGTTTATGCTAGTCCAGGCTGCAAGATCTTTCCTATAGTTTTCAACTTCAATTTTCTTAGTTCCGGAAACACGCTGCACCACAGATTCTATGTGATTGAAGTCTTTCATGCTCTTTAAAGAAAGCAGGAGATAAAATAAAATTAAAATCAGTTTTTTTTTCCAGTAAGTGTGGAACGCCATTTACTATTTTTAAGGAAAATGAAAACAATTGACAAGGAATATAACTAGTTCAATTAGAGGTCTAAAAAACAGTACTACAAATAGCGACATAAGTGAAACGTAAAAAGTGTCTTATAAGCTCAAAATTGTTTCCATACAAAATTAGTAGCTATTCATCATTGGAGATGCCACAGTTAACTTAATAAAAGGAGGTTTTTTTGTGAACAAATCGTTAGATCTGATGTTTTTCAAAATCATTCACTTCTGTTTATTTATTATTTGATTGACCACCTCGAAAAATATGCAGCTTTGAAAATTAAGATCATAGAATGACAATATCTCGTTAAAAATTACGTAATAAAACATTTTGTTTACGAAGACCTGTACTTAGTTGATATTAGAATCAAGAGATCTATTATAATGACCGTATCAAGTGATTAAAGTAAGCCAAGTAACGGGATTAGTATTCTGAGATATGATTTGACCTCTCTGTTGGTCGGAAAATGAACTTCTATCACAACCGAATAAATCTAATCCTGTTATATATATATATATATATATATATATATATATATATATATATATATATATATATATATATATATATATATATATATATATATATATATATAAGAGCGATCATTAATCTAGTTATATCCGCTAGATAGATATTAGTTAATTTATCTAAGCTTGGTTAGACAATATTCATTTGTATAACCATGTTCCGGCATTTTATACACCTACGCCTTTATTTTGGTTTAATGTTCTCGATTGTACGGGTTTTGTTTATAGGAATAACGTTTACAAACTATTGTATATTATTTAAAGATATGGATAGTTTTTAAGTTACAAAAATGTTGCTCACACCGATATGAATTCTAGGTTAATGAACATGTTTACAATTTTGTATAATTATGCTGTGATATGGGTCAGGTAACTAAGTCACCAATTTATATTTCATATACCTATTCACGATGTTCTATTCGTCTATTGTGAGCCTTCCAATGCATTCAATGTTTTCTTAAGTTAATTTGATATTTGATTAAAAATATTTCTGGAAATTTTAAATTGCTCATTATACTACATAGTAAAGATAACAATTTGATTTCTCCTGAATTCATTGAAAGGACGTCTGACACTCGTCATTGTTATTTATCAATACCACTGTCACTACGGCACATTGAAATTAATTAGTACATCATCATTTTCAAACTCTATCATTCATTTTGTACACAATATACCTCTAAATTGTTTTTTTTCTTTTAAAAATGATTTGTTTAAATTTCGTTTACATTAAAGATATATCCTTTACTCTAACCATGTTTATACATCTATAAATAATTTAATATATGTACAATCTCATGGTATTTTGAGAAATTGTTCAAACGTTTCTCCGGTTATTTGATATATCTTTCAATAATAAATCTTGTAGTTTGATATATTGTTCAGTCACTCTAAAGATTTTGTCTTTGTTTATATTTTGTTTATATACACAATAATTTGTTGATAATAATATGTAGCTCAATGGAGTCCACTGCTTTAAATGAGTTGCAAAGCTAATTCTACTTAGTTTCCGTTAAGAGTAATTTTATAGACAGTTACATATTTTTAAATCTTGCCGGAATCTTTATATTTCAGAGAGACTACTTTCATTTTGTAAAGGAAGCACACCTGGTTATTCAAAAAAGTAATAGAATATACAGTAATTTTGTTTACTTGTTACTTCATGCATTTGTATCTAAGTTTTATGTTTCCCGTAATGGAAACCGTTTTTCCAAGGATTTAGACGTTTATATTTAGGTACATTCGCCAGGAATCAATCATAATTGTGTACTTTGTTTTAAGAGAAGGATCAATGAATCCAATATAATTGATTTTCGGATACGAGAAGAGGGTGGAATTATTGTAACCAATTTAATAGAAGGAATTTGCATCCGAGAGAGGAGATACTTTTGAATAAGCCAAAAGGGGCACATTATTGTAAGCAATGTTATAGAAGGAATTTTGCGTCCCATACATGAGCAAGAATTAAATACTATAGATGGATTATCGTATCCATTTAAAGAGAGAGACTTATTTCTCTTCTACAACAGAGGATTATTTAATCTGATAGATCTGACGTTGGATAATCCAAAGGATAGGTTATAACTAAACTAGAAATTGTATATATCATTTGCCTGCTTTAGCATCAATCATCAAAACGCATCCAGAGTAAGACTAAATGTAAAAACTTCATCTTACCTGGAAAATGTAAAACTCACGCAGGGTCACACTGATTTTAATATTAGGATCCTTTATTCCTCGGTAGAGGAAGTTTACCTAAAACAAAATATATTTCCAATCGTGACACAAACATTTACGAAAATGTAACACGGTCTGTACAAGATTTTCACAGAGGTAAAGCAATTACAAAATAAGGAATGGATGGAATACACTCATCATCAACTAATTTATGGATATAATGTGTTGTCAATAAATTACACATACACACACACAAACAAACGAAAACATCTTAAAAAAAATATCGATAATGTTGAGACTTATTAAATTATATATGGATAATATAATCATATGACTTTTATTGATAATTTACGCCATAATATATACATAACACATGCAAAAATACAGATAATATATGTATAGCTTACATAATCATAACATTATAATTTGATAACACACCCAGTCATAAATATGTATTAGATAACACACGCAATGATAAATATGTATTCGATAACACACACAATGATACATATGTATTAGATAACAATTACAATCATTATATGTTATATAGCTATCATTCACACGCATACATGGATATATGGATTCAGAACATACGATGAAGAAAACATAAACAAAGATTGTCATGGAAAGGAGTTCAGTTCACGTCTATTCGTCGGTCAAGTTAGTTGCATGTAAGTAATTTTACAACCTTCTCACTAATGACGACGAACATAAATTTAGGTCTTGCTGACTAACGCATCGACCATTGCATGTGTTTTACGTTTGCTTGAAACAAAAACGGTACATGTGCATTAAAAGGATGATAATATGTTCCACGGTTACGTAATTATTACTTACACCATTAATGATGTGGGAGAAGACTTGTCTAAGTTTTAATGCGACTTGAACAGAATATACTGGGACTTGATTCGATTGCATCAGCGAAGAATAGCTGAAAGCAAATATGAGAGAACAGAAGATAGATAGGTATATAGATGCGTGCGTGCGTCAGAAATATAGTTTGTACTCCTCAAAGGTGTGATGTTCACATTTGCAGAATCTTTTGCATATTACTATCTGCTATCTCATTGGATCAGCATCTATGCTTTAAACTTTAGCTTAAATCAATTTATAACTGTTTTTCTCCCTGCAGAAATTCATTTAAAACATTTTGGCAAACGTTTTTTTCAAGCAATGCATACCTAAATGCATGGTTATTATGGGCAGGTGCCAAAGAAACAATATATCTCAGTGCTGCCTGTACAATATGCAGTTAAAAAAAAATGAAGAAAATCAAGCAAACACTTCAGAGATCTACAAATGCGCTATAAACTGTACTACTATCGAAGTTACACAGTGGGTAGTGTTTCAAAATTAGTCTCAGGTTCTATCTGATTGATCTAATATTTTGCTTTTTTACATTGTCCGTTATGACCATGCCGATGTTATGGTCGATAACAATCGCTCTCAAAATGTCGTTACTATAGTTTCATTTAAAACTATGATATGTTTCCAAGGTAATATCAGACTTATTTCCAACAAATGTGTCTTCACGCCTTAGCTTAATTTTGGTGTGCTCACATTGATAAAGTTACTGTTAATACTATGCACGCGCAGATGCTAATTTGCCTATTATCATTTAAAATATTTTTGATCGAAATCACACCGGTTTTGAAAGTTTCTACTATGTTCGAGTTGATTAGAAAATAACACACTTACCTGGGAGATTGGCTAATAACATTCGTGACAACATCTGTATAACATCTGTATAAGAGCGATCAAATAGTAATAGTCGAGATAATGTCTTATTCTCAGCTTGTATCGAGACAATGTTTTATTTTCAGCTCTTATCGAGATAATGTTGTCTTATGTTCAGCTTGTATCGAGATAATGTTTTCTTAATTTCAGCTTGTATCGAGATAATATTGTCTTATTCTCAGCTTCTGTCATCACTGATAACTGTAGCTAGGTTAAATATGTAGGAAGTTGTATATTAATAGACACATGTAAGGATGTAAACAGATGAATGATTAAGGTGTGATCTTATTCGCAAAACAAACCACTTACAAGTCCCATACTCCTGAATCGAGCAGTACAGCGATCTCAACGTAGTAGATTTGCTTTTGGTTATCTGAGAACAGAATTTGAAATATAAATGCAATTAGTTTGCATTGTTTCAGTCTTTAAAGGGTATTATTTGCTTATGCGAATTAAGTATTAGTAATTTAGAATGTACTGATGCCTTTGTGTTCATAGTAGATTCTATGCAAAATGTTAATTCTCCCAAACTATGTTGTGTATATAACTAAATACAATTTTCAATTGAATTTGACATTTTAATACAGGGCACTTACAAGTGTCACTGTTTGTGTAATAATATTATGCCATCCACTAGTACGGTTCTCACCTCTGGTATATAAGTGTGGCTTATTTCTGGAACATGTCTTTGAGTTTGGGATCCGAAACGGCTTGTGTCGATTTGGATTACGTCTAGGTAGGCGTTTCACTTCTTGCTCTATATTTTCGTTATTGACTGTTCCTGCATATGAAGTATAAGTTAATCCTTATTGTGTATAAAGATAGTAAAGTGAGGTAATCGTTTTTTTATGTGTAAAGATAGTAAAGTGAGATAATCCTAATTGTGTGTAAAGATAGTAAAGTGAGATAATTCTTAATGTGTGTAATAATAGCAAAGTGAGATAAACCTTTTTGTGTATAAAGATAGTAAAGTGAGATCGTTCTTATTGTGTATGAATATAGTAAATTGAGATAATTCTTATTGTGTATAAAGATAATGCAATGAAATCATCCTTTCTGTGTGCAAAGATAGTTAAGTGAGATAATCATTTTATGTGTAAATATAGTAAAGTTAGATAATCCATATTGCGTGCACAGATAGTAAAGAGAGATAATCTGTATTGTGTGCAGAGATAGTAAAGTGAGATCATACTCATAGCGTGCAAAGATAGTAAAATTAGATAATCATTTTAAGTGTAAAGATTTTAAAGTGATAGAATCATCATTGTGTATAAAGATAGAACAGTGAAATAATCATTCTAATGTGTAAAGATAGTAAAGTGAGATAATCCATATTGTGTTTTACGACAGTAATGTGAGATCTTTCTTACTATGTGCAAAGTTAGCACAATAAGATAATCCTTATTGTGTATAAAGATAGTAAAGTGAAATAATCATTTTTATATGCAAAGATAGTAAAGTGAGATAATCCTTATTGTGTGCTAATATAGTAAAGTGAGATAATCATTATTGTGTATGAATTTAGTAAAGTGAGATAATTCGTATTGTATGTAAAGATAGTAAAGAAAGATAGCTCTTATTGCGTTTAGAGATAATAAAGTGAGATAGTCCTTACTATGTGTAAAGATGGTAAAGGGAGTTAATTGTGTCGTTACAGTGCAAACTTGACACGCAAAAATGTGTACATTCCTTATGCTTCAAATGTAAAAAGTCTTACAAACCTTCATGTGTAACCAACAGTTCCCTATGAACAATGTTTTGATCGCGTAGAACATATAGTGAAACAAGATCTGGAATATCAGTTAGGTCTTCCGATGTGATGTCAATCTTCGCTGGTTGAAGATCGTAATTTCTTTCTTCTATTAGTACATTTCCGTTCTTGATAAAGGGATATATATATATATATATATATATATATATATATATATATCTATATACACTCATTGACTTTAAGCATTAGTAAGGGTATATATACTTACAATGATTTTAAGCATTAGTAACATGACGTCATTTATGCGATGCTACATATACATTATTATAAAGATCAATGATTATGCAGAAATGGATGGGGACGGTTGCGCGGAAAATATTGCATCACATAAAATGTATTTAAATGGAGACCTTGGTAAATTACACTTTCAGCACTCTCAATTTCATACATACATACATACATACATACACACACACACACACACACACACACACACACACACACACATACAAACATACAGACATACAGCCTTTTCATTATTTGTTCATTAACATTACTAATTGTTGTTAATTTTTCATAATTATTTTTAAAACTCATATGGGCTGTTATTATCGATCTTTCGGTTATCAATACAGTGTTTTGGTGATAATAAAGAGTTGCTTTTGATGGATTGAAAGTTAGAATTAATTGGATAAAAGACTAAAAATACAAAAGTAACGCTATAATATTCATGTGTACGAGTCAGCAAAAATAAAAAATGCCATAAACAGTACCTGCTTTAGAAGGTTAGGTAACTTAACATTTAACCAATACAGTAATGTACACTAGGGAATAAACACTTCATAGTTTATTCACGATTTAATCTTTAAGCCTTTTTGCTGCTGATTTTCTTTTAATTCCAGAAAGCATTTACCTATATTTTACCATTCAGAATTTCTCATGCCATCCACCGAATCTAAATCATAAATATATCAAATTCTCTCCATCGGTAATGAAGCAGCACATTATGAGTCTGTTTGTTGTTTTTTGTGAGGATAACTTTGTAGCAATGAGTGTACTAAAATGGAACGTTCAGAGCAGGCTTTGTCATGGTAACGAATCAATCATTTTTACCTAATGTAACGTTCGTATCATTCAAATTTCATCAGTCCTGTATCGTGCATACTAGTGGCGATAATGATAAATTAGACTTTTCATTCAACTACGGGATTCTACAAAAACCAAGGCTAATTGTATTTGACATTGAATCTTTGTAATTATGTTCATCAAAGCTACGATGACAGATGGACCTTTTAGCTACTGTTGTAGAGATACGAAGGGAAAATAGCATACTAGATTTACAGTTAACCCTAGTAAAGTCAATTTTAGATACTAAGTTAAAATTGCTTTCTGGATTTACAACTAGCCCTAGTAAAGTGGTTTTCACATTTTGTCAATTTTAGAATATTCTTACAATGATTCTGTTACACTGTCCATTTGATCTTCGCACACATCTGACTGTCATGAATGCTCCATTCTGCCAATCCTGATAGTAAGCCACATCCTGTTGAAATAGAAATCTGTAAATTTAGATATGACGATAGGAAAGAAATAAATACCAGACACTGTAGATATATTAGTTTATTAGCAAGATACTAATGCATGTAAGTTCGGTTGCAATCCATATTTGTTTTAGGTGTGGTTAACGAAATAGATGGATAAAGTGAGTTTACAGAGTTGGATTGTTTATATCTGTACTACATATGTATTTTATTTAAGTTATGACTCTAATATGTTAAATGGAAGTTCGTTCGATTAACTAGGTCAAATATTGCAAAGATATTTAATGCATTGAGCGGACACTTGTATTTAATGTATTTACCATCAGACTCGTGACAATTGTACACGAGCTTAATTCTTTTTTTTATTGAGATTGACTATAAAGTGTCAGCTAAAGTTGATTTGGATCGGAATATGTTTAATTCTTGCCGTATTATTCACAATAATGAAAGTTGATTGTGCCAGTCTGATGGAACTTAAATCCTAAACGATAGATGGGAATTTGAGTCGCACGCACGCACAAACACAAAGAAAGATACATAGATACATACATAGATACATACATACATACATACATACATACATACATACATACATACATACATACATACATACATACATACATACATACATACGTACACCTTAGAACTCCCATTCATTGATGTTATAGCAAAAGGTAAATTTAGTATTTTCTTTCCAGTGGAACATATGATTGTAGGGGACGGTTCACGAATAAACCTTAAGTATCATGTGCTAAGATATACAACATCAATATAAACAAATCACGATCGCTAGTTAGTGATTATTTATATTTAAAGTATAATATTAAGCCTTATATTTGAATTAATATGTTGAACTTTAACCTCATTTTCCAAATTGAGTGCTTTCTCCAGATTGCATCGCCCGTCATTCGATTTTCTCACAAAATAGACGTCAGCATTTGGATCAATACCATGATTCCTCTTCAAGTTTAAAGTGAGAGATCGTGATCCACCTCTAAGCTGAAAAGTCAAATTATCAGGAAGGCTATGGTCACTGGTTTCCCGTTTGACAATATGCAAACTTGTCACATCTGTCAGCCACACCATTTCCGATTTATCGGGTGCTGCAATAAACGGGGATAAAGCAAAACATAATGCAAAGTACTAAATTAAACGAAGGTATCCTTTAAAATTGTACTGTGTATTGAAGTACCTCTCGTAAACAAGAACTAACAGCTAAAGCTATAGTTTTGATATACATCTGAAATGTGCTTAAGAAATGGCATGATACATCTGTGTTTTTTAATGTTCATTTTAATTTTATTCTGCTTCCTTTCTCCGAACAGGTGCTTGAGAACTAATGTAAGTCTGTTATTAGTAATCGGGACAGTGGAACAATGCTAACATTGTTTCAGAAAAATATTCTCCACTGTAGCTACCGAGAGTACGAGCGCTTATGCTATGTGCGTGTGGCCTCGGCTAACATATTACAGTAAGAAACATTGACAAAGCGTGTTGTTCTGTAATATATTTATTGTAGTTACATTCCGTACCATGCACCGACTAGAAGACACGGATATCATAATAACAGATGGCGCGTGCAGCACGAGCAGCATGCGTTACGTTAACGGAAAATGACTGCGTTAAACATTAACATGTATAAAACATCGGCGCAAAGTGATGCAGCTGTTCCGGGAACTTCTACACTAAATTAGAGTCATTCAGAACATGTGAGCGTTGTGACGACAGAGTAGGCATATGAGAACCCAGTGCAGCATAATTTTCCCTTGGTGACATAGGTATTACACAACTTTTGCCAGGTCTGGTGCACTTTGAGTTAGTGAAAGCAGAAGTTTGAACCGCCTCAACAAGGTCGTAACTGTGCATTAAATAATGCACACTATTTTTAATATTAAATTCCGACAACCATCGCCCCCGCAGAGGAGGTGGAACTAATTGCAAAGAACTTTGGTGATGGAAAACGGATATAGAGCAGCTGTAAAAGCTTGATGATGAGTCCACACTGCGCGCAAAAACATCAACGACATTAATATTTAAATAGGGATATCAATGTTGAAAGATACTGTTTTTTAAATTAAGTTTTTTTTTATAGATAGTATCGTTCCAATTTGAAATTGAATACTTTGAATTTAATAGCGATTTGATGCTGCCCAAATTACGGCGACACAAATCAAAAACCAGCCCCAAAAACCGGAACCCGCAATCTAAAAGTTTTTCACCCAACCAAATTTAGAAAGGAGCCCAATTGGACAAAAAATCTGCGTATCTGGCAACTGAGTTGAGTAGTACACACACACACACACACACACACACACACACACACACACACACACATATATATACCTCAAGTTGTAAATATTTTAAACCAGTTACCACAATGACAGGCCTGACAGCAAATATTCACTTTGCCACGGTGAATAGGATATATATATATATATATATATATATATATATATATATATATATATATATATATATATATATAAAGATTGTCTACTTGTTGAACGTCAAAGAGAGAATGAGGCTGGATGGACCAGTTATCTGTATGTGGACCCGAAATTCGTTAAACAGTTATTTATAACAGAACACTGATACCTTAGAATAAGTAAAAGCTACACCCAGATCGCCAAGTAGTACAACACGAATAACTCGTTGATATAAGCAATCGTGGTACTGGCTGTCTAACTCTTCATCTAAGCCTATGTCATCCCAACGAGAGACAAGGTGTCTGGACGTTAACGACCCAAGCAATGAAGGAGGAAGTATCCATCAATTTAAGGCATTGTTTTCTATGGAACAGTCCCAACTGTTACAGGCATGTAAAACTAGTGAACTTTTGCATTTCTGACTTTTATATTTGAAGCTTCTTGAGTATGTGAGATTGTACTCTATTCTTTAAATTGCTTCTGCAGCTGTAGGAGGGAAAAGCCTACATAGATTCCAATGGTCTCAGCCCGTTGTTGACTAAGCGGCATTAGTTTAAATGCCCTCTTAAGCCCGCGAACCGTTCAGCCATCTAATAAACCCAGTCTTCTTAAGCAATCACTTCGGCAGAGCCTGACACAAACGAGTATGTGTTTGCATCTATCGCTGCTGTTCATTGTAGAGATATGGCAGCTCATGCTCTGCAAGATGGTTGAGGCCGAAATGTTTACATAAAACGGGCAAATGTTAGATAGACACAAAAAGGTCCAATCAAAAGTCCATAGAAGACGGGCATAACGTTGGTCTGTCGCTTCGTTGTGTGGAACAAGATCTGGCACATCTTGTTCGGCAGTCCCAAAAAGTAACTTTTGAACAACACCACTCCAACTCTAAGAACATTGACAAGACTATTGCGATAGCTGAAGGTTTTTTAGCATGCTAGCTGCAAAAAAGGTGTTTTAAATTATTCCGTTCGGGTAAGAATCGCATCCTCAGTCACTGTAAAAGGTCATAACATATAATTAAAAGAATATACAACCCAACTCAATAACATATTTGACCTTGCTTCCACAACAGATATTGTCAGCTATAAGAGTATTTTAAGTTCATACTCTACTAGTTTGACCTGTCAAAAATGAGACCATATTTAATTCACAAAGTAATTAACAAGATTTGCATTTTAGGACGTGCTATTCCACAAAATTAATATCTCTCAACATCACAAAGTCTTTGTGGTGTCTATAGAAAGAATACGAGCCAAAAAACTTTCAGAGAAAAGGAAACCGTAGATAAGATGTTTTGATACTAAGATTAAATTTAATGTAAATAACTGAGAGGTCAACCTGTGGCTCTTTCTTGAATACTTAGTTTATATCCATATTGATTCAATTTCATATATTTCCTCCTTAAATTACTCCATAATCATAATGGTTGGTTCAAATACTTCAATGTCTCCTTATGTTAAGTAGTTGTGAAAAAAATTAATAAAAGAAAATTAGCTTATAAGCATCTTTTAAAGCTTGAAATACCTGATATGTGACTTGGAAACATTGAAACTTATTGCTATTTTGATTTTGCCGCATTTCTGCAGTATACAACTTTGTTATTGATTGAAAATATTTGTAAACGCTATAGATACCATGCGATTTTCATATGTAGTTTAATGATTGACTTATTTGTTATTTTCGGAAACATAGGCATATATTTGCACAGTATACGTTTGTCTTTTCATTAGAGATTTCATATAACCTCAGTACTAATTGCAAGTTTTGGAAGTTGTTGATACATAGGTTCCGAACGGTTTGACACTGCTTGGAGTTAAGCATAGATAGAAAAAGAAGGGCGTACCTGACCGAACACACAGCGAGAGACAGACTACAAGTAGCAAGACATTTTTCTCCATTGCACACTCAAATACTTGCGGTAGTCTATGGAAATACTGATCGGATGTGACATTGGAACACAGCTAATATATAAGCTAAAGTTAGGTAAGTTTGTACAGGTGAGATCTGGTTTGTTCTGGCTAATTTCAGCTTTCTAATAAAGGGTATTTGACTGAATTGTTCCAATCATATTGAGTAACGGTATGATGTAATTACTGAAGTAAACAAATAATATTTGTATTGTCTTTTCGGTTACGAGTCTGTGCGTGTTTGTGCATCGTCTTAAATGATTGAACAGCAGTCTTATAATGTGAATATACATGTCTGATGTGGTTTAGGACTGCTTTTCAAAGAAAAGTATACACAATTTATGTTCGAAGGTATAGTTAACTAAATAAGTCTATATTTTGATTAATCGTCCTACCCGAGTGTCTGTTCTATATTTTATCTATAACTTCCTACGACTCTATTGCCATTCGATTTCGCGGTGGCGCAAGGGTTAGCATGTCGAAATAAACCTGCGAGAGGTTAATTTTAGCATCAGACCATCCCGCAGCATTGTTATTAAAAGTGTCTGCCTGTGCCCTTGTGTCCTAATCTCATATATATATATATATCTATAGGTCCTCCTATTTCTTCAGGGTTTAGCGCCATTTTTAAGCACAATATAGGCTATACATAGCGGTGAGTATTATTGGTGGAGGATGAACCCGGGAAAATCCCCGGAAAGAACCACCGACCCACAAGAAGCTATATATTTGCATATACTTGATTGATATAAAATAAGGACTAAGTTTAATGAAAACAATTATCATCAATCGTAATTTATGTGTCCCGAAGACGTTTTATATATCATATGCAAAACAGAAGTGGATTGGCATGTAAAAACGATATATTGATAAGTCCCAGACATCATCTTTATTCTCAGTCAGATATTTTATTAAATTTTAAATGAGGAGAATTTACATAAATATTGACTTTCTTACAAAGAAATGTGTAAACAATGTATGTGCGAGGGTATAGGTAACTAAATAAGTCTTTATCTTGAGTAATCGTCCTACCCAAGTGTCTGTTTCATATTTTATCTATAACTTCCTACTACTCTTCGATTTGGCACAGTGGCTAGTAGCATGTCGAAATAAAAATGCGAGAGGTCAATGTTAGCTTCAGACCATCCCGTAGCATTGTTACTAAAAGTGTCTGCCTGTGCCCTTGTGGCCTATGCCCATCTATATATCTATATTGGTCCTTTTATTTGTCTATAAATTTGTTCATCTATTCGCATATATTTGCTTGATAGATAATAAGGACTATCTTTAATGAAAACAATTATCACCAAACGTAATATATATGTGTGCGGAAGCCGTTGAATATATTATATGCAAAGCAACTGCGGAGTGACATGGGAAAATGATATATTGATGAGGTCCAAGCATCATTTGTATTCTCAGACCGATATTTTATTAAAGTTTAATCGAAGAGAATTTACGAACAAATATCAGTGTTAAAGAGTTTCTCGACGCTTGTTCATTGCTCGAAAAATAAGAAGGTAGTTAAAAAGAAAACACTAGGGACATACAATCTAAGGCACAATAAATCAATTGAAATAAAAGGAAAATGCAAGACATAATTCAGTTCATTGGAATTATCGACACGAATCCCGGTTCTTCATCAAAGCATACTCAACAAATGTTTTCTATGATTTTTCGAAACGTTTCTCGAAGCGTGCAGAAAAATGCGAATTGTTTTCATCTTAGAAACTCGGAACTAAACTGACAATTTTAGTGCATTTCAAACTGCCGCATAATGATATCCTGGTAGTGAAAACTGCATAACTTACAGCTGTAAAGTGTGAGATTATCAACTGAAACTTTGATTTCAGGTTGAACATGTTTAATTAGGTAAAACATTTAATTTTTAATTTTGAAATAGCTAATTTGATATATACAGTGTATGGTGTGAGCTGTCGTGAATCAGACTATAGTATCGACAATTATGGGTGCAAACAAAGCGTTAAAAAAGGTAAAAACTCCTAATTATATTGTAATGTACATGTCTAGGTTTTGATTGACGCAAAATGTGTATGTGAACATTTCTTGATTAATGAAATTTGGGGTTAGTAAATGGGCGTGTTAAATATGTATCGAAATGACTTCAATATTCGTGCCGTTTGTTCAAATAATTATTCACAGTAAATCTAGCAGTGTAAAAAAATTGAATTAACACGTTAAATATCTTTGCGGATGACATCACGTTTTACATAAGATCGTTGTATAAGGGTACTACAGTTAGACACGACCACAATTGTTGGGTGCTATAAAATACAAGCTTATTGAAGAGTGTCGGCTATTTTTTTGCTTGAAAAGTACGATGGTGGAATCCCATATCACTTTGTTCTTCTGTTGTCCAATCATATAACGTATTGAAGAAGAAAAAGCACAACCAAACACACTTTCACTGTAATTAATAATAGTAGTAGTGTAGTATGATTTAACGCCATTATTCAGCACACGATAGGCTATACATGGCTGCCAGTATTATTGGTGGAGAAAGAACACGGGAAAAACCCCGGAAAAAACAAACGACCCAGAAAAAGCTACTCTCAAGTTTTCTCACATAACTACATTAGCCGAATCTTAGACTCGAACACAAGCAAATAGAGGTGAGATGGCAGTGATTCGTAACGGAGAGCGCTTTAGACCACTCGGCCACTCGAGGCCCCCTTGTGATTAGTAATGTTGTAACTCTATTGTGAAGGTAAATTGGTATTTTTTAATGACGAGACAAAACTACTTATAAAAAAGTATTTCAGTGACAAATGCATTTGCGAAAGGGTCAAAATACACCTTTCGTAAAAAAAAGTAGCGGGTTTGACATGGTTCTCAACATAGAAACACACACAAACACTCACACACACCACAAACCTTCACATTAAAACTCATATATAAAAAAGAAGTTAAACTAATTAGATTTATTAAGTACGATAACGCACTTAAACTAATGTTTTCCCTTTACTGAGGGATATGTTTTTTATCGAAGTATGCAGAGCAAATTTAATTCAGATTGTAAGAATCAGTCAGAGATACAATACTTTCACTCAGTATGTACTACTCACTATATGACATTATTGACGTCGATAGAACAAGAAAACGAACAATACCTGGCTAGACCTGAGGCAAATAACACATTATCGGGCTCTTAACACGAATCAAACCTTTATGATTTTGTGCAGAAATAATAGACAGTGAATTTAAATGCATTATAAAATTAAACAAATCATATTATACTATAAATGAATACTATAAAATACATATGTTCGTTTGTTGTACTGCCTACATTTAAAAATCACATGGAGTAAAACACCTTTAGAAAAACAAGTTCAAGTGATAATACAATTAATTAAATAACTATGTTAATATTAAACATACAGTGTAATTCAATGATACCTAATTCGGTATGGTATATATATATATATATATATATATATATATATATATATATATATATATATATATATATATATATATATATCTTTTGTATTTTAGAGGTTTTCAGCATTTTTTTTACGTTTCCCAATTCCATTGTTTTTGTCACTTGTGTTTCTTTAGTGTAGTCATATCATTATAGATGGTGTAAACCGCTCAGAGCTTCTAAAGATTAGGCGCTATACAACGTTCTCATTATTATTATTATTATTATTATTATTGTTACTATATATATATATATATATATATATATATATATATATATATATATATATATATATATATATATATATATATATATATATATATATTGAGAGAGAGAGAGAGACAGAGATTTTAGTCTGAGCAATGATCACTAACTATAAGACAGTCTAAGTCTAAGATGAAACAAAAATAGAACTAAAGTAACAGAGTTCACACCTATTAGTGACTATTGTACTATTTACGTGCTGCGAATGCTTAAGGATACAACGCTTTGTCAAATTAAAAACATACGTGTTCATAATAAAAACCTTAAGATAAACATTAAACCAAGTTAGCTAATAATATCAGGATTTTAAGTAAAATTGCATATAACTCTATTTATCGAGCTAATTTAAGTATTAGTTAGAGTTGTAACGCTGTATTTACCAGATGGCAGTGCTCCTTGACCACGGTATACACTCACTTGTTTTGATGCCTGATGTGATTAAAGAAAACACTCAAGCCTTCAAGCTTATGAAGCTATACATAACAACATTATTCATACTATAAATGAATTTAAATGCATTTGTAAACTAGACAATGACACACACACACACACACACACACACACACACAACCATATAAATATAAATATCAATATCAATATCAGAATATATATATATATATATATATATATATATATATATATATATATATATATATATATATATATATATATATATATATATATATATAAACACTGTCAAAAATCTTTTTTTGAACCGTTGAGAAAACCAGCAGAGCAAAAACTGATTTCAGTGTTATTATTATTATTATTATTAAATAATATTATTATTATTATTATCATTATTATTATTATTACGTGTAAGTGTTGAAATGCTATTCTTGTCTTAGTATTTCTAGTTATATGAATGTAGATGTGTCTGAATGTGTGTTTTCGTTATCTCTTTTTGCCTTGTCATTTACTGAGTAGACAGGGAAGCAGGAATACTTAAACGGCATTAAATGGCATTTCTCGTCGGCCCCAAATGTGTTCGTCCATTTCAAGTAAGACATGTTTGCCTGCTCTCAAGAAAGCTAATTTGGAGTTCATTTGTCGATAATGGTAATTTCGAGAAATTATGTGCCTTGCGTGAACGTGGCATTTTTCAAAAAGTTCAATCCTCGTGTCAACGTCCTAAAAATTAGTGCCACTGAACAAAAAGCTGACTCCTGCATGTCTCTTTAACCATGTCCTCGCTATCGAAGGACACCTCGGTACACATGATACGTCACCTATGGGTCTCTAAGTAATCGTGTTTTGGAAACTGGAGTGTCCCCGTTACTTTCCCTTTCTTGAATATAATATTTAGAACTACTTTTAATGATTATATGTTGAAGCTGTCGAAATACAACTTACCGACGGATAGATAATAGGAGGATATACAAATCTAATATAAACGTGATAGGTGTATCCAACTTTATCCTCGTCAACGTTCGAGGCATATTATATTTTGAACGGAATGACACGCAGTAACAGTACTCACGTGTGTCGCAACATGTTATACTCCAACACATCGGAATAAGCAAATGTCTGTCCTTGGTTCATTTCTCCCGGGCAACGAAAATACTTTGCAAAATCTACGTTGCTTGTAATTGTTGGCATGGATCCATCCTTGAATATCTTCGTGTGTCCACCATATATGTTCTACAATTCAGGACAATATCTAATACATATCACTTTGTCCTCCGGAAAGTTTATCAGTAGGCGACTAGCTATTCTATAGTACTCGGGGATGACATTTTGTTTCAATGTTTTGCTAAACATGGCATTGAATTTGATAGCAATACCATTTACCAGCGGTTGACGACTAAATTAATAGCTTGCATGGATGGTCAACAGATAGATCAACCGATTAACTTTTGTATTCAGTCGATCAATTCTAGCGCTAGTTGCAGTACCAATTGAGTTGTGATTGTCCAAATGACATTGCACGTGTTCGTAAAATAAGTGAACCATTTTAATAGTTTGCATGTTGGTGATAGTTTTGATCTGTGTTGGGTGAATGATATCCACCAAATCCACATAACAATGAGGAACATGTTCCAAATGGATGGCCTGAGGTAATTTTCTAGTGTTACAACACCACATATTGTTGTAAACAATTCGATCGAACTCCCATTGGGTAGCGTGTTGTACAATTGGTTTTCGTTGTTAGTACTTTCAGAGTGCGCCTGCTGTTCCAACGGTAACTTCAAGTCAGTAGAGTGTCAAAAAGAATATTATGCTTGTGATCAGTGTTGTTGGGTGGTGAATGTCGTTGGAGTCAAGACTCCTGATTTTTCATGTTTGAGGAGTATATCTCCTTGTTGAAAACTCACATTAGCTATTACTGTTCTCATGACAAGTTACACCAAAATGATTGTTATAGTCCATGACTTGCCTAGCGTCAATCCAATAATTAAAACAGCAGCAGAGAGGGTGAAAAGACCAACTTTGTAGGCGTCAACGAGGCTTCCTTCTCGTTAATATTTACTAGAATGGTCTATTTGAAAAATTAAGGCTTCCTAGTAAATATATAATAGAAGGGTCGATTTGGTAAATTAAGGCTTCCTTGTAAGGGTCAATTTGACAAACAAAAGACGCAATTGTCGTTGGAATTCACCCTCTCTGCTGCTATGGGCTAACAATTCTTTACGAGATTCAGTAAACGATTTTAACCGAACATTTTATCAAGTCCGACACGATATCGCGTCCGAGTATCTGATAAAGTTATCGTCACAAATCCATGTGGGATTGACTGAGCGTGACTAAAGAAATTTCTAAATTGATTAAAATCCTCATCGCTGCACCAAATTAAACAAATATTTCGTAGTGTATGGTTGTCAACTCCGTTAAAAATGCATAGCAAATTGCAGTTATCTCTGATCACTTTTGGTATTTGAGTGTATCGTTGAGTGGTGTATATTACGTCGGTATTTTTATGTCTGCCTCTGGAAAATATCCTAGCAGGGTTCTTTTGATTGTCTAACATCTCATCATCGTATACGACTAAGTTGTTAATACTTCCATTGATATAATCAATACTCAGTGCGTCCTCGATATCGGTTATAAATCTAATAACACCGCCCTCATTGACAATCTATACAGCTCTTTCGTAGTCATCGTTGAATGTGACTAAATTGTTAATACTTCCATCGGTATTATTAGCACTCTGTGATTCCTCGATCTCGGCTATAAGCTTGCTGGCCTGTTCTATGGCTCTTTCGTTGTAGTCTTTTAACACCCGGTAACATCTTTCATCATCTACTGTCGGTGCCACTAAATACAACTTATCCCGTTTCATCCATCTTATTATCATATCAATTAACAACTGTGCATTACCTCTCCCTGAAGGTCCAATGATAATCATTCGAATAGAGTTATGTAACATGACGTGATGTTTCACGGGTTCTGGTTGTATCGTTGATGAATAATCAATTACAGGCATTTCCATATAACATACATAAATTATGGATCTATATTGTATGAAATGTAAGAAGCGTACTGGGACAAACGACTTGACGACGATTACAACTAAAAATAACCGATCAGCACTTTCTGGTAAGTGTGTAGTACACAAAAATTTAGATTTGTTTCTAAGGGTTTAAAAAAAAGACGAGGGGGTGATATTGCAGCCAAGCTAACTAAACTCCCGGGAACACCATGGGCAAAGTATCCAGGAGAAAAACATCTTCCTGTGTATAGTTATTGTGGACCCGGGACTAGACTCGATATCAGACTCGATGATCAAAACCAACCTCGACGTGGTGAAGGACCAACAAACGCTATTGATAATGCGCGTCATGCTCATGATGTTGCTTATGAAAAGCAGTAATCTGCAACACAGACATCTCGCAGATGTAAAATTAATTCCTGCGTTGAAATCTATCACTGATAAATCCTTCAAAGAAAAGTTGGCTTCATGGTTAGTAAAATCGGCAATGAAAGGTAAATTGATGTTAGATGCCGGTAATTAATAATAACATGGAATCTTGTCATTATTCTCCAAAAGGATACTGGAGGGGTAAAGCAGCAATCAATAAACTCGCTAGCAAGTGAAATATACTACAGTGGCTAATTGGTTATCCAAACAGGCGATATGGCAAATTTATCTATCGCCGCCTAAACAAATTAACTACTCCCATTTTGATGTGATCGTTCCTAATGAAGTTTATCAACTTGATATATGATTTCTGCCGCATGATGTTTTCTACAAGTATGCGTTAACCGTAATTGATGCTGCGAGTCGATGCAAACAAGCAGAGCCTTTAAAAACAAAATCATCAACTGAAGTTGCTTCTGCATTTGAAAGGATTTATCGAAGGGGTCCTCTGCGTTGGCCAAATCTATTACAAGATGTCCTGGCAAGGGATTGCAGGGTGTGGTTCTATCAACAATGAAGCATCATAATGTCACAATCAGACAAGGACATACTGCATTACATCGCGATCAGGCAATTCTTGAACGGTTTAATCGTATACTTGCTGAACGGTTATTTGGATATCAATACGCGAAGGAATTCATCCAGGATAAACGATCCCGTAAATGGGTTAAGAGATTCCCAGCTGTGATTACCGCGCTAAATAATGAGGTTACTCGAACAATTAACATGAAACCTAACAACGCGATTAAAAAGAAGTCTATACCAGTAAGACCGCTAAAAGATTTTTCAAAACAACCAATACTCGGTAATATCACTGTTAGGTATTTATATGAACCAGGAGAACTCGAAGGTGGTAAAAAAAGAGCTACTGATCCTATTTGGAGTGTCACCGTGCATACAATATCTAGCATAACACGATTCACGGGTAGACCAGCAGTCTATAGATTGGATTTGACCGCTCCTCAGCGAGGATTTACTCGTGAACAACTACAAGTGATATCCGACGATACTCAATCACCGCCGCGTGGTCTTAACTAGCACCTCTTTTTCTGTTGCATTCAAGACAAGTCAGCATCACGTTTTCTCTAGTATGACCAATACTGCTATTTTATCTGTCTACTGTACCTTGTCGAGGAGCTTTATCCGACCAGCACCAACGCATTATTCAATTGCAACTCGCGCAGTGATTATTCTGTTGTTGTTTCAGTGTAATTATTAACTCGGCAACAATACCAAATTCTCTGTTATTTTTGTTATCCTGCTGTTTATAACCAGAAAGTTCTTTCCTGATTATGTCCTTGAGTCTGTGAAGGCTGACAATAT
Source organism: Unio delphinus (assembly GCA_029339505.1). Classification (NCBI taxonomy): domain Eukaryota; kingdom Metazoa; phylum Mollusca; class Bivalvia; order Unionida; family Unionidae; genus Unio; species Unio delphinus. The sequence goes on from JAQISU010000162.1 coordinate 9,933,835, forward strand.
CACTTATGGTAGTGTCGTTATCATCTAAAACAACTCTTCGAATTCTTCGTACTCCGGACACTGCGAGATAAACTAAATTTGATCATTTGATGTGATTATTCACCATCCAAACAATTGTATCTGATATAGTCAATACCTGTGAAGAATGTATCGTCGCTGCGTAGCCTAGCGTCCATGAGGATTTATGAGCACGCAATGCATCTTCGACGACGCTGATATCAACCAACACAATATCATTTAACACTAAATTCTGCTTTCTTGACTCTGTCAAGCCTGAAATATCACCTTCAATATTCTGTTTTCGTGTATCCGAAGGCCAATAACACAACGGTACTGGAAATGTTGCAAATTTTTCTTTATGCAGTTCAAAAACTCCCTGTGAAGTGTATCTCTGACTATTTTTCTACTTGCTACTATCAAATCGTTTGGTCTCCACGCTTCCCGAAAATCTTTTAATGGTGTTTCCGAAATTATTTCACGCGCTATTTCACATTGGATTCTATCAGGTTGTAATCTGATTAGTTTCTTGAACTCTCGTAATGGTTCATCAAGTGCTCTATGATCGGTGTTAAATCCTTCATAATAGTCTACAAAATTCTTTAGCCAATCAAGTGGCGATAACACGACAAATGGTGGTGGTCGACCATGATCGCCGCACATTATTACTTTTGTATTCGCTAACAATAACCAATCGAGAAATCTTTGTCATACATCTAATGAAACCGTGCATATCTCATCCCAAATAATGACTTCAGGAATAAATTTCTCACCCATTCGTTCAGGAGTCCATTTATCGCCTTTCCATCGAAAGAAACGGAGATAAGTACTAGCATTTACCCCTCGTTGTTTCATCCCTCTGGCGAGTCTGTGTGTTGGTGCTAGTACAATCATATTTTATTTCCCATGAAATAACTCAATCGCACGATTCGTCTTTCCTGACCCGCCACATCCGTTTCTTTAAACGGTTTTGTATCTACATATTGGATCAGATATCTGCGGTGCATTAAGTAGTTCTGATATCTGATTAGTTTTCAAATATTTATCTTCAATCGTAACATCTGCTTATTTGGAATAGTCACGCAGTATTTCCCGCTTAATTCTCCATGATCCCCAGCTATCGTCAGAATGAGTGTATTTGGCAACTTCTTCGCTGTGTTTCGCGTCTATATAAAATTAATCAGTGGCTACTCTAACTGCCGTGTCAGGAAATCTATTTATCATCGAAAATAAATTGATTGAAGCATAATTCAGCATAGACGCTCTCAAATGTGTATGCTGAAAATTTTTTCCGTCTGCGTAAGTAACAATTGTACCAAATTTTGTTCCATCGGGCAAGAAAGCGTCTTTACGATCGACATATATACCCTTATATGTTATATCCGCGATTATAAAATCGTACTCAACGCTATCTATAATCAACCGTGAAAAAAATCTTATATTGGCGTATTTTCTACCCTGAGTAAATATACCAATTATTCTTCTACCGGGATCCGTTGCGTCTTTATTTCTAACTTTAAATAACTGTTTGGACCATTTCACAATATTTTTTTCGTCAAGGTCGGGAAATTGTTTTCGTTGTTCGCTGATTATACTATCTAGATTGGGTTGTGGTAACCAGACTTCAGTCTGAGCTCGATAGGATAGAATCGCTTCACTGACAATCAGCGATATCAACATTCTACAATCAATCATATACCGTAACAGTACTATTGGCATCCAGTGTTTTTCAGATATATGTATACCAATCCAAACATAACAGCACGGATGAAGTCCTGTAGCCAATTCAAATGATACCACACGAGCGAATCCAGTTAAATCAAAATCAGGCAGTGGTCCATTAATAGCAATACATGCCATATCGTGTGGCGTATGTCCAAATCGCTTGAAGTATTCAGCGAATTATCCGTACCCGAGAAAATTCGCCGGATAACACGCGACCATATAAACTGAAATAATAGTTTCAGCTGTGTATTTTGTATTCCATAATCCACCGTGGTTAAAGTCTATACAGCTTGATTTGATGTCTGTGAGAAATTCAGCTCTTGTTAGTTCCCATGTGTTTCTCTTTCTCGCAAAATGAGCTGCAACCGACGGAATTGTTAAACAGTTTGTTAGTAATTGTTCTTTGTTAAAACTCTTCGAGAAACTACAACCTAGTTTTTTTCATCGCCTCATGGAGGGCTTCAGTGCGGTATAATTCTCCATTGGGTCTTACAAATTGATTGAATTTGCCCTCGGAGTTTTCAAAACTGTGAAGCAACCACTCTGACACAGGATCATTTTTACTCAACTGGTGAATAAAATCAAATATTTTCTCTTCTCCGGAGAACTCACCGGAAAAATTCCGGGGGTATATATTTCATGGTTCTATCCCACAGAAATATTGGTACTGCAGATGTCCGTGCGTGTTCATTATGATCAATAATTTTGATTGGAGCTCCTCTCGAGTTATATTTCGGTTCGTATAATATCTCGCCTGTTATCGTCATTACTGATATAAGTATTCGTTCTAACGCTTCCACATTTTGAATTGTTTCCCCCCACTCCTTTACTGTTAGTCCCCACTCGATTATTTTTTGCGTCTTAGATCAGTCAATTTGTTTCCAAGCAGCGCATTTGTAAAGTGTTATAATATTCGTTCTGCTACACAATTCAGCGATAATAGTTTTATCAGTGCTAGTTTTTCAATACTCGGTTTATCTTTTAACGGATATATCCCATAAACAACTGCTGTTACAGCATAAGATTTCTCGTAATACGGTTTGTCAATTCCAGTCAGAATTCCTGGTTTGGAATCTTGACTCACAGTGACAGTTTTTATCCTTCAAGATGGGATCAAATTTATCTCTCATAATCCAAATTCCATTGTCTGAACATATAATGAATTTTATTCTAGGAAAAATACCTTTTTCGCTCAAGATGTGAGATTATCACTGCTGATTTTTTTTATCGTTCATGGTAGCATCAACATTACCATCAATTCGAAATGTTGACCAACAGTGAGATGCTCCATTGTGTTCGAATTCATTAAAACAATCACGAATTTTACTTATCATGATTCTATCACGAATTTTACCCTTTGGTGTATCAGAGACTCTATCGAGATTGAATTTAGCATTTTTGCAAGGCGTAAGTTTCGAAAATCTCTTGAACTCCTTCATATTATAATTAAAACAAGTATTTAAATAGAACATTTATATATAATGAATCATTGGAAATGGCTTATGATTGGATCAGTAACCCCGTGTAACAAATCATGCAGAAAGGAATTATGTGGGTATCATATGGAAAGCGTTAGTAACGGGAGTTATGGGCCTTTACCCTGTGGTGGTAAGAGATTCTGAGAACTAAAGCGTTATTATGATAAACGAACTAAGAATTCCATCAATAACTCCGACCATGACAGCGTCAACGACAAAATCATAAGAACACCCCAAGACTACATTGGTAGATTTCCAAGTAATGTAATAATTCAACCAAACAATGAATTAGACAAACAATAGTATAGTATATAAATGAACCAAGAATTCCGACCACATCCCGTGATCAGCGATTATGAAGCCTCTTGTGGTATTATCAGACAATGCAAGCTGAAGAAGCCAGTTCGTTCTGACAATGGTATTGGGTATTTGAAGTTTACCACTGGAGGGAAAAATTATCTTAATCATAGAATCGTATACGAATATTTTCATGGATTGATCAAGAATTGTTTTGTTATCGATCACATTTATTCCAATACTAGGAACAATTCTTTGAATAATCTGCTAGCTATTTCTCAAAGTGAGAATTCCAAACGAAGAAAGAGTGGGAAATATTCAAAAAATGCGAGACCTGTAAAATCTTTTAATACAGTAGCTAACGAAGAAATTATATTTTAATCTATGAAAAAAGCCAGTATATCTTTTGATATTTGTATATCCTCAGTACGATATGTTGTTGAGAATATAACCAAGACCGCTGTCTCCAAAAAAAAAATGGGCAAAACATTCAGTTTTCGTATGTCTAATCGTGTTTTATACTATTCGTTATAACACCAGCGGAGATAACTCGTGTTGGTATGATATGGCTTGCGGATCTCAATCGCTGTGTCACCTGATTTCTGATTGATTGATTTTCGACTGCCACGATAATCTATTTTGTGAGGAAATGCATGAAATACGTAATGTTTATAAACAATTGTATTTTTCTTATGTATTCGGTTCTGCTTCAATATTGTCAGAAAGTATATAGATTCATGTCCTATATATTCCACGTCATTTATATTGTACAGTCAGCCCGAGCTAGTATTAATCGGCTGTCTACAGTTACTGGCACGCGTACCACCTGTTCGTTATTGATTTACACATTATATCTGTACAAACAGTTAGTGTAATTATCTGAAGACGAATCAAATATACAGTGTTTACAAACGTTCGGCTCTGCTTTAATATTGTCAGTAAGTAAAGTATATAAATTAAAAATAATACAAGTGTGGCATCTATAATTCACATGCGTTTGACGTACCTCACATCTGTTCGTGTTTGACTTCCTCCCATCTGTATTAACTTACCTATATATTATAAGAACCGTTAGCTCAGTGGACATATAATATATTTTGTAAGAAAACGAATCAAATATGTAATATTTACAAATAATTGTATTTTTATTGTTTTGTGTTTTTTTCTTTCTTTTAAGTATTCGGTTTTGTTTCATACACAAAAGGTACATGGATTCGTTGATTCAGTCAGTTGTGGCTTTGTGATCGGTCAATTGACGTCATCACACCTGTTCGCTATTGATTATATTAACTTACGTATATGTTATAAGAACTGTTAGTTCAGTGGAAATATAATATATTTTATAAAAAAAAGAAAAAAATATATAGTGTTTTACAAATAAATGTATTTTTCTTTTTTTCTTCTAAGTATTCGGTTTTGTTTCATACACAAAAGGTATATATAGATTTGTTCATTCAGTCAGTTGTGGTTTGATCTATCCATTGACGTCATCACACCTGTTCGCTATTGATTTTATTTGCTTACCTATATATTATATTCAAAAACATACACCGTATATTTTAACCATTAGCTCAATCGGTAACGTTTTGCGGTGCCATACTGGCGGCCATGGTTCGAAACACGTAACAGGCATTATTGCTAACGGTGCAGACAGATGGTTTTAAATGGGGGGTAGGCACCTCCGAAATTCTAATTGCAACCACTATACTAACCACACCACGCCGTGGTGTTAAATATTTTTTTTTCAACCCAGGGTGATTTTGTGGGGGGTGTATATGTGGTTGCAATTAGAATGTATTAGTGTCATCATTCATTATCATTGTATATATCCATCCATTCATTATCATTGTATATATTCATCCATTCATTATCATTGTATATATCCATCCATTTGTTCATGGTATATATCCATCCAATTCATTCATTGTATATCCATCCAATTCATTGTATATATCCCTCCAATTCATTATATATATCCATCCATTCATTCATTGAATATATCCATCCAATTCATTGTACCATCCTATATAATATATTGTTTGTGCTGTCCATTCACTAAACATATCCTCTTGTGATTCTAACCCGTTATTTGACTAGTTAGATTCACTCTTACGGGAATATGCTTCGTGATAACTCTGGGTCTGGTTAGATGTGAAAACACCTGACTAGACCCTATGAGATGTATTTTCGTAAATGTAACCTCTGGACGCCTTCGAGGTGAATAGCACCTGAGGCGAACAAATGGGATTCATCATATATCATCACATAATATCCCTTGGCGTGAGTAAGATGATTAAACAACTTGCCACAAACATGGATAATATATCCATTCATTGTATATATCATCGCATAAATATCCCTTGGCGTGAGAAAGATGATAAAACAACTTACCACGAACTGGGTTCATATATCATCGCATAATATCCCTTGGCGTGAGTAAGATGGTAAAACAACTTACCACGAACGGGGTTCATTTTTGATCTTATATATTTTTTGTAATAGAAATATGTATTATCATATATAAATTCTGAAAATATGAATAGGATTATATCGAGATTTTAAAATTGAAAAACCAAGAAATTAAATTATCTAATAATTTAAACCCTGACCAAATTATGTCTGATTTTCAAGATATAGAATACGGTATTATAACTAACAAATATATGCTGCCAAAGAAGTATGCGCTGATAATAAAAATCCAGAATTCTTTTCGGGATTCTCTTGCATTCTGTAGTGACGTAAGTGTGTTTGTCCCGTTATTTACTATTGTGGAAGGAATACAAAAGGAATAGGGCCGAGATTATGAATTGAAAAAAGACTTTAATTTGAAGATTAGAAATATATGGGCGTTAATTCAAGAAAATGAAAAAAGAAACGCTGGATACAACTAACGATTCGACTTGTAAAGCGCGTTAGTAAAATTCCCGCTATAAATCATCACTGTTGCAAATACAATGGAAAGGTATATGATCAATACCGGCTTTGATCAATGAAAGCAGCAGAGAGGGTGAACCCTACAACGTTTTCAGACAAAATTTTGATTGAATCCTTAAAACGAGCCTTCCTACGATCTCATTTTAACCAAAAAAAATGTCTCAGGGGCAAACCCTACAACGTTTTCAGACAAAAAATTGATTGAAATCTTAATGAGCTTTCCCTACGAAATCTCATTTTAACTAAAAAAATGAAAAAGGAGATTTTTACGATTTTTTAATCAATTTTGGTCGCAGTTTGTTGTCATCCACCCTCTCTGCTGCTACAGGTTAACAAAACATAATAAATGATTTTAACTGAATATTTGATCGAGTCCGATACGATATCGTGTCCGAAGATCATGCAAATTTATTGTTGCGAATCCGTACGGGGTTGACTGAGCATGACTAAAAACATCTCGAAATTGATTGAAGTCCATATCAGAACACCATGTCTGCCAAATATTTCTAAGAGTATGAGTATCAACTCCGTTGAATACAGACAATAAATTGCAGTTATCTCTGATCACTTTTGGAACCTGAGTGTAGCGTTGAGTGACATATATCACGTCAGTGTTTTTGTGACGCCCACGGGAAAATATTCTAGCAGGATTCTTTTGTTTATCCAACATTATATCGTCGTATACGACTAAATTGTTAATATCTCCATCAATATCATCAATGCTCGGTGCTTCATCGATATCGGTTATAAAATCAATGGCGTTCTCACCCTTAATTTCTGATGCATTCTCGTTAAAATCTTTTAGCACTTCATAACATCGTTGATCATCTACGCTAGGGGCAATTAAATACAACTTATCCCACTTCATCCATCTCATTATTAAATTGAGCAACAATTGCGTTTTACCGGATCCAGATGGCCCGATTATAATCATCCGGATAGAGTTTGGTAGTGCTGCATGATGCTTAACTGGTTCTCTTGTTTTAGTCGCTGAAAAATCAATTATATCCATATTTCTATACATAAATTATGGATCTATATTGTATGAAATGTAAAACGCGTACTAGCACAAATGATGTGACGACGTTTACAACTAAAAATAACAGATCAGCACTTACTGGTAGATGTGCAACATGTGGTATTAAAAAGTTCAGATTTTTTTCTACAAAATCAAAGATTTTACAATCCGGAGATGCTTTTAAAAAAAACGAGGTTGTGATATCGCAGCCAAATTGGCAAAGCTCCCTGGAACCCCATGGGCAAAGTACCCCGGAGAAAAGCACCTTCCAGGATATAGCTACTGTGGACCGGGAACCAGACTTGATATCAGACTCAATGATCAAAATCAGTCTCGACCCGGTGAAGAACCTATAAACGCCATTGATAAGGCCTGTCACCTTCATGATGTTGCTTATAAAAGCAGCAATTTGCAACACAGGCATCTCGTGGATGTGAAATTAATTCATGCGTTAAATGCTATTCCTGATAAATCCTTCAAAGAAAAATTGGCTTCATTTTTAATAAAATCGGCTATGAAAAGTAAATTGATGTTAGGTGCCGGTAATTAATAATATGGAATCAATTTATTATTCCCCACGAGGATACTGGAGGGGTAAATCAGCAGTCCATAAACTCGCTAGCGCTGCAAAAGTGAAAAAAAAACACTGCGGCTAATTGGTTATCCAAACAGGCACTATGGCAAATTTATCTACCACCGCCTAAACAAATTCAATTCTCGCATTTTGATGTGACCGCTCCTAATGAAGTTCATCAGGCAGATATATTATTTTTGCCACATGACCGTGGTTACAAATACGCTTTAACCGTAGTTGATATTGCAAGTCGATACAAAGAAGCAGAACCGTTAAAAACAAAATCAGCCACTGAAGTCGCTTCTGCATTTGAAAGGATTTATCGACGAGGTCCTCTGCACTGGCCAAATCTATTGCAGGTTGATCCTGGCAAGGAATTTCAGGGTGCAGTGTTATCTACAATGAAACATCATAATGTCACCATACGACGAGGGCATACTGCGCTACATCGCGATCAGGCCATTGTAGAACGATTTAATCGGACGATTGCTGAGCGGTTATTTGGATATCAATACGCAAAAGAATACATCCAAGAAAAAAGATCCCGTGAATGGGTTAAAAGATTACCATCTGTGATTACTGCACTGAATAACGAGATTACTAGAACAATCAACATGAAACCTATCAACGCGATTAAAAAGAAGTCAATACCCGTACAACCACAAAAAGATTTCAAAGAACCAATTCTTCATAGTAATGTCACTGTTAGGTACTTATACGAACCAGGAGAGCTTGAAGGGGGTAGAAAAAGGGCTACTGATCCTATTTGGAGTGTTACTGCACACAAGATATCTAGTATAACACGATCAACTGGTAGACCTCCAGTCTATAAACTGGATTCAACTGCCCCTCAACGAGGATTTACTCGACAACAACTACAGGTAATTTCCGAGGATACTCAATTGCCACCCCATGGTCTTAACTAGCACCGTTGCGTCTATTGCACTCAAGACAAGTCAACATCACATTGTTTCTGACATGACCGAGATTGTTATTTTCTTTGTCTACGGTGAATTGGCGAGGATCCTTATCCGAATACTGCCAACGCATTATACAATTGCAACTCGCGCAGTGATTATTCTGTTGTTGTTTCAGCGTAATTATTAATTTAGCATGAATATCAAATTCTCGTTGTTTTTTTTTTGTCCTGTTGTTTGTAACCGGAGAGTTTTTTATTAATGATGCTAACATCAATATCACTTATTGTTGTGTCATTATCATCGAAAACAACTCTTCGAAGTTGATTTATTTTTCGTACTCTGGATACTGCGAGATAGACTAAATTCGACCATTCGATGTGATTATCCACCATCCAAACAATAGTATCCGATATAGTCAATCCCTGTGAAGAGTGTATTGTTGCTGCGTATCCTAGCGTCCACGGGGATTTATTAGCACGCAATGCATTTTCGACGACGCTGATATCAACCAGCACAATATCATTTAATACGAGAATTTGTTTTTCACTCTGTCCTGGAATATCAACTTCAATGTTCTGTTTTCGTGTATCCGATGGCCTATAACAAAGGGGTACTGGAACCGTTGCAAATTTTTCTTTATGCAATTCAAATAACTTCATCTGAAGTGTATCTCTGACTATTTTTCTACTTGCAATTATCAAATCATTTGGTCTCCATGTTTCCCAGAAATCATTCATTGGAGTTTCTGAAATCACTTCACGCGCTATTTCGCATTGGATTCTATCCGGTTGTAATCTAATTAGCGCTTTGAATTCTCGTAATCGTTCATCAAGTGATCTATAATCAGTGGTGATTTCTTCATAATAGTCTACAAAACCCTTTAGCCATTCACGTGGAGATGCACCGATCAATGGTGGTGGTTGGCCGTGATCACCGCACATGACGACTTTTGTGTTTTTGTTTAACAACCACTCAAAAAATGTTTGTAATACATCTAATGACACTGTGCATATTTCATCCCAGATTATGATTTCAGGAATGAATTTATCACCCATACGCTCGGGAGTCCATTTGTCACCCTTCCATCGAAAGAAACTATGGTAAGTATAGGCATTTACCCCTCGCTGTATCATCTCTCTGGCGAGTCTGTGAGTCGGTGTTAGTACAATCATGGTTGACCGACGAAATAATTCAATTGCACGAGTGGTCTTTCCTGACCCACCACAACCGTTTAAATAAATTGTCTTGTATCTACATACTGGATCAGATACCGGTGGTGCATTAGAAAATTCTGATTGAATTTCAATACGGTTCCAACAAAGATATTTATCATCCATGGAAACGTCTGCGGATTCACAATACTCATGTAGCATCTCCTTTTTAAATCGCCAACGCCCCCAATTTTCTTCGGGATCTGTGAATTTAGCTACAGCTGATTTGTACTTATTGTGTATATACATCGAATCAGTGGCCACTTTAACCGCGGTATTAGGAAATCTATTTATCATCGAAAATAGATTAATAGAAGCATAGGCTAGCATAGATGATCTTAAATGTGTATACTGGGAATTATATCCATCACAGTAGGTAACAACCGTACCTAATTTCTCACCATTGGATAGAAAAGCATCCTTACGGGATACATGTTTTCCCCCTTTCATTAAATCCGTTACAATAAAATCGTATTCAGCGACGTCTATGATCAACCGCGAAGAATATTTTGCGTTGTCGTATCGTCCACCCTGGGTAAATTTACCGATTATTCTTCGTCCAAAATCTTTTGCTTGTTCTTTTTTAATTTCAAATAACTTCTTAGACCGATTCATGATTTGTTCTTCATTGAAATCAGGGAATTGTTTTCGCTGTTCGCTGATTATACGATCTAAATCGGGTTGTGGTAGCCAAACTTCTTTCTGAGCTCGATAGCATATAATAGCCTCGGAAACAATCAACGATATTAGCATACCACAATCAATCATATATCGTAGTAACACTATTGGCATCCAGGCCTTTTCAGATAGGTGTCTACCGAGCCAAACATAACTACACGGATGTAACCCTGTAGCTAATTCGAATGATATCACACGAGCGAATCCGGTTAAATCAAAATCAGGTAATGGTCCATTAATGGCAAAACGAGTCATTTCATGCGTGGGGTGTCCAAATCGTTTGAAGTAGTTACTACATTCCCCATATCCGAGAAAACTTCCGGGATAACACGCGGATATATCAATTGAAATCATACCATCACGTGAGTATTTCGTATTCCACAGTCCTCCATGACCAAATTTGACGCAACTCAATTTAACATCTTCGAGAAAATCACTTCGTGTTGGACGCCATGAGTTTTTTTCTCTTGCGAAGTGAGCTACCACTGATGGAATAGTAAAACTATCCGTGAGTAGTTTTTCATGGGAATTCTCCGGTGAAAAATCACTAGCGATTTTTCTCATTCTGTTATCTAATTCTTCAACGCGATATAAATCGCCATTTGGTCTTACAAATTGATCAAATCCTATTTCGGGATCTTCATCACTTCTAAGTAACCACACTGACACAGGATCATCTTTACACAACGCATGAATAGCATCGAATAATTTCTCTTCATAGAAAACATCCCCGACGAACTCCTTAGGGATATATTTCACGGTTCGTTCTCGTGGAAATACTGTTACCGCAGGTGTCCACGCGTGTTTGTTATGATCAATAATCTGTATTGGCGCTCCATTTTTGTTATATTTCGGTTCGTATAAAACCTCTCCGGTTATCGTCATAACGGTTATTGGAAATCTTAATGATGTTTCTAATTTAGCTATATCAGAAATCTTTGCACCATGCTGTTTCACTGTCAGTTCCCATTCGGTTATTTTCCTACGTCGCAGATCAGTTAGTTTATTTCCTCGGGATGCATTTGTGAAGTGTTCCATTACCCGTGTTGCCACGCAATTCAGTGAACTAGAATATTTCATAGGAGCTAGTTTTGCGATATCGGGTTTATCATTTAACGGATATATCCCATAAACCATTGCTGTTACGGGATAAGATCTTTCGTAGTATGGCTTATCGATTCCGGTTAGAATTCCTGGTTTGGAATCTCTACTCACAATGACAGCTTTTTTATTCTTGAGGATTGGTTCAAATTTATCCCTAATAATCCATTTACCATCGACTTCGATAATGAATTTGATTCGGAAAAAATGCCGTTTTTCCCCAACACGTGAAATTATCACTGCTGCTTTTTCATCATTCATGGTAGCGTCAACAACACCATCAATTCGAAATGTTGACCAACAATAAGATGCTCCATCACGCTTGAATTCATTAAAACAGTCTCTGATTTTACTAATCATGGCTTTATCAAGAATTGTATTCTTTGGTGTATTAGAAACTATATCGAGATTGAATTGAGCATCTTTCCATGGTAATCTCTTGGACGTTTTTTTTGGTTTATCGAGATTAAATTTAGGATTAATTTTTAATAATCTCTTAAACTATTTCATGTTTCCGTCTCTTGGACGTTTTTTGGGTTTATCGAGATTAAATTTAGGATTAATTTTGTTACGTTTTTTGGGTTTATCGAGATTAAATTTAGGATTAATTTTTAATAATCTCTTAAACTCTTTCAGGTTTCCGTCTCTTGGACGCTTGAGATTAATTTTGTTACGTTTTTTTGGTTTATCGAGATTAAATTTAGGATTAATCTTCAATAATCTCTTAAACTCTTTCATGTTTCCGTCTCTTGGACGTTTTTTGGGTCTATCGATATTAAATTTAGGACTAATTTTCAATAATCTCTTAAACTCCTTATCAGCATTGAATTCAGCATTTTTCGAAGGCGTTCTCCTTAATTCCCTCATGCTATAATTAAAACAAGCATTTAAATGAAGAATTTATATATAATGAATCACTGCAAGTAAATTATGATTGGATCAGTAACCTCGTGTAACAAATCATGCAGAAATGAGTTTTGTGGGTATCATATGCAAAGCTATCGTCGTGGAAGCCTTGGTCCGTTACCTTGTATTCTATGTGGAGTTGGGGTCAGGGGAAAATCTCAGTTGTGTCTAAATTGCGGTGGTAAGCGATACAGGGAATTGAAGCGTTATTATGATAAAAGAATAAAAAATGGACAATCAATCAGAAATTATGACCCTGACGCTGACAAAGTCAGTATTCTTGACGCTGACAAAGTCAGTATTCTTGACGCTGACAAAGTCAGTATCAAGGATAAAATCATAAGAAATCCTCAAGACTACATCGAAAGATTTATCATTAAACCAAACAATGAATTAGACAAACAATAGTATTATGTATACGAATGAACCAAGAATTCAGATAACACCCTGTGATCACAAATTATGAAGCATCCAGTGATGGTGTTGTAAGAAACCGCAGACTGAAGAAACCAGTTGGTTCTGTGAATAATCAAGGGTACTTGATGTTTACTGTTGGCGGGGAAAAGAGATATCTCAATCATCGTTTCGTATTTGAATGCTTTTATGGATTGATCGAGGATGATTCTGTCATTGATCACAAGGATTCTAATCCGAAAAACAATTCTTTATCAAATCTGCAGGCTATCACGCAAAGTGAGAATACCAAACGAGGAAAGACTGGCACTTGTTCAAAAAAAACGAGACCAGTAAAATCTTTGAATACAACAACTAACGAAGAAAAAATATTTAAATCGTTATATGAAGCCGGTAGGCACTTCGATATTTGTAGAGCCTCAGTACGATTTTTTGCAGAGGGGATTTATCGATCGGCTATTTCAAAGGGGACTGGACAGAAAATTCGATTTAGTTACGTCTAATGCGTCATATTTTTCATTTAGAAATATATCATTATTATAGAATAATGAATTCTGAAAACATGAATAGCATCATATCCGAGATTTCAAAATTGAAAAGTTGGGATATTGAACTATCAGATGGGTTAAATCCTGATCAAATCATGTCTGATTTTCAGGATATATAATACGGAGTTAGCACTAACAAGTATATGCTACCAAAGAAGTATGCGCTCATCAAAAGAATTCAGAATTCTATTCGCGACTCTCTCGCATTCTCCAGTGACGTAAGTGTGTTCGCTCCGTTGTATACCATCGTAGAACGAATACGAAAAGAATTGGGGTACGAATACGAATTGAAAAAGGAGGTTAATTCTAAAATTAGAAACCTACGGGCGTTAATTCAAGAAAATGAACAATTTTGATTGACCATTTATCATTATTTTATTGTGACCGTCCCTCATAGAGATTTTAATTTTTTTTTAGCATTTTTTAAATGACAATGTCAAAAACAGTGAAAATATTTCACACTGAATAAAAAGTGATGGACGGTTCAGATTGATCAATAAAAACAACAATGTGGAAACGGCACATTACATTTTATTATTATCTGAAAAAGTGCCGATTCCACACAGATCGTAGAGGCTGTTATAGGATGAAATAACACTTCCACGGTGGTGTTAGGTCGGATTGAAAAATTGTTTTGCAATTGAAAAATTGTTTCTGATTTCAAATAATGGTCAATGAAGTATTAACAACCCGATTGGCTCGTGAACGACTGGATGCAATCAGGAGATTTGTACCAGGGGATTTGTACCAATTCGCGACTCTGTACGGAATAAACTGCAACAACGACAACAAGCGCAGACTGACTTTTCTGTGTCAAGTGAACAACTGTTTTCTCCGATAACAAGTGCGACCAAAGATGTGAAAAAGTTAACTGAAGCAGCGATATACGGAGATATTCCTGAGCGAGAACGAGTAAAGAAGGCGCCGCTGCTTGATACGCTTGAAAAGATAGCAACAGAGACCGGACAAACACGCGCAGGGATACAACAGTTATCCAGTGATATAAAAACTCAGCGCGAGTATGAACGATTAGCTGATATTGATGATTCTGCGCCTGAAACTCAAAAAGTTTCCACACCTGAACCACAACTTGTTGATGTCGTCACCCCAAAAGGTATTCCCTTTATAGACAAATTCACCGAAGGAGCTATAACAGAAAGCAAACAACATAAATTAATAAAACTCGAAGATTATGCGGATTTTGGTATTTTCGCTGTCCAAAAATATTATTCAAGGGGAGAGTTTTTAAAAGACGAGTATAAAAACAATAAAATAAGCCGAGATGAATGGGTTAATTGGTTATATAAAATTAACAAGGATATTACTGGTAATTTCAAAAAGGATACAATTAAGTACAGAACTTTTATAGCAGGAGTTGATAGTTATGGTATACAAAAACAACAAGGTCGAGGCCGACAAAGGCAATTACTTGATGATAGTGAGGGCGCAACTGGTACAACTGAGGAGACAAGCTGAAAAGGATATTCGATTGGAAATCCAAAGGATTTCAACGCTGGAGTCTTTGACTCTACCATGACATGTCCTGGTAGTGTTCTCAGTGATATATCACGGTTAGAGGTTCTCATCGGAGGAAAACGAGCCGGAAATAACTCACCGGAAATAAATAATGAAGCAGCTGATATCTGTAGACGATTATTTTAGGGTGGTATCATGGATATCAGCACATATCGAGATTTCATTGGCGAGTTAGTGGAAAGTGGGTATCATAGTGACTGAATTGAAAAGTCAATTGATTAGATAAATAACAATTGAAAAATTGTTTCTGATTTCAAATAATGATCATACACTACAATCATGATAAACCAACCCCCGTCTACGTAGTTAATTCACGGTTTCCGGTTTATAGAGCATACTACGGAGATGGTTTAGGTAATACCATTGCACGGTTATTTGCGATAATGGCTCCAAAAGTGATGCCGTAGGCTAAACAATTAGGAATGAAAGCAATTGATGTTATTCGTGATAAGGGTATTGGTGCTGTTGGAGATCTTGCTGGAAAAGCGTTTTCAACTGCGAAGAATAAATTAACATCATTAGTGAAATCACGGATGAAATCCAAAGGATTTTCAAAACCGTTACCGTCTACAGCGGAAATGCCTGCAAGTGTTAGTAGAATTATAAATAACGCAGTAGATGAAAAATTAGCGTCGATGGTGACTCCCTTGATAAATCAAGGGGACCAAAATAACATGATAGCAAACATGATAGCAGGAAGTGGCTTTAAAAAAACACGACGATGAAATGGGAAATCGCGATTTAGACTCTGATAAATAGAATAAAATGTTCAAAAGGTCACCTGATCCAGCATTTGATATGGATGCCCCAGTGCGTAAAGATGATTCTGTACGCGATTTTCAATTTTATTCTTATCACGCTGTACAACCAGATCTCCGATCGCGAATTTAACTTCAAGTTCATGATACCAGTAAATATTTTCTACCGTGTGAGGCATTTATCGAAATCGAAGGAGAACTTGTAACAAATGATGCTGCTCATGATGATCCACCATATGACAATAACCCAACTATCAAAGTTGGTTTTGTTAATAATGGGATCATGGCGTTATTTGAAAGCGCTAGATATCTCATTGATGGAAAGGAAATTGAATCCATTGACCGTGAAGTTGATGTGGCCACAACAATCATAGGGTTAGCGAGATACTCTGATGATTATACAAGATCAGCTGGTCCATCTATGATGTTTTCTAAGGATATTACTGATCACCCTGAACACAACCAGTATTCTAGAGTAAAGGCAACACATGCTTCTTCAGTTAATCCAGCACCAGCCGGATATACAAGACCAGCTGGTGCTTTTGATGTCATAAATAATATTACTAACTACAACCTAGGGTTTGCAACACTCGTAGCAACGTTGCATGGACAGCGTCGACAGTTTTCATGTGCAATTCCACTGCATCATATTTTTGGATTCTGTAGAAATGTCCGAAAGGTTTTTTATGGAGCTAAACACACAGTAGCGCTTTTCCGAAAGGGTACTGATAATGATGCAATATGGCATGATGCTGGTGTTGCTGATGGTAAAGTCATTTTAACAAAACTAGCATTGTGGATGCCAGTGTTAACTCCATCCATCACAGCAGAAGAAAAATTGTTATCATTTATGGACCAAGGAGGAAAATCATTGTTGAGTTGGTTATCAGTGACTACGGATATTAAACAAGACAATGTTGATGATATATTTACTTGGCATCTGGCATCAAAACAAGGGGTTTCAGCTCCACGTCATATATTTGTGGCGTTACAGAATAATGCACGAGTTGGTAATCAACAACGAAGTCATATGATATTTGATCAGTTAGGTGTTAGAGAGGTCTCACTGAGAATAAACGGATAACAGGGACCATCTGAAGATGTACAATTTGATTACGCTCACAACCATATTGCACGTGTATATCATAACCTATTGTCGTTTATGGCACGTGATCAAAATGTGGATACTGGTTTGCAAATATCACAATTGGATTTTAAAAGCCTCTATCCGATTTATTACTTTTCGATGGAACATCTCGATTTGATGAGACAATCTGTTGTTGATATACACTTTAGAGCCCGTGTAACCCGTCCTGGTGGTATTGCTAATTATAGAGCGGTTGCTGTCATTCTTAGTGATAAATCAATGCTACTTGAAGGTGTTGGTGGAAGAATGAGAGTGGTAGATGCACCAGTGGAAAACATGAAAACGATTTAGAATCAATCAATTATGTATAATGTCATATAGTAATATTAGTGTTGCGTTAACTCCTGGTCAATTAAAAAAATTGCAATCGGAATCAGCTAAAAAATGTGGAACCACAATCACGTTGAAACCCAACCAAATGACTGATGGTGCAAATAAACTATCGATGACAACTCGTCAGGTGAAACATTTCAATGATGCACTAGTAGCAAAAAAGGGTGTTCAGATTATTCTCTCTGCGGCTGCTATCAAAAATATGATTAAAACAGGCGGTATATTTCCGTTGTTAGCTGCGATACCAGCATTGATTGCAGCAGCAGCCCCAGCGGTGGCTAAAGCGGCAGCGTTAGGAGCCGTTGGTACTGCAGCAGGAATGGCACTAAAGAAGGCCACTGGGAAAGGATATAAAAAAAGGGGAAGGGTCTAAGACTACCAGGAACCCCGTATTCGTGGTACAGCGGAAAGGGTCTAAGACTACCAGGAACCCCGTATTCGTGGTACAGCGGAAAAGGTCTAAGACTACCAGGAACGATTTATTAATTGAGGAACCTATGGTTCCCAAATCTTCGATGGTTCCCATGTCCAATTTTGATTTACTCGATGCTGATAAAAAACTCGCGATTAAAAACTTCAGAGGTGTCTTTATGAAAGATCAATTACCACATCAACCAAACAGCGTTGAAACCGGAATCATTAATTTAGATAACAGCACCGGACCTGGAACTCACTGGGTTGCATATGCTATTGATCCACGTGGGATTGTTTATTTCGATTGATATGGATTAGCCCCACCAAAAGAGTTTATGCGTTATATAAAAACCCTTCCAATGAAGACTTTGTATTCTACGCTACCAGCACAACAAATGAATGACCCACCAATATGTGGCAGCGAAGTATTAAATGTCCTTAACGCTATTTCTAACTCCTTGAGTAATCCAAGCGGAAAACCACCACATGTTGTCGTGAATGAATACACTAGTAATCGCTGGAGAAAATCGAAGATTTTTCAACGAAGTCGTCAAAGACGATTTTAGAGAGAGAAAGAGTTTTACAATAACATGATTGATATTTGGGGGAGATCTTTGAAACCCAAACCCGATGGCACTTCACCACCTGATTATGTCAAGGATATAAAAAAATAATTGAAGATGAAATCGCTGAGACGTTGAACTTAACAAATGTTGGTCCTAATGAAATAGTTGTATTTCAAGACAAACAGGGTAAATTGAAAACTAGTGATGTGTCGTTGGATGATATTTTAGTTAAACAACGAAACGCAATCGAGAATACTATCGCGCTATTTTCCGATCAGGGTAAATTGAAAACTAGTGATGTGTCGTTGGATGATATTTTAGTTAAACAACGAAACGCAATCGAGAATACTATCGCGCTATTTTCCGATCAGGGTAAATTGAAAACTAGTGATGTCTCTCTGGATGAGATTTTAGTTAAACAACGAAACGCAATCGAGAATACTATCGCGCTATTTTCCGATCAGGGTAAACTCAAACCCGTGTGTACTCGTTTCGACGATTACAGATCGATTAAAAACTCTCAACGATGAGTTAAACAATTCTGTGTTTGTACTAACAACACTTGAATCTAGAATTGAAGAAAACGGAAAACAGTTTACATCATTTCGTAGAAATATCATTGATAAATTTATTGGAACCCCGTTAGATAAAATTGAAATAAAACTCCCTGATATTAAAAAATCCATCGATGAGACGAAAAACTTCATCGAAGCCATCAAAGGTGATTTTTCGAGGATGATAACAATCATTGAAAAAACAAAAATTCCTCATGAGAAAACCAATAACGTAGTATATACAATCCAACACGGATCATTTGCGTGGACACCTACAAACAACAAATTAGATATCACTGCAACCGTTAAGGGTATTTATCGATTAACACTAGTAACACCATTAACTCAATTTAATATATCATCTTCGAGTTCATCCGGGGTCAATAATACGATTTCAACGATCATCGACAAGGATACAACTGCAAAGTTCACTATAACAGCTACTGATAAAAATTTGATTAGGGTTTCAGCAACCTGGTATGTGGAATTCGTAGCGGATCAGGTCATAGAATTTCAGAATAGACTCAAAACCCTCACTGAGGAGTATCAAATAAAAATTAAAAAATACCGATGAAGAATCACCGCAATTGATGTTATTGTGTACTCGGTGTCAAGCGTTCTCGCTGGCGCCGGAATAATACTTGCATCGGTTACAATGATTGCCCCTGTCGTAGTTCCAGTTTGCATTTCTGCGGTGGCTACAATCGGGGGTATATCAACCGGGATAGCAAAAAAGATATCATCATGCAGCCAGAGTAAACTGCAGAATTACTTAATTCAATTTCATATTGCATCAACCGCATATTCGCAGCTATCCCTGATGATATCGTCGTCACTCGATAATACAATTATATCAGATAGTGAATTCTCAGCGATGGTCAGTATTTTTGATTCCGCGATATCGAAATTAGAGCGACAACATGAATATAATAACAATGACATCACCGATGGAATTGGAAAACACGAACCCGAAAACCAAAATGATCTCAATAATCTCAACCATACCAAATTGTGAGTTCTCAGTGATGGTCAGTATTTATGATTCCGCGGTGTCAAAATTAGAGCGACAACAACAGTATAGCAGCGATGACGACACCGATGGAATTACTTCAACAAATAGTGGAGAACACGAACCCAGTACAAACAAGCATGATATCAATAACATCAACGGAACCCGAGTTTAGTGTGAATTTCCCTAGCCCAGTCCCCGTGAAGGAGATAGCGCTAGCAAAACTACGAGTGTATCACAGTTGGCCTAATATCAGATCAAAATCATTTGGTGGTCAACAACCGAATAATTCACTGGGGGGACTCCAGACTGGAACGTCGTTTCGATACCAACCGGATACCAACCGGATCATACCAAATCGAACAAATCAATAATGAATTCGCGCGTAGAATAAAATCGATTACTGGAAAAGAATCAAAAATCGCTATAACGGTTCATGAGCCGACGCTATCATCCGCAATTGAGATAAGCACAGAAGGATACGTTGTAGATGTCTATCAGAGTTCTATTAGAACCGTACTAGGATGGCCGGAATTACCACCCCGGGGAGAAACCGTTGATTTAACATAACCAAAAAAAAAACGATTATATCACCGACAGGATAAAATCTGATAATCCAGTAAAGAGTTATCAAGATCGCACAATCACTAGAGATTTTTTTAAGATCTTTCACGATATAGTTGGGGGAGGAAAATTTCTTGTTGCTGACGATCTTAAAATCGATGAAAATTTCACAGCAATGAATAATGATTTTTCACTGTTGTTAATATCTCTTAAATCCGGCTCTCTCACCCGAGATGAATTTATCAGCGTCGTAGAAACATGCAATAAAATTATCGACGATATGGAAACATTTAACCTAAAAATTATTCAGGATATATTAGAGGAGGATAATCCCTTATCGAGAACAGAATTTGCATTAATCTATAATATCCGCGTTGAAGATATTTCAACATTCAAACTACCAGGATATAACGTACCAGAACTAAAAAAACTTCTCAATGATGCCATCGATGTTGGTTTAAAAAATATTCATGATACGTGGAAAAAAACAGCATCACCGGAAATAAAAATCCTCAAACACAATAATGACCCAGATGGTGGCGGTAGGCATATCGCTCCGTTCAACGTGAATATTTCATCGGTAATTGCGCTCAATTTAGTATGTGATGTTATCGAAGGAAGCTATCAAATTAATCTCGAACGATCAAATCAAGCTCAGCAAGGATATATTCTTTATTCGTTTGCACCAACAGCTCCTCCAGTATTTTTAATAATTGAGTCTCCGGTTAATCCTGTCTACATGCGATGACTTAATAATTCGTTAACGAGAATTAATTTCAAACTCACAGATCAGTCCAATAATCTAATTGATCTACAAGAGGAGGTGTTAGCGATTAGTCTGTTTGTGAGATCCTAAAGACTTGATCAAATCATTTATTATTTTTTGTTAACCTGTAGCAGCAGAGAGGGTGGTAGACAAGAAGTTGCGACCAAAATTAATTAAAAAATCGTAAAAGTGTCCGTTTTCATTTTTTTAGTTAAAATGAGATTTCGTAGGGAAAGCTCATTAAGATTTCAATAAATTTTTTGTCTGAAAACGTTGTAGGGTTTGCCCCTGAGACATTTTTTTTGGTTAAAATGAGATCGTAGGAAGGCTCGTTTTAAGATTTCAATCAACATTTTGTCTGAAAACGTTGTAGGGTTCACCCTCTCTGCTGCTATGAACAATTAAGTAAATTAACTGAAAAATATTTTAGTGAGTGTTTTTTTTTGTTGTTGCTTGTCTATCTTAGTCGGGTTTAAACGTAGACATTATTTGATGATGACAAAATCACTACATTGTACATTAATTGGAAATTGATTTACTGTTTTAATAATGGTCAACGAAGCATTAACTACAGGACTAGCGGGAGGAAGATTGGATGTAATTAGAAAATTCTTACCAATTCGCGATTCTGTCATAATTAAATTACAAGCCAGACAGAGTCTTCAGACCAATTTTTCTGAGGGATCTGAAGATTTGATTAGGCCTATTACAACTGCAACGAAAGGGATAATATCAGCTACTGAGCGAGCTATATACGGAGATAGAGAAAAAGACGCCTCTTCTTACTACACTTGAAAAAATAGCAACGGGAACTGAAAAAAACATCAGCGTTGTTAACAAAACAAAAAATGATTGCTCCTTTAGTGGATAAATTTACCGATTTGGCTGTAACACAAATACAACAAAAGCCATACACGTTAAGCGATTTTGTTATTAACAGCTATAATTCAAGAAATGAATATTTAACAGACGAGTATAAAGACGAGCCAATATCACTCAATAATTGGGCTGATGAGTTGTATGAAATAAAAATGGGGAATTTAGATAGAAGGACGAAGGAGTATAAAACCGAGTCGCACGTGCCGCGCGTATAATTAAAGTTTCACGCGAATCACTTTTTACAAGTACGGCATACTACTATATAGGTATAGTGCATGATCATTTTAAGACACAGTGGACATTAGAGCAGACCTCTAAACGTTTCATTTGTCGGGAATCAGAGCCAAGAAGCTGGGTGAGTCAAATGCGTTCTTTTTGTTTAATGTTGCAGTTAAATGTTCAATTTCGTAATAGCACGTTCGTTATATTATGTATTGCGTTAATTCGTTTTATTATTTTGGAAAACTGTCCATTTTTATATTCAGCTTGCCGGTCGAGTGAATAGATGAGTATTCAAGACCAATGTTAACCGGTGGAGTGGAGACGGACAATGAACTACTGTCGCATCGGAGGGAAGTGCAATGTTAACGTCCGTAGTTTTGTTTTATTGACTACTTTATGTAAAACACGAATAGCGTGTTTATAGTCAATTGAACCCTATGTTTGTTTTATTGACTATTTATGTAAAACACGAATAGCGTGTTTAGTCAGTTGAATGGTATTGTTTGGTTGTATTGATTATTTTTTGTGTGTGACACGAATAGCGTGTTTATAGTCAATTGAACCCCATGATTTGATTTACTGACTATTTTGTGTGAGATACGAATATCGTGTCAATAGTCAATGTAATGCTATGTTTTGGATATTGGATATAGATATATAGTACAGTAGTGTATGACTATAGATATATGGTACAATAGTGTTTAACTACAGATATATATAGTACAGTAGTGTATCACTACAGATATATATATAGTACAGTAGTGGATGACTACAGACATTTAGTCGGGTAGTAGATTCATTTGTGTATTGTGCTCATTATTTATAAATATACCTATCATGTTGATTTTTTTTAATATAATTTTTTTAACCGAACGTGTTTGTTATTTCTTTAAAACTCTGCCTAGTCTCAAAGGGTCGGCTCGACAATGTCACAATTTTTGGTGGCAGCGGTGGGATTGTACTTTCTATCCGAGAAAACGTTTGGATTGTTAGTTTTGAGTTTTCACATCCAACAAGTGTCGGGGAAAACGCAGTACAAAGGGAAAGTGAAACGCGTACCTCTCGGTAAAATGCCTTTAATTGAAACTCCATTCAAACGCGTGGCGATAGATATTGT